>CM028342.1:19980104-20375104 GCA_016618105.1 Dendrobium huoshanense
GCGCGTGAAACCGGTGGAAATATTTCCGCTGGAAATCCGCCGGAAATGCAATTTTATAATAGATTTTGACCATTTTCCGACGAAAATGGCCGCCGAAAAATGAAGTTTTTTCTGTAGTGTCTTCAAATTAATCTGTTGGTTAGAGGCTTTGGCTGCTAATTAAAATGTCTTGAGTTCGAAGCATATATATGTGATGTGTGTGTGTGTGTTTGCCTTAATGGCTCAAATATCTAAAAATTAAATGTTGCTCAAGACTTATGATGACTCTAAATATCTTGTACGATGTCCTTTACATTTTTTTTCACTTATCTAGTATTGTATTTGCAAGCATATTAATTTGTTTTTCAATATTCCATGTTGCATAATTTTATCTTTTTTGAGACATTTATGTCAATTAAGACAAACTAACATACACATCATATATGCAATACTCGAATATAATACCTATTGACTGACACTCAAATCTACCAACTAACATACCAATGTGAATTGCCTCCACATTGCATCATGTAATTGATGTTTTTAGATCACTAAACCAAAAGGTTGCAAGGATTTAGTCAGCATAAAAGAATTAGGCTTTCAAGTCTTAAGAAACAAAATTAAAAATAAAAAGGATACTTTCAATGTCCAAACTATTTAAAAATATCTTAAACTAATTAGTCTTATCAATCGCCTGTTCAAATAAATTGTATTTATATTGTGTGTTAAATAGAAGGGATTTATATGATTTAAAATTCATATTGGCATTTAACCATATATGCATTGAAACAATGGATGTTACAAATTTAATTTATTTTTCAAAGATAAAATTTTCATCTCAATCAAACAAATCTTTCCTTTAAAAAAAATTATGTTAAGGTGCTTTCTATTACCGAGTATTAGAAATTTATGTTAATTCAATTTAACTAAGCAGTATCAGATGAAATTAGTAGATTCTTTTTACCCATGGTTTCTGCAAAATTAATTTTTTAATAATTTACTTTTTTTTCCAGAAAAGATGTGGAATTGAGGGCAAAGAAAGTAGTTGAGTTATGATGTTGAGGCAGTTAAGGTTTTCATATATGGCTTCAATAAAAGCAAGTACCAACTAGGGGTGTCAATTTCGGGTAATGGGTCGGGTTCGGGTCGAATCCGAAACTGATCCGGGTTCAAACGGGTCAGAAATTTGAACCCGGACCCGACATGGGTAGGTAAACGGGTAAGAAATTCGAACCTGGACCCGACCCGGCGGGTTGCCGGGTTGATCCTATCCGACCCGCGCGGCAGCGAGAGCGGCACGGCGGCAGCGCAGGTTTGGCAGCGGGCGACGGCGCGGGTGCGGCAGCGCGGCAGTGGGCGCGCGGGGCAGCGGGCAGCAGCGCGAGGCAGCGGGACAGTGGGCAACGCGGGGCAGCAGCGCGCGGGGCGTGCAGGGCAGCAGCGCGGGGCGTGCAAGGCAGTGGGCAGCGGGCGGGAAATCCAAATTTTTTTTAAAATAAACGGGTTTTCGGCTGGGTCAACTCGAACCCGACCCGTTTTTTCAAATAGGTCGAATCTGCGAACCCGAACCCGACCCGTTTTTCAAACGGGTCGAGTTTGAGTTGGGTTCTCGTGTTGTGTCAAATATTGACACCCCTAGTATCAACCATCATTTTCAAATTTTTATACTAAAAACTTCTTTTGAAAACAGTAAGAAAGCAGTTCTAAACAAAGCCTTAGGCTTCGTTTGAGGCGTCTTTCTTACTATTTCTTAAAATAATTTTTTAGTAAAAAAATTAAAATATTTATACTAAAAAGCTGTTTTAAAAAGCACTTTAGGCATTGTTTGGGGCAATTTTTTTACTGTTTTTTAAAGTAATTTTTTAATTTAAAAATTTATTTGAAAATAGAAAAAAATAGTGGCCAAAAGATCTCCCAAATGAAACCTAAGTCCACCTTTGTGCTATATACTTATTTATTTCTTGGCTTTAAAAACCAAGTAATATTTGTTTTGGTTGCATCTGCTTTGCAAATTTCACCATATGGTTCACGTACTGAAAGCGTTATTTAAAGGAGAAAAAAACTAAATCCAAATTAGCCATATTCAACCAATGATTTTCATTATATAATTAGTCAAACACTTAAATTAGCTATATAAAAGGATCCTTATCCTATTTTTAAGTAGCCACATAACCTTGAGGCCCCTCACAAATGATGGATATGTTATGACTGGGAAAGGGCGAATTATTGCGTCCGGTCACCGGATGTCCGGACATCCAATCCGGTGACGCCACGTCACTCAAATACACTGGGTCCCGGTTTGGTGACGTGGCGACACCGGATTGGTGTCCGGACGAATCCGGACACCGGACGCAATAATTTACCCTGGGAAAGAGACAATATATAAAAAGTATTTAGGATAAAAAAATAAGGAGAGACACTTTCATAAGATTACATAACTTAATTAACATATGAAGATTTCATACAGACACATTCAATGTATGGAATGAAGAACCAGTTTGTATATTACTGTATATACTTAGGCATAGTGTTTGTAACCGTATCATTTGATCTAACTTTAATGATCTAGGGAAACTATAAGTAGGTAATTTAATGATAGATTGTTTGTTGTAGGATACTTGTGCCATTACTAAGCCTCCACTACTCCAAACTCCATACAAGATTCAATGAAATAATAGGTTCATTCATTTTTTTTACATATAACTTATTTTTCTATGTCAAAATACTCTCTTTTTTAATGTTCTTGTTACTATAATTTACAAAAAAATAGGATTATATTGGTGTTATAACTGAAACAAAAAAATCAAAGTTAGGGTACATAAGGAGAATGTTTTCACATTAAGAGTAAGACAACCATATATAGCTCAATGTGTTAGCAACAGTAGATATTGACTTATGGTTCAAGTATGTTGTAGCAGGTTAGGAAGTTTCAACATATAATGTAATCCTTCTATGAAATGCTTTAGAAAGAACTGAAAGTTTACACGTTCCAAAAGGTGAAAAGACTTACTCTTACTTTGAGTTTTGTAATCAGTTATGATACTTCATAATAAGGAAAATTGAAATTAATATTGTTTTAAATATTATTTAGCTTATGATAGTTAATGTACTTGAAAAGGATTGTATCTCTAAATCATTACACGGTGTATCACTCGGAGGATTTTAGTCATGTTCAACCATTAAATTACAAGGAGCTATTTAAAATTGAGCATTCATCATTAGCCACCACCATGGAGCATGATTTTGGTTCTTAAAAGAAGCATTTTGCAATCATAAAATGTGTTCCCTAAGTCCTATTTAAACCAAATTTGACATTGTGTTTAATTGTTATATGTTATATAATTAGATAGTTACAAAATGTGATGATGATAAGACGGTAGGTTAGAAGAAATCACTATAGTTGGAGAGTTCAAATAACATTTTCAATGACTCTTAAGATAGGTTTGATAAAAGAAATGAAATCGTAACTTGCATAAGGAATCTCCTTATGATTACTCATTATTAGTAACATATTTTGGACATACTTCTACTTTTGCACTTTTTAGGAGAATTGTTGGACCAAAGTACTCATAATAGCAACACTGCTTTTGCATGTTTTTGGGCATGCACAAATTTTTTGGGAGGAACATTATAAAATGTTTTTTTCATTATAATTAAAATGTTACATTTACTTTGATAAGAATTGTTACATACTTGAAAATTTGAATTTGCATAGTATGTGTTCTACATCTCAATGTTGTTAAAAAATTCATCACGCAAAGATAAGTAAGACTTAAAAAAAATTTCATAGAAAATCAAAAAAAGGAAAAAAAACCATGGGACCTTTCCAAGTTGAAAAAATTCACTATAGAGTAGGTGATACAAGAATTCATTCTTCATCATAGGCTAAAGAAGATGTGAATATTTGAAAATAAATGACTAATTTTTTAGTGGGATTACAAAAATAATAAGGTGTCCACATAGATAGTTTTACACCCAACAATAAGGCTTGCTTTTCTTTATAGAGATTAGGAAAGTATGGTATTCAAAAGTGCACAATTGAAACCCAACAGTAGGGTTAAAATCTTTACAAGAGTCTGAAGATGACTGAGATTACAAATGGTGGTCACCAGTTGCGATAGTGGTTGTCGGTGGAAATAGGTGGTTGTGGTCGTCAGCGGCATTGACTGGAAAATACAAGAGAGCTATCTAGTTCTCTCTATCCTTCCTCCAATTTTAAGTGGAGAATATATATATATATATATATATATATATATATATATATATATATATATATATATATATATATATATATATATATATATATATATATATATATATATATATATATATATATATATATATATATATATATATATATATTGGATGGTATTTTGGTAATTTAAACTAGAATTCATAACCCTCTGTCATCCAGCCCATATCGATTCCCTTGATCATGAAGTATTTTATATACACTGATGTGAATAAATGATGATCGCAATCGAATCTAGTGTTCAATGGTAGCATGCACTTGGAAAGCACAGTATGATTAGTGCCACCACCAGCAAATAATTTAAAAGGATTATTAATTTGGTTTTTATTTTACAAAGCTTAAATGCTTCATAGAAAATTATCCACATAGCCAAATTTCATGTTTTAAGGCTCTATAGATTCATAAAATGAAGTTGTATTCAACTAAAATAAATTAATGTACTTTTTAGGTATAATTTATTTTTTAAGTTCAACTATTGCTTCTTAATTATACCTTAACTAATGTTAATTTAATTTAAAATTTTGCTAAGAGATGTGTTGGAAGGTATAGACATCTCATAATCTTTTAAGCTCTATGAGAGAATAACTCTAACTTGAATTAAATTTACAAAATGTGCAAGTTATAATTTGACCCAAATATTTGAAAATTAATTGATGCCAACTCATACAAGTTAAGTTTTCATTTTTAAAGTTTTTTGTATATTTAAACAAGGGTTAGACATCTCTGATTGCTAACCTTATTGAACATTAAAAAAAACTAAGGTTAACTAACTTATATGTAGGGATCTATAACCTTGAAAATTCTAGGAAATTCATTTCAAATCAAGTAGGGATAAAACTGAAACCTAAATAGCATAGTGACATTAAGAATTATAGGAATTAGTTTAGTGGCAAAAAGGAATCCATACATCATCTAAATCAAACACTATAAGAAATGTATCAAATAAAAGTGAAAATTCAGCCAGCATTTTTTCCATCGTAGTGCCCAATAGAAATAAGTTTTTTTTTTTTTTTGATGAAAAAATCTATTATAAAATCAACTAAAAATGGCCCTATTTTCCAAAACTTTACTCCCTTCTTCATTTTCATATATTTTCACCCAATAACAAATTTGACATCTACTCTACCCACATTTGGCGATCAAATAAATTTCTAGCTCATTTCTTTCTATTTCCTTATGATTTGCAAGGTAAACTCTTTCACTTGACTCATTTTATTTTTAAAGCTATTTGAACTATTAAAACACGTGTTATTTCAAGTTTAGAGTTTTTTCACTCAATATTGTAAAACTTCATAGATATTATTTTATAGTAAATATTTTAATGCTTAGTGAACTTTTTATTCGTTTATTTTGGTATACTAACAAATTACTTAGGGTTTATGGTTTTCTGAGGAATTTTTGGAGTACATATTAAAAAGTAATTTTAGTTTGAATAATTATACATGAGTTTGAGTGGTGTATGGGAGCATTTTACTGATGTTAGATTGAAATTATTCATGATTATATATGATTTGTAGTGTTTAGGTTTACTAATTTATCATTGAGACATTTTGTATTTCATGTTTAAGGTTTTTTGTAATCCACTTGTAATAAATTGGACAATTTATAAGGTGTAATTCAATGGTTATGTTGACTTAGATACCTTGGCACATTTATATCCTTGGAGTTGCATATCAAATACAAAACAAAACAAACAATATCAAGCCTTTGTCCCACTACGTGGGGTCGGCTACATGAATACTTTTTCGCCATTGTGTCCGCTTAAAAGTTAAATTCTCATTTAAATCTTATAAAGAAATATCATTTCTAATATTTTCTAACCAAACCTTTTTAGGTCTACATCTACCTTTCTTAACATAAGTCAAATCTAATACCTCAACTTTCCTAACCGGGTCATCGGAAGGCCTCCGTTTAATGTGACCAAACCATTTAAGCTGACTCTCTCTAATCTTATCTTCCACTGGAGCTACTCCAACCTTTTCACGTATATGCTCATTTCGTATCCTATCTCTAAGGTTCAAGCCACTCATCCACCTAAGCATCCTCATCTCTGCAACACTTAACTTAGTAATATGCTTCTCTTTTAATGGCCAACATTCGGCACCATAAAGCATTGCAGGTCTCACCACCATCTTATAGAATTTTCCCTTATGTTTGAAGGAGACTTTTCTATCGCACAATAAGCCCGATGCATTCCTCCACTTCAATCATCCAACTTGAATTCTGTTGATAATATCCCCATCAATTTCACCATCACTCTAAACAATAGATCCAAGATATTTAAAACGTGTTATCTTATTAATGATTTGATCGCCCAAAGTCACAATCCCATCACTGGGTCTATTGCTACTAAAACTACACTCCGTATATTCAGTTTTAGATCTACTCAAGTGAAAACCTTTAGACTCTCAAGTTGACCTCCATAATTCGAGTTTACCTTCATCTCCCACTCTAGTCTTATCAATAAGAAGAATATCATCAGCAAAAAGCATACACCAAGGTACGTCCTCTTGCAAATGTCTAGTGAGAACATCCATGACTAAAGAAAAAAGATATGGACTTAAGGCTAATCCTTGATGTAATCCAACCAAAATAGGAAAATACTTGGTCAAACCACCTTTTGTTTGAACACAAGTAATAGCTCCTGCATAAATATCTCTAATGTTTTGAATATAAGCATTATTAACTCCTTTCTTTTCAAGAACTCTCAATTGCACTTCTCTTGGAACTTTATCATATGCTTTCTCTAAATCAATGAATATATCATATATAGATCCTCCTTATTCTCTTTATTCTCCATCAAACCTCTCAATAAATGTATGGCTTCCATAGTAGACCTACCCGGAATGAATCCAAATTGATTTTGAGAAACATTAGTATTACTTCACAACCTACGCTCCATAACTCGCTCCCGTAGTTTTAAAGTAAGACACATTAACTTAATTCCTCTATAATTCGTACACTCATGTGCACACCTTTATTCTTAAAAATAGGAATTAACACACTCATTCTGCACTAATCTGGCATATTTTTCGTTGTCAAAATAGTACTAAAAAGTTTAGTAAGCCAATAAATCCCTTTATCTCCTAAGCATTTCCACATCTCTATAGGAATATCATCAGGTCCAACATCTTTTCCAAACTTCATTTACTTTAAAGCCTCTCTAACTTCAGTTTTACTTACACGCCGATAAAAACAAAAATCTTTATTTACATTCAGGGTGATAAAGTCACTAAAGTCAGTCGTATTTTCACATTATTCATTAAAAAGTTTAGAAAAATACCTCATCCACCTTTGTTGAATATCATCTTTTAAGAAAACTACTTTTTGATCTTCATCCTTAATACACTTCACCTGAACTAAATCCTTACTACTCCTATCTCTTTGTTTGGCTAACTTATACATATATCTTTCTCCCTCAATAGTTTCTAATCTATTATATAAATCTTAAAAAACTAAGCTCTTTGCATCCCAAATAGGTTTCTTAGATTCCTTATGAGCCTCTTTATAGCTTTCCTAATTATTAAAATTTTTACATCTAAACCAATTTTTATAACAAATCTTCTTATTTTTTTTATCTTTTCTTGCACATTTGGATTCCTCCACTAACTATTTTTACTATTAGGAGCTTTTCCCTTCAAAATTCCAAGCACATCTTTTGCAATATTCTTAACATCACAAGTCACTTATTCTCACATAATGTTGGCATCCTCATATACAGATAGAATCTTAAGATCTAAAATCTTACTCTTAAAATCACTTTTATCAATATTCTTTAAATGCCCTCATCTAATCCTAAAAAATTATTTTACTTTATTTTTTTATTTTTTGACTATTTATCTTAATGTCCAAAACTAATAATCGATGTTGGGTACAAAAATTTTCACTCGGAATAACTTTATAATCTATGCAATTAATCTAAGCGATCTAATTTTCTTATAAGAAAATAATCAATATATGTTTTATTAAATCAATTTTTATAAGTAATAAGATGCTCATCTCTTTTCTTAAATAAGGTATTAGCTATTAAGAAGTCATAAGCTAAAAAAAATCTAATATAGTCGTACCAGCTTCATTTGTCGTTCCAAACCCATGGCCACCATGGATGCTTTTAAAATCATCTACCTCTCTACGAACATATCCATTTAAATATCCTCTAATAAAAACTCTTTCTTCAAGAGGTATATTTTGTATTAATTCTTCTAAGTCATTCTAAAATTTTAATTTTGAACTCATATCCAAAACTACTTGAGGAGCATAAACACTTATAATATTAACAATCTTATAATCAACAATAATCTTTAATGCTATAATTCAATCTCCATTTCTATTAATTTTTATAATAATATCTTTCAAACTCTTATCTATAATCACACCTATACCATTTCTAGTACAACTCCTACCCGAATACCATAGTTTATATCCTAAACTATTAATCACCTTAGTTTTATCTATAAACCATTTAGTTTCCTGTATACACATAATATTAATCTTCCTATGAAGCATAATATCTATTAATTTCATTAATTTTTCTATAAGGGAGCCTATATTCCAAGTTCCTATCCTAATTTTAGTTTCTTGGACTAACTTCTTTGCTCATATCCATCCTTGATGTGGGAACCCTTGCCTATTTAACACTATACCCGGGCACCAGTGCAGCGTCCCTTACACACTTGTCACTATATTCAGGCCATATAGCACGTCGCTTCCAGGGGACGCCCTAGCATTCACACAATTTTTCAAAGGATTCATGTCAGGATTATTCGACAAGTTTTATGCGGGTCATCGACTACCTAATGCATACCTCTATTTTTCTCATCCAGGAATTGAGACCTATAATGATAGTGTTCGAGTTGCACATCAAATAATGGATTTTTATACATTTGTTTTTTTATTAGATTATTAATTCAACATCCAAATGACTATCTAAGAATAGAGGTATTGGATATATAATAGATTGCTATTAGGATGAAAAGCATTGACAAATAGATTTATTGAGGTAGTTGATGCTTTCTTTTATGTTGTATCTCAGCTAAATTCATTTAAGTTGGATAAAATGTTTAGATGCCCATGCTCGAAAAACAAAAAATAAGCTTTTCTTAAACTTTAAGATGTTAAGCTTGACTATCAAAAGGGATTTGTTTCATGATATTTATTTTGGACCTCACATAATGATTATGAGCCACAAAGAGATATTAATGTTGATCCACCCACAACTTTTAAAAGAATTGAAGAAGATAAAATTAATAGACCAATTAAAGAACTTATTTTTGATGCACTAGGTCAAAATTTAAGAGCATACATAGATAAGCCACCAACCCGTAAATAAAGAATTTTTTTTTTGCTTTACCATGTGCTGATCAAAAAACTAATTTTAGATGGTATTAAAGTTTATTCAGATTTATCAGATAATTTTAGGATGCTCTATATAAGAACTGAATATAATATTCCTCAAGAGTACACTAACCACTAAACATGTGCATGACTATCTCATACATATTCTTGACACTTGTAATAGCAGTATACAATAATCCAAAAGCAAAGTATGATTATTTTGCAATCATTAATTAATGACCTCAAGTTCTATTGGAAAGATTGTGGTCTCATATATGACATCACAACCAAATAGAATTTTAATCTTAAAGATGCATTACTTTTGACCATTGGAGATTTTATAATTTATAGTGTGTTATTAGGTTGGAGCACAGTGGAAAAGTTAGCTTGCCCTTACTATATGGAGAATACAAATTCTTCACCCTAAAACATGGAGGTAAAAATTGTTGGTTTAACTGTCACCATGTGTTCTTATCTTCTGATCATCCCTTTAGAAGAAATAAGAATGCATTATCCTGAAACAGAGTTGAGAGGTCACTTCCTACACCCAGATTACATGGTTCTGACATATTACAAAGACATTATAGCATTTCATTAATTGTTAATTTCCTAATGTTGTTAGAGTATAAAGTTCCAAGATATGACATTCAAGATAATTGAATTAACACTACAGGAAAATCACTCATTTCCGGCGGCAATTTCCGGCGGAAATTGGGCATTTTCTGGCGGTTTTGTAATTTAGCGGCGGTTTTCCGGCGGTTAAAATGCCGCCGGTAAAAACCGCGTAGGAAAATAAATTCCGGCGGTTTTTTCCGGCGGCAAGTTCGTCCGGCGGCTTACCGGCGGTCTTAAACCGCCGCTCAAATTTAAAAAAAAAAAAAAAAAAAAACTTCTCCCGCGCCCGAACCCCGCCCCCACCGGGGCTCCGCGCTCCGGCCAGGCTCCCGGCACTCCCGCGCTCCCGCCAGGCGCGGCCCGCGCTCGCGATCCGGTTCCCGCCCTCCGGCAGGCTCCCGCGCCCGCGCCCGCTTTGCGCGTCTGCGCGCGGTGAGATTCGAACCGTGGATCTCCCGTGTTGATTTCAACCGACCGACCGAAATGCCAATTATGTAAATACGTTATATTTGTCAATATTATTTATTTAACTATATTCGGACCGAAAAGCAATTAATTAATTATTTTTTTTAATTCAAAACTAATTAATTTAAAATAAAAAATAATATTTAATATAAAATAACAATTAACTAACTAAATAATTTTAAAATGAAAATTAATTAAATAGTTACTATAAATTTTAATTAATTTTTGTTAAATCATTTACATAGTAAATTTTTTTTTATTTTCAATAAAATTTTTAAAGCCGTCGGAAAGCCGCCGGAAAATTTTGTAGGGGATAAGCCGTCAAAAACCGCCGGAAATCCGTCGGAAAGCCGCCGGAAAGCCGGCCGCCGGAAAGCCGCCGGAAAATTCCGCCGGTAATAAGTGATTTTCCTGTAGTGTAAAAAGTATTTTATATACATTACCTTATTGGAGAAGAACTTTGGTAAGCAAAATTTTTGATGTCATAGACATTGAGTAGAACATATTCAATAATATTTTTAATATGATTATGGTTATAAAACTTTAATACTAAGGATAATGGTAAAGATAAAATGCATAGTAAAGAGTACTGTAGGCTTTTGGCTTTTAGATCATTGAAATATAGTAAAAAGTACCTTGATAACTTGAGCATTTTCTATATATCGTTAATCAGAGGCTTGTTGCTCACACCATAGAGATAGAGGAGATGAAATAGATAACAACTAACATACTGGGAAAACATACTAAGATGCAAACAAAGTTGTGAACATATCTAAGCCATAATTGAAATAAAAAGGGTCACTATCCTTAACATGAATTAATTGAGGGCATTAAGATAGAATATGATTAGAGAACTTAATGTTTAACTTGTTGTAGTAGTTTAGAGAACTTATTGTTGTGTTTTGAAAACTTTTTATGAAGAATGATTGAATTTTTAAGTTGTTAGGCTTATATTTTTAATGAATTTATTCTATTATGATATATATAATTTTAGCAGTCCTACATGTTTTGTATGCTTTTCGATGGAAGTTTGGGCGTAAACATTAGATACGGGGCGACACAACAAAATGCGTTAGAAAAGGGCGAAAGGCCGTCAAAAATTTCTTACGAGAAATTATTGGCTTTTCTGGCAGATTTCCCATTAGAAATTACCGGTAGGCATTTCTGACATTTTGGCTATTAGTAAATTCACTAGAAATGTCTTACAATGATTTCCAATTTTTTGCCTCTCCGTTTGTCGTGCTTAGCAAAATAAGAATTTATAAAAAATAGAACTACTAGAAATATGTTAGAAAAATTTCCTAGTGAAAAAACTGGCATCACATTTTATTTATATTCATCTTTTAGCATAGGAAAACTTTCAACCATAAAGTCACAAGAAATGTCAAAATCGGCTAGAAAATCACAGAATTTCGCTAAAAAAATTTGCCGACAGTAGAAAATATGGTCATATACTTTACCCTAAGGCTCGATTACCGCATTAAATGAGTTGGCCCATAAATTTCTAGGAAAGTATTTCTCTCCTTCTAAGATTGGCAATTTTCTTGTAGTGTTATCAACATTTAGAAGCGTTAATAATGTCAATATCGAGTGATATTGGACTCGTGGGATTTGTCTCGTCAAGCTATTCGATTCAACTATAAGAATATTTAATTTGTAGGTCACATGTTATTATTTTCATTTCAAAAGATTTCAATTCAAATATTATCGTGAGATTCATGTTGATCATAAGATTTTTTTTAGAGTCATATCATTTACCTCTCTATTTTCGGACTTCGAAGCTTATTACGTCAAAAATATATTTAAAATCTTCAATTTTTTTGGATTTTTATATTATTTTTATTATTATTATTATTATTATTATTATTATTATTATTATTATTATTATTATTATTATTATTGTTATTATTATTATTTTGAAGAAAAGTTCTCATTTTTTTTTAATTTTTGTATTAGAGAAATTGTTTTTTGCAAAGTTTTTTTTTAAGAGATTATTTAAGAAAAAATTAAGAGATTTTTTTTTCTTACAAAGCTTTTTTTTTTTTTTTGATATATTTTAAGAGAAGTTTTTCAATTATATTTTTCTATTATTTTTGGAGATTTGTTTTACAATATTTTTTTTTCATTTTTTAGATTTCTATCATTTTTTTAAAAGATTTTTTCTCTTTTATGTGGTTTATTTTTTTAATCATTTTTTCAATTTTTTTGCATCATCATTTATTTTTTTTAATGTTTTTTTCAAAAAAAATATTTATTTTTTCTTTTTTTTTAAGCCTAGATATTTATTATTGTTATTATTATATTATTATTTTATTAGTTATTTTTTCCATAAATCTTTTACTTAATGTTATGTAACTCTCTTCCGAAATGTTACATAACTATCTTCTTTAAAATCATGTAACTCTCCTTATTAAAGTCATGTAACTCTTCATTAAAGTCTGGTAACTCCCTTATATAAAGTCATGTAACACTCATCCCTCTTTTTAACTATAACTTTCCCTTCAAGGAATGAGAAGTTTGTACCATTTCTCTTCTCCAATTTTCTATTGTCTCAATTTCTTCTCTATTTCTTCTTATACAAGAGAAATATTCTACTATCTTGAATAAGTGGTATCCCCTTAATTTCAAGCTCAAAAGCCCCTCTTTGTTGAGAATGAATTGCTCTGATCCCATTCTCTTCTCTATTTCTTCTCAAAATAGAGGCATTTCACTATCATGAATAGGTAGTATCCCCTTTCAAGCTTTAATTTCCCTCTTTATAAACATAAAGTTACTCTTGCCCCCCTTCTCTTCTTCACTTGTTCTCTCAAAAGAGGCACTCCACTATCTTTAATAGGCGGTATCCTCTTTCAAGCTCTAGTGCCACTCTCTAAAGAGAACAGATTGCTCTTGCCCCATTCTCATCTCCATTTTTTCTCATAAGAGAGGCATTTCATTATCTTGAATAGACAGTATCCCCTTTTGAGCTCAATGCCCTTCTATATAAAGAATTAGTCGCTCTTGTCCACTTCTCTTCTCCACTTCTTCTCTCAAAAGAGAAATTCTACTATCTTGAATAAGAGGTATCCTCTTTCAAGCTCTAGTGATCCTCTCTATAGAGAATAAGTTGCTATTGTCCCCTTTTCCTTTCATTTTCTTCTCAAAATAGAGGAATTTCAATGTCTTGAATAGGCAATATCCTCATTCAAGCTCCAGAGTCCCTCTATATAGGGAATAAGTTGCACTTACCCCTTTCTTTTCTCTACTTCTTCTCTAGAAAGAGATATTTCACTATCTTGAATAGTTGGTATCCTCTTTTAAGCTCCAATACCTCTCTCTGTAGAGAACGAGTTTCTTTTGTCCCATTCTCCTCTCCATTTCTTCTCTCAAGAGAGGCATTCCTCTATCTTGAATTGATGGTATTCCCTTTGAAGCTCTAATTCCCCTCTCTATAGGGAATGCGTTCTTCTTCATGTGAAGTTGTCAGTGATATTAATAATTTTTATCCTGACTAAAGAGCTTTAATCTTTATCTTGAAAGAAAGTTGATTGACTCCATTTTAAGAAATTTTTTATCATATTTTGAAGCTCCAAATTTTCTCTTTATAGGGAGGTAATTAATCATTGCAAAATATTTTTCCAGTTCTGGTTGTAGAAATGAATTTGATGAAAGTGCTTCAATTAATGGAGTTTTATCTTCGGCTCATTGCATCAATCTTTTAAATGAAAAAGACAATTTGTTTGAATATAAAGTAGAACTTTAAAATTTATTAGGTTGATATCATGTAAATCAATCAATCTTACATATGGATTTGAATAATTTATATTAGTTTGGCTGATATTTATTTCAATTTATTTGATGTAATGAATGCTCCATTTTTATGCAAAAATAATTTTGATTTGTGACCTTGCCCTCCAGAGGAAGCCTTTAATCTTTGAGATATTCTGTGAGATATTATCCCCTAGTTGGAGAACCTTTTTTTTCTTTTTATTTTTTAAAAGAAAATTAAGAACTCTTAATTACCAGTTGGAAAACCTAAATTAGAAAAATTTATTCTTTCTTTAGCTTTTAGCCTTTTGAAGTTTTTGATGAATTGAAGAAAATATATCTTCTTGTTGCGTGTTAGAAAATACGCGGCGGTAGAGTTTGTAAATTCGCGTCCGAGCGTTGCACGTAAGTTTAACACACAAACAGAAAAGAGGAGTGAACACCAAGAGTTTTTACATGGAAAACCCAAAAAGGGAAAAAACCACGGGGCCTCGCCCAGTTACAAAGTTCCACTAGTGTTTTTGTAGATTACAAATGGCGGATTCGTCCCACAAGTTGGGATAATCCAAGTACAATTTGTTCCTTCCATGAAATTTACAAGATTCTGCGAATTCTTGGCGTTTCCCGAAAATCCGGCAGAGTTCCGGCGTCTTCAGGCGGCAGGAAAAGCTCCGGCGGCGGTGGTCGAGGAGGTGAGGAATCTCCTATTCCCCTTTCTCCTTCTCCTTCTCTTCTTCTTCTCTCTCTTCACTTGAGTCCCCTTGGTGTATAATGAGGGCTCTATTTATAGTTTTTCTGGAGTGGCATGGCCCGTAAATAGGCGTGAGATCAAGGGCGAACAGGGAGTGGTTTGAATGGACGACCGATATCGAATCCTTTGATCATGCACCGTTCATTGGACATTTGAAGGCCTTAATGATGTCGGAATTCGATGCTCTTGGGCTCTTTGGATTTTTCTCGTCGAGTCGTTCGATTCGAGTATAATCTCATCAAAATCGGAGACCGTTTGGTAACTCAAATTGCGGTTTGAACCTTCCATCGGCACTTTGAACCTTTGATTCAGACTCATTTGGGCTCGGATTGAGTTGATCTTGGTGTCGTTGGGTTTGTATTTCTAAGACGCTCAGTTTGACTGTAAGCTCGCTGAAATCGGAGTTCATATGCTCCTGAAATTAACTTTTGAAGTTCCCAACAAGCTTTTGCCTCGAGATTCGTGCCCGACCAAGATAATTTTGAGATGGCGTATCAGTTGCCCCCCTATTTTCGGACGTTGAAGCTCCATGAGTCCGAAAATATGTGTCACTAATTTTAATAGAATTTTCCCGAGCAAGTTGGAATTACTTTTGTGTGTGGGGGCCTCCAATGGTCCTGAAAGTGTCAAAATTGAGTCCGGACGTCAAAAAACGTGTCCGGGGACCCAAAAAATGTCGAATTTGGACTTGTTTGGGCGAAAATACGGGCCCAAATTAGATTGGGCGACCGATCAGCCGGACCGGCCACCTCCGCTGTCGCCGCCGGCGAGAACGACGCGAAAAAGCGCTCCGGAGCACGTCCGCGTTGCTCCTGCTCCGCGGGCCGTCAGGACCGGTCCGCGGTCCGCCTGGACCGGTCCGCGGTCCGCCTGAACTGCTCCACGGTCTGCTCCACGCATGGGGCCTGCTCCGCTGCAGGGCGCGCGGCTGCCGCGCCTGGCTGCCGCCGGCAGCTGCTCGCCGCAGGTTTCACGCGGCCAGCCGCGATCCGAGGGCTTCACGCACGGATCTCTGCGCTGTTCACGGCGTTTTGCGGTGTCTTTTCACTGAACCGACTTATGTGGGGCCCACTTGCCAAAAATAGGCATTTTTTGGTCATTTTTGGCCCATAAAATTCCTAAAAAATCTAAAAAAATTCCGAAAAATTCGAAAAAAATTTAGAAAAATTGGATATTTTGAAAATTGTGATAACTTCCTCCTATTCTCTCCAAAACCTATAAATAGGCCTCCTAGGCCCTTAGGAAACTTGCAACTCATCTTTGTTTCTCCCTCTGGCTCTCTGGCGGCTGAGGCTTCCACTATTTTTGAGTGGGAAACTTCCCCTGCTCGAATTAGCACCCCTCCTCACGCGCAAAAGTTACGGGACTTCTTCTCCTCCCCCACGGCTCTCTGGCGGATGAGGCTTCCGCTATTTGCGAGTTGGAAACTTCCCATGCTCGAATTAGCGCCCCTCCTCGCGCGCAGGAGTTACGAGATTTTCCTTCTTTCCCCCACGACTCTCTGACGGTTGAGGCTTCTGCTATTTGCGAGCGGGAAACTTTCCCTGCCTGAATTAGCGCCCCTCTCCGCGTAAAGGAGTTACGGGATTTTTCTTCCTTCCCTCACGGCTCTCTGACGGTTGAGGCTTCCGCTATTTGCGAGCAGGAAACTTTCCCTGCAAGAATTAGCGCCCCTCTCCACGTGCAGTAGTTACGGAATTTTTCTTCCTTCCTCCACGACTCTCTGACGGTTGAGGCTTCCGCTATTTGCGAGCGGAAAACTTTCCCTGCCTGAATTAGCGCCCCTCTCCACGTGCAGGAGGTGGTGGATTATCGTGAGGTAATCAAAAATGGGTGATCGCACTTCTACCAAAGATGTTTCAGTCGTAGAAGATCGTCGTACTGACCGTTCAGATGGTTCGAAGAAGGCTTCTAAGGAGAAAAGAGCCGACGACGTAGTTTCTACCATTACGGAAGAATCCTTCATCTCTTTCAGGAAAAAATATCATTTTCCTAATGACTTGGTGATGAAGGTGCCTGCGAGATCTGAACGCGCATACTCACCTCCTCGAGGATATGTGACAGTGTATGAATTTATCTTGCGAGCGGGGTTGCGATTTCCGCCGCCGACCGAACTGGTGGATATCCTGACGGCTTGTGGATTGAGTTTGTCTCAATTCTCCTACCGGGCCATGTCGGTGGTAGTCGGCCTGATCGCATTTTTTAGAGAACATGGAGCGGTATTATCTGCAGAATGTCTATCCCGAATAGGGCGTATCCATACTGATCCGCAGGGCCGTATTTCCTTCAGGTCTAAATGGTTGGAAATTCGTACTCGGGATCCATCCAAGGATTGGATTAGCAATTATTTCTTTGTGCAAAATGATTGGGGTCTCCAAGAAAGGTGGGGGGAATTAAGGGAGCTACCTATTCCCCTTCATGTAGGACCGGACGACTTGTTGAGTATGTTGAAGCTTCCTAATACCGAAGCTCTTCGTTACGAGATGCGCTCTCTTAGCAAATGCTTGGATGAGGAATATTTATTTAAGGTGGGGCTATCCACTCATGCAGGGAGGTCATCCGCGCAGAAGTTGAAGATATCCACAAAAACCTCGGAAGTTCAAATAACTCAATCTAGGCGACCCGAGGGCGAGGGAGATTCACATACGCCTAAGAAGAAGAAGTCGAACGAAGTTTTTGCGGTTGCCGGCAAGGGCCCTCGTTTTTCTCTGCCCAGGATATATATCCCCGAGGATGTACTGAAGCATAAGTGCATCGGTCGTCGACGGATCGAAGATTTGGTGAGTTCACCTTCTTTCATGTTTCCATTGTGTTTGCATTTAATTTTGAGGATATACTTTTCCCTTATCTTTTTTCTTGCACAGTTCCTCGAGGCTAACAAAGTCTTGGATAACTGGAACGATGAGTTCGTGAAGGTCAAATACCTCTAGGGAGAATACAAGAAAAAATATGACGGCAGGGTGAAGGAAATGGAGTCAGTGGAGACTCAGCTCGATGAATGTAGAATAGAATTGGCGAACAAGATTACTACAACCTCTTCTCAGAATGAGCGGATAGACCGTTTGCATATACAGTTAGTGGATGCGGAGTCAACAAAAAAACAACAACTGAAAAATATACAAGTCCTTGAGGCCGAGAATAAGAAACTTCTGAACAAATTGTCGGAGAAGGTAGCTCAATTGTCACCATCTTCAGCCGTAAAGGAGTTCAAAAAATCTTATGCTTTTAAGATTTTTATCGAGGATCAAGTCCAGGAAGCTCGCGATCATTTTTACGACGTAGAGGTGAAGGCCTTAGAAGCGGAGCTTATGCAGGATGGTTTCATTAAAGGCTTTATGAAGGGCGTTCGTGCTGTGAAACGCAGAAACGGAGGGGACATTGAGGGGTTGACCCCAAGCCAAGCTTCTGGTGATCCTTCTCCAGATTCTGGCGGTGAAGAATTGGAGAGTGACTTGCAAAGGATCTTCGCGTTGGAAGAGGACGACGATGATGATCTTAAGATTCTGTAGAATTGTTTTGATGCTTTCTATGTCGCTTTTGTTTTTGTTGCGATGATTGTTCGTGTGTTGTTGCTGTTCGTGTTTTGCTAATTTTGGATGATGTACTTGATGTTCGTGGGTTTATAAAAAAGACAATTTTCTTCTTTATATACGTTAACTCATATGTTGAGGAAGTCTTTCTAATCTGTATGAATGTGAGAGATATCCGCTTTGGGATACTCTGACCTATCCGAGGTTGTTAATCAAAGCATTTGCTTGATGATTTTAACCTGTGTAGAAGAGGTCGGACTAGATCCCCCTGGGATTAGTCGTCTATTGATTGAGATACAACATGGGTTGTGTATTTCTTGAATCATAAGAGAAAACTCAGAATAGAAGAGACAGTGCAATGGCAAAGCAAACATCACATTACTGTATTATATAAAACAGTACGACAATTCCCTATTAAACTTAGGGATACAAAAACAAGTGTTATTCTACAACAACGTACGAAAAACTCAAAGATAATACAAGGCACAATTACAAAGCGAAACGAACATCACGAACGATATTACACATAACAAATAGTAACATCAATCTTCTACTGATAGTATTTGCGAAGGTTGTCCACATTCCAAGTTCGGAGAAGCATCTTTCTGTTTGCATCTTTTAACTTGAAGGTCCCAGGTTTGACCATAGCCGCTACCAAATAAGGACCTTCCCATAGGGGGGAGAGCTTGTTACGCTGAGGGCCTTTTCCTGCAGCTTCAAGACTTCGCAGAACTAAATCCCCAAGGAAAATAGTTCGAGGTTTTATCCTTCGATTGTAGTGACAAGCGATCCGTTGATGGTATGCAGCGGTCTTGAGTGAGGCTACATCTCTTTCCTCGGGGAGGAGGTCTAGATTCGTCCTGAGTTTTTCTTCATTCTTACTGAAGTCGAAGGTCTGAACTCTATTGCTTGGGACCCCTATATCCACTGGTATGACTGCTTCTGTGCCGAAACAGAGGTTAAACGGAGTCTCTCCAGTAGGTGTTCTGGCTGTGGTGCGGTAAGCCCATAGGACATTCGGGAGTTTTTCAACCCATTGCCCCCTGGCCTTCCCTAGGCGTGTCTTCAGCCCTTTCAAAATTGTTCGGTTTGTGACTTTCGTTTGCCCATTTGTTTGAGGATGGGTAACAGCTGTGTGGACGAGCTAAATGTGAAAGTCTTTACAAAAAGACGTAAAGATTTTTCTAGTAAATTGAGTCCCATTGTCGGTGATGACCTTTGCTGGAATACCGAAGCGACAAACTATATTCTTCCAAAAGAATTGTTTGGCGTTCGCTTCAGTGATTTTTGCCAAGGGCTCTGCTTCCACCCATTTTGTAAAATAGTCTACAACCAGGATGATGAATTTTCGTTGTCCTGTGGCTATAGGGAAGGGCCCCATTATGTCGATTCCCCACTGGGCGAAAGGCCAGGGAATTTGAAGAGATGCAAGTTCTAGAGTTGGAGTATGAGTGAGGTTGGAATGCAATTGGCAGTTCACACACTTTCGTGTAAACTCGAGTGCGTCCTATTTCATTGTAGGCCAATAGAATCCCTGCCTCATGATCTTATAGGCCAAAGCTCTTCCTCCCAGGTGATCGTTACATACCCCGGAATGAACTTCTCGAAGCGCATAATAAGCTTCTGAAGGTGGGAGACACTTCAGATATGGCCCGGTGAAAGCGCGCTTGTATAATTCATCACCAATAATGGTGAAATTCGTTGCTCGTCTTCGAAGTCTTATTGCAGCCATGGGCTCTTCAGGCAGTATCCCATTTTGTAAGAAAAAAAAATGGGATTGATCCAAGACTCCTCCCTCGTTTCGTTGATCGACTGTATAACCCATGGACCTTGAATGCTAGGAAAGTGGATTTTCTTAATATGCTTCCTCTTGTAGATGTCTCCTGTCGTTGATGTCGCCAACTTTGAAAGAGTATCTGCTCTCGCATTTTGCTCTCGGAGAATGTGTATGATCTGATATTTTCCTATTCGGGTTAAAAGCAGTTTTGCAATCTTGCAACATTCGGCTAGTTGTGAATTGTGGATCTCGAATTCCCCCTCTATTTGGGATGCAACTAATTGTGAATCGGTGTGGATTACCAGATTCTGTACTTCACAATCGATTGCTAGCTTTAGCCCAGCAATAAGAGCTTCATATTCCGTCGTATTATTTGTTGCCGGGAATTTGAGTCGGAGCCCATACTCGAGAGTAATCTTCTATGGAGATATTAGCAGAATTCCAGCTCCTGCGCCAGAACTTCCTGAGGACCCATCAATATACAACGTCCACTGCGGAGGAGAAGGCAAAGTATCTGGTTGAACATCAGATGCTAGGACGGTGCATTTGACCATAAAATCGACGAGTGCTTGAGATTTTATATCGGGTCTAGGCAAGTAGTGAATGTCGAATTCGCCAAGTTATACGGACCACTTGACGAGCCTACCCGATGCTTCCGGTTTCTATAGAATACTTTTCAGCGGCAGATTTGTGTAAGCTCCTATTGAGTGGGCTTGAAAGTAGGGACGTAGTTTCCTGGCAGAATAAACCAACGCCAATGCTGTCTTATCTGCTAAGGGATAACGCCCCTCCATTTCAGATAGGATTTTACTGACATAATAAACAGGGCATTGTGTAGCATTTTCTTCTCGTACTAGGACAGAACTGATGGCTTGGGCCGAAACAGTTATGTATAAATACAACTTTTCTCCTGTCATCGGTTTGGAAAGTAACGGCGGGGAGGCCAAATACTTTTGTAGCTGTTTGAAGGCTTCTTGGCATTCGTCCGTCCACTGAAAACCAGAGTTGCGGGCACCTCTGAGTATTTTGAAGAAAGGGAGATATTTGTCTCCTGAACGCGCCAGGAAGCGTGACAATACTGCAATTCTCCCGTTCAGTCTTTGGACTTCTTTGATGTTCTTCGGGGGCACCATATCTCTTAATGCCTGGATCTTTTCAGGATTGACTTCAATTCCTCTGTGGGTTACCATAAAACCCAAAAATTTTCCAGAAGCAACTCCGAAGGCACATTTGGTGGGGTTGAGTCGCATGTTGTAACGCCTCAGCAGACGGAAGCACTGCTCCAAGTCGGAGATATGTCGAGACTTTTCGAGGCTCTTTACCAACATATCGTCGACATATACCTCCATGTTATGCCCAATAAGGGTTTTGAAAACTTTATTCATGAGGCGTTGGTAGGTTGCTCCGGCATTCTTGAGCCCGAAGGGCATTACCCGATAACAGTACAGTCCTCTGTCTGTTTGAAATGCTGTTGCTTCTTCATCGGTCGGGTTCATCTTGATTTGATTGTAGCCAGAGTATGCATCCATGAAACTCAACATTTGATGACCAGAAGTGGTATCGACTAACTGGTCGATACGTGGAAGGGGAAAGCTGTCTTTTGGGCAAGCCTTTTTGAGATCAGTATAATCTATGCACATTCTCCATGCGCCGCTCCCTTTTCGAACCAAGACGACGTTTGCCAGCCAATTAGGATGATGCACTTCTCGTATGAATCCGGCTTTCAAAAGTTTGTCCACCTCTTGTTCGATTGCCTGTTGACGATCTGGGGCAAAATTTTGCTTCTTCTGTATGATTGGTTTGTTTGCAGGATTGACCTTAAGGGAATGTACAATTACTTCGGGGACAATTCCGGGCATATCCGCCGGACTCCATGTAAAAATATCCTGATTTTCTCGTAAAAAATCTGTGAATATTTTCTTCTCGTCTTCTGAGAGAAGCGACCCAATCTGCACCGTCTTTTGAGGATGTTCTTCAGAGATAGATACAGTGGTGAGTTCTTCTATTGGTGAGGCTTTCTAAGGTATGTCCTCGCTCCGGAGATCGAAATCCTCTATGTTTAGAGTATCGGCAGGGTGTGTTCTGACCTGCCTGAGATAGTAGGTTTGTGCTACTTGCTGATCTCCGCATACCACACTAATTCCTGTTGGAGTATGGAACTTCAATTTGAGGTGAGGGATAGAGGTGACAATCCCAAAAATTGATTGGAGTGGCCTTCCAAAGATAGCGTTGTAAGCCGATTCAGACTTTACAATAATGAACTGAACAGAGTGTGTGGATTGCCGGGGAAATTCTTCAAGTACAACTGGGAGACTAATTATCCCTTCTGCTCGTACAGGTCGATTATCGAACCCGTATAGAGGGCCTGCAGCGGGCTGGAGTTTTTCTCTTGTGAGGCCCATGTTGAGGAAGGTAGAGTAAAACAAGATGTCCATAGAGCTGCCGTTGTCTACAAGAATTCTCTTAACATTGTAGCACGGGTCACCTATGCCTGCATTTATGACAAGCGGATCTTGGTGAGGGGTTTTTATTCCCTCCAAGTCGGAATCATCAAAAGTGATGGAGTGATCTACACGTGCTTTCTTTGGAGTCGGAGTTTTGTCCACAGCTAAAAAGATTTTATCGGATAGCAGAGGGCCTCCAGCTATTGTCTTAATTTCTCCAGCTGCGATTCGGTTGTTTACTGGTGGCCTCTGCTGTAGTTCTTGCCCCCCAGCAGGACGAGTTTCCTCTCGGGGAGGAGGATTCTGAATAAACTGGCGGAGATAACCTTGGTGGATAAGCCTTTCATCTCCTCCTTCAGTTGTCTGCAAGCTTCAGTAGAGTGACCACGACTACGATGGAAATGACAGTATTGGTCCTGATTTCCTGCGTTCGACTTCAAGGGATGTGGCCACTTTACCGTATCCTGATCTCAAACAACCATTAGCACATTTGCTCGAGATGTATTGAGAGGAGTGTATTCTTTCTCTTGTCGGGGTTCTCGCCGTGGAAATGGAGGCCTCGGGGGTAGATTGTTCTTCCCTTGCTTCTTTCGTTGCAAGGAAGAATTATCTGTTCCAGGCGCTCCCTTGCGCTTTCCAGTAGACGGTTCAAATTGTTTCCTATGGGCGTTTATAGCCTCATGTGCTGAGATTTGAACTTCCACCCGGTGAATTAAATCGGCATATGATGGAACGGTGTCACGCATAAGTGCCGAATAGAAGGGGTCAGGGCGAAGGCCTCCAAGGAAGACTCCCCTAAATAGTTCAGGATCTACTCGTGGGATTTGTCGAGCTTCTGTGGAGAATCGCTGAAAATACTCCTTTAAAGATTCTCCTTCGTTTTGGCGGATTCCAGAGACGTGGGAGGAATCCTTAGCAATCCTTCGGTTGGCTACGAACTGCTCGATAAAAGTTTTTGCTAATTTCACAAAAGAAGGGATTGTCCCTGATGGAAGCGAGTTGAACCATGTGCGAGCCTGTCCTTTGAGAGTGGCAGGAAAGACTTGGCAGAGGAGAGCGTCCGAAGCTCGCTGAATGTGCATAATGGTTCTGTAGTGGTCGATATGCTCGTACGGGTCGGACGTCCCATCGTAAGACTCAATGCTAGGTAGCTTAAATCTAGCCGGAATTGGGTGTTGCAGTATGGCCTCAATTAGAGGTGAAGATTCCTGAAACTCTCTCTGTCGGAGAGTTTGTCTCGTATCTCCTTGGGGGAATTCTTCCCTTACTAATTTTCGTGACGCAGGGCGTCGTGAGGGAGCTCTGCTCCATATGGTTGAGCAGAGTTTTTAGGGAGATCTGGGAGGATGCGATGCTGCCGAATTAAAGGTGGACGATGTGTAGAACTTGCCGTATCGACAAGTTCGTTATCCTGTCGAGACTGAGGAAATCTTCTAAGTGGGGGGAGATGAACTTCCGCTTGAGGATGTCCAAATTGGACATCCTCAACCTGTGGTGGATTTTGGGGGAGGAAAACTTCCTCCTGTCGTGCTAATTCCGGCTGTCGATTCTCCCGGAGGAGTTGAAGAATCTCGTTCTGAGATTCTTCCATTTTCCGGATCCTTTCTTCCAAAGAAGGCCCTGAGGTCCTTTCGCCGGCAGCATTTTGCCCCCCGGGGGGCAAAAATACTGAAATTGGTCGTCTATGGTTAATATATGAGTTTCTGGACTGACGAGAGTTGGAGCGAGAAGCTCCAACCAAACGATTGCTGCGCCTATTCACCATCGTAGCAATACTCGAAGTAGTTGGATAGAAGTTCCCACAGACGGCGCCAAACTGTTGCGTGTTAGAAAATACGCGGCGGTAGAGTTTGTAAATTCGCGTCCGAGCATTGCATGTAAGTTTAACACACAAACAGAAAAGATGAGTGAACACCAAGAGTTTTTACGTGGAAAATCCAAAAAGGGATAAAACCACGGGGCCTCGCCCAGTTGCAAAGTTCCACTAGTGTTTTCGTAGATTACAAATGGCGGATTCGTCCCACAAGTTGGGATAATCCAAGTACAATTTGTTCCTTCCATGAAATTTACAAGATTCTGCGAATTATTGGCGTTTCTCGAAAATCCGGCAGAGTTCCGACGTCTTCAGGCGGCAGGAAAAGCTCCGGCGGCGGTGGTCGAGGAGGTGAGGAATCTCTTATTCCCCTTTCTCCTTCTCCTTCTCTTCTTCTTCTCTCTCTTCACTTAAGTCCCCTTGGTGTAGAATGAGGGCTCTATTTATAGTTTTTCTGGAGTGGCATGGCCCGTAAATAGGCGTGAGATCAAGGGCGAACAGGGAGTGGTTTGAATGGACGGCCGATATCGAATCCTTTGATCATGCACCGTTCGTTGGACATTTGAAGGCCTTAATGATGTCGTAATTCGATGATCTTGGGATCGTTGGATTTTTCTCGTCGAGCCGTTCGATTCGAGTATAAGTTCATCAAAATCGGAGACCGTTTGGTAACTCAAATTGCGGTTTGAACCTTCCATCGGCACTTTGAACCTTTGATTCAGACTCATTTGGGCTCGGATTGAGTTGATCTTAGTGTCGTTGGGTTCGTATTTCTGAGACGCTCAGTTTGACTGTAAGCTCGCTGAAATCGGAGTGCATATGCTCCCGAAATTAACTTTTGAAGTTCCCAACCAGCTTTTGCCTCGAGATTCGTGCCCGACCAAGATAATTTTGAGATGGCGTATCACTTCTGATGCTTTTAGCCTTATGAATTTTTTATGTACCTATACCTTTAGATATTTTTAGCATTCTAAGATTTTTTATTTATCTATACCTTTTGAGATTTTGCATTATAGACAACCAAACAAATTCTAAGTATTTATAATATACTACATTTATATTACACTATATTTCATTTACTATGTATTCAGCTTTCAGACAATCAAATGACCCTATAGAGGCTGTGATTTTAGATGAATGTTGAAAGCACACGCAAATTTATATTATATGATTAATAAAGGTCATAATATTCAAAATAGTATTGTCATATCAATAAACGTATTTTTCTATAATAGTTTTTGAATAAAATTTTAATTAAATGATAAATAGTGGATGAAATAATGTTTGGCGAGAGAAAAAAGATTTTGAATAAAAATTTAAAATTAATTAAATGGTAAATAGTGGATGAAATATTGGGATAAGAAAAAAAGTGAATAAATTAGTTGAATTTCTAATTTACATAGAATTCATTGCTGAATATATAATATTATAATGATATTCTAAAATTAAAAGATTTATGAATTTAGTGGCATCAATATTTGACATGACCCGAAAATTTAACTTGAACCTAACCAAAAATTTCAGGCTCGGCTCAACCCTTGGGAAAATAGGTCTGGGACGGGTTTCAAATATTGACCCGATTGCAAATTCGTGCAGGGTTCGGTCAATTCGAAAACCAAAAATCAACTAAGAACTGACCCGTTCGTCGCATAGTCCTGCTCAACCATAATGATCGTCCTCAGGTCACAGTCTGTCCATTAATGTCGCACGTCCGTTGGTCCATTTGTCGTGGTTTTACTCCCATTCAGTTGCTCGCCTACTCAAGCCCCCTCACCCACACCTGCTTGCTAGCCCCCTCACACTCGCAGACCCGCACGCGCTAGCTTGCTTGCTCAAGCAGCTATATATGCTTACTCGCTTGCTCACAGTTTCACACTCACCAGCGCAACCACACTCAACCGTGCCAGCAGGTCAAGCCAATTCAACTCCTTTTAGGGGCTGGTCGGGTCCCGTCTTAACTTGTAATATTTTTATCTAATTGGATTGGGTTCGGGACGAATTAGTTGAAAGAAGAACAATTTAGAATTGGACCCGAACTTGATTCGAAAATTTATTTTGACTCCCTATTTGAATTTTTTGCAACCGGAAAGCAGAAGATAAATAAAATAATAATAGTGACAAATAAGGGAATTAAAATAACTTAGACGAATACTAATCAAGTAATTAAAACTAATGAATAGGTCAAATTGTGCTTCCCTCAAGGAATTTTCTTCATATGAGAAGAAATTGTTTAGCTATCCATTAGGAATGTTACAATTAAATTAAATTTAATTTTAATTCATGTCGCATCAATTATTTATTTATAATCATAATATCATCATGATAAATTAAATTTTATTTATTTATTTTAAGATTAATATTTAATATACTATAAGTTGAAAGAGTTTTTTCCATTATGACTATTATAAGAAATTGACTACAAGATAGTATTAGAGATCAATAGTTGAATAATATTTTAGATATTTGTATTGAGAAAGAAATAATTGATTGTATTAATAATGAATTAATTATTTTTTCTTTTCAGAATATATACTGTAGGTAGTGTTATGAATTGTAAGTTTTATTTATCGTATATTTTACCTTTTTAGAACAAGAATTATCATTTTCTTTTAAACAATCAATGTTGACCTCAAATTTGTATGAAGTAAATGTCGGGAATATTTGAAAAAAAAAACTATTTATGCCCCTACTAAAAAGAATGTATTCTTGGCTTTGCCATTGTTTATGAGAAGCACACTCGCATAAAGAAAAAAGATGAGAATCAGATGAATGATTTCTTTTAAATTTAAAATAGTTGATCTTTGAACTTGTTAGATATTATGTTCTCACTTTGTAACCATTCAACCTATTTTTTAAACACTGCCATGAACTTGAGTTGATAAGAAAACTATCAAATATCTTGATCGGGCGTGAATCTCGAGGCAAAAATCAAGTTGGAAACTTCAAAAATTATTTCCGGGATCATCTGAACTCCGATTTCAGCAAACTTATAGTCAAACTGATCTTCTTGGAAATACGAACCCAATGACACCAATCGAAGTAGTAAGAAAGCAGTCCCAAATGAAGCCTTAGGCTTCGTTCATGATAACTTTTTTATTGCTTCTTAAAACATCTTTCTAATTTAAAAATTAAAATTTTTATACTAAAAAAGTGCTTTAAGAAGCAGTAAGAAAACCGTCCCAAACGAAATCTTATTCAAGAGAGATTAAAAACATAACTGACCCAAACAGATTAACTTAAGGTTGGTTGATAGATATTATTTGAATGCTTAATGAAACACTGTTGCTATAAATATCAGTTAACTTTGTTTAGAGTGCTTAAAAATTTATGAGCATGATTGATATAATTAAAAATAATGTGGGAATTTGTTTTACATAAAAGATTACTGCAATTACAAAAATACTAATAACTCTTTGGCATTCAAATTAACAATATAATTATTTAGAGAAATAACCACTGGTGGTACAAAGGTATCCACAAACATTACGTAGAGACTAATATTTATTTGCATTATTACAATAATCTTTGATTCACAACAACTTAATTAGTACATTATTTCAATTTAACTTAGCACTAACAGATCAAATTAGTAGCTTCTTTTTAGCAGCTTTTTAGTTCAATTTTTTTCTTGAAAATAGTAAAAAATAGTGACCAAAAGATCTCACAAATGAAACATAAGTCTAAATTTGTGCAATAATTTATTTATTTCTTGGCTTACTTTGCAAATTTCACCATATGAGACACTGAATGCAATATTTAAAGGGGAAAAAAAAACTAAATCAAAATAAGCCATTTTCAACAAATTCTTTTCTTTATATAATTAGTCAAACAATTAAATTAGCTGTATAAGAAGATACTTATCCTATTTTGAAGTAGCCACATAGACCTGAGGCCCCTCACAAGTGATGGATATGTTATGACTGAGAAAGAGACAATATATAACAAGTATTTAGGATAAAAAAATAAGCAATAAAGTTTTTAATTAGAAGTTAAATTTGTTTTACAGTTAATAAATTAATGGAATAATTAAAAAAGAAAAACTTAACTTCTAAAGATAGATAATTAATAACTCAATTTCAAAAAAAAAAAAAATAATAATAATAAAAAATATAAAAAAATAGGGATAAAATGTTTAAGAAGTACATGGCAAATAGGATGGCTAGGTGAAAATATCTTTTGATAGAAAATGAATGTGGTATAAATAAATTGTCATTGTGTATAGAAACACCCTCTCTTTTTAGAACTTTTATTTGGTCCGGTGAACGTACGTTCCTCTACGTTCGGCCACCAATGTATTAGCGCCACGTAGCAGGAAAAAAAGACGCCGACCCGACCCGCTGTTTTTTGGGTTCTCGCCCATGCGTTTTTTTAACTCTCTCCCAAAGGATTTGGCCGAAGAACCGCGTATAAGAACTGTTATTTGCTCCGTATTGTTAGAAAAAACTCAGTACAACTCGGTATTGCTCAGGATTTGCTCGGTATTTGCTCAGGATTTGCTAGAAAAAACTCAGTACAACTCGGTACAACTCGGTATTGCTATAAAAAACTCAGTACAACTCGGTATTGCTAAAAAACTCAGTATTTGCTCTGGATTTGCTCGTTATTGCTAGGGATTTGCTCGGTATTGCTAGAAAAAACTCAGTACAACTCGGTACAACTCAGTATTTGCTTAGAATTTGCTCGGTATTGCTAGGTATTTGCTCGGTATTGTTAGAAAAAACCCAGTACAACTCGGTATTGCTCAGGATTTGCTCGGTATTTGCTCAGGATTTGCTAGAAAAAACTCAGTACAACTCGGTACAACTCGGTATTGCTAGAAAAAAACTCAGTACAACTCGGTATTGCTAAAAAACTCAGTATTTGCTCTGGATTTGCTCGGTATTGCTAGGGATTTGCTCGGTATTGCTAGAAAAAACTCAGTACAACTCGGTACAACTCAGTATTTGCTTAGAATTTGCTCGGTATTGCTAGGTATTTGCTCGGTATTGTTAGAAAAAACTCAGTACAACTCGGTATTGCTTAGGATTTGCTCGGTATTTGCTCGGTATTGTTAGAAAAAACTCAGTACAACTCGGTATTGCTCAGGATTTGCTCGGTATTGCTAGGTATTTGCTCGGTATTGTTAGAAAAAACTCAGTACAACTCGGTATTGCTCAGGATTTGCTCGGTATTTGCTCAGGATTTGCTAGAAAAAACTCAGTACAACTCGGTACAACTCGGTATTGCTAGAAAAAACTCAGTACAACTCGGTATTGCTAAAAAACTCAGTATTTGCTCTGGATTTGCTCGGTATTGCTAGGGATTTGCTCGGTATTGCTAGAAAAAACTCAGTACAACTCGGTACAACTCAGTATTTGCTTAGAATTTGCTCGGTATTGCTAGGTATTTGCTCGGTATTGTTAGAAAAAACTCAGTACAACTCGGTATTGCTTAGGATTTGCTCGGTATTTGCTCAGGATTTGCTAGAAAAAACTCAGTACAACTCGGTACAACTCGGTACAACTCGGTATTGCTAGAAAAAACTCAGTACAACTCGGTATTGCTAGAAAAAACTCAGTATTTGCTCAGGAATACCTAGCAAATACCGAGATACCGAAAAAATCGCGAACAAAGTATTTCCGGGTTCCGCTCCGGGTCAAGTCGTCGGGCCGCGCGGTTTAGAGTAAGAGCACGTGGCGACATGTTATTGGCGGCCGAACATAGCTCTACGTCAGGTCAGATGACGTAATAATTGTTCCTCTTTTTAAGCTATAGGTGTCCTGTGAGACACAGCTTATGAGATTAAAAAAAAAAAAAAAAAAAAGACTAAAAGAAGCAAAGATTTCAGAGAGAATTAAAGGAAAATCCTAACATAGTGTTCATTGTTGGTAGCTTTTTATTTTTGCATGTGCTATAAAGATGGTAAAATGATTGTAAGATACTTAATGCCCACACATGCATTCAAGCTCGTTCGCTCCCGCTTGCCTGCAAGCACCCGTCCTCTTGTTCAAGCAGTTGTGCCTGCTTGCTCGTTCGCAGCTTCATATTCACCGGCATAACCACGCTCAACCGGGTTAGCATGTCAGGTCAGCTCAACTCAGCTTAGGGATTGGTCTGGTCCGGTTTTAGATTTATGATCCATGTCTAATCAAATCGTATTCAGGTTGGATTAATTGAAGACAGTTCAATTTCGAATTTGACCTGAATTTGATCCGAAAATTCATTTTTACACCCTACTTTGAAATTTTTGAAACTGGAAAGCGGAAGATAAACAAAGTAATAATAGCGTAAAAGTAAATATCTAAAAATCAAACAACTTTTCTCCAATTATTATGTATGAATTGTCTTGTTACGTTGGCATTCCTGAATCATAAATTGTCAACGCACAGCACTCGACATATTCTACAATAATTATTATATAAAGACTCAGTTCATCACGTAAGAACTTTACGTGAGATACATATCTCCGATAGTGACAAATAAGGGAATTAAAATAATTTAGATGAATACTAATTAAGTAATTAAAACTAATGAATAGGTCAAATTGTGCTTCACCGAAGGAATTTTCTTCATATGAGAAGAAATAGTTTAGCTATTCATTAGGAATGATATAATTAAATTTATTTTATTTTTAATTCGTGTCGCGTCAATTATTTTTATAATAATTATAATAATTGAAGAATTATTTTTTAAAATCAATAAAATTAATGGTTTCATTTTTGTGTGCGTCTGATTCACTAAGATATTTCATTTTGAAAATAGGCATATAATGAACAAGCTATTTTATTTTAAAATAAATTACTTGAAAAACCATGTTATTATGGGGGTGGTAATTGTCACGTCAGAATTACTTGGGGGTGGTAATTGAGACGTTAATATGCAACCTATTATGTTGTGTGCTACTTCTGTGCCTGCCCTGTGTGACTTGGTTTCGGCTGAGGATCCTTGTGTGCTTGCTGAGAAATCTGATTCATCTATTTCGATATCAAAGAGTATTGCTCCCACTGTCTCTTCCGCTGTGACGCCTGCTATTATAGTTCCCTGGCTCCTTTGTTGATGTTCCAGTTAATTTAATATCACATGAAGCTTTAATTTTTCATGTGAGGGACAATTCGAGCGAGGATGTGAGATTACAAATTGATTGGCTTCATTGTTTGTCTGATTCCTCTTCGGATTCTAGTGGGAATGAAGAACTTGGGGATGGTTTTGCCTTGCAACATGACATACTTGTTGTTTATGTCGCCTCTCGTGGGAGAGGTAGACGTGGTAGGAAATAACTTTGGGAATGTGGTGGTGATTTTTGGCTTACTTGTTGGTTTCTTAGTTGGTTTGCCTGTGCCTGGTGTTGCTGTTTGGTTGGATTGGTTGGAAGGCTTATTGTCTCATTTGGGTTGTGGTTGTGGGTTGCATTGGTTGCTAGGCTCTTTGATTTATTTTTCTTTTCTCTGCTTGTCATTTGTAGGATCTTCGTTTTATTTTTGTGGCTTTGATTTATGGTTTGCGGGCAATGATGTGGCTAGGGCTCACTTGTCTTAAGCCATGACTCGTGGCAACCTTTAGTGGTGCGTTTTTTGCTCGCTTCGGATGTCTACTCTCTTACTCCAAACTGTATGGCCCGTGCCTGGCTTTGAATTGGTTGGAAGCCTCTGCCAATGCTGAGCCTGATGGGTTTAACCCCCCCTCCTTTTTTACCTCTGTAGCTTTTCTCATTCTGCTTCATAGCTTGTTGTAACCCCTTTTTTAGTTGCAATAACTTTTTTGTAAAAAAAAAAAAATGTTATTATGATTGGATTGGCACAAAGGTAACAACATTTATATCATTTCTTGTGCTTATTTGTTCAAATCCTCCAAGAAACCAACTGTTCTTCTCCATTTCTTGGTTGAGGCATGTTTGTTATTATTTTCCAATTGTTTGTTGCTGTCAAAATGCTATTCTTATCCACTTGGAGTTTTCATAGGATTCAAGTATTAAACTTCATATTTGAATTTGATTTGTAAAAAGAATATGTTAGGATCTAATTTTAAAAGATACATAGTTGATTTCAAATCAGACTATTAGCATTGGCATGCGCTATTATTTGCAATTGGTAAGAATTATTTAGTGTGTTCGATAGTGTATACCTTTTTTGGTGTTTGAATTCTGTATCAAATGAGATTAACTATTTGTCTAAATAGATTTGTGGAATTTCTGGTAGTAATATAGTTTGTTATTTGCATTCACAGATATGGATCTAAATAATTTTTGCTTCATTGTTTTCAAATTTGGTGGATGTTGGAGTGCGGTGAAGGGCCAAAAATAGAATGAAATATGTTGGTGGACATCAGAAAACAATAAAGCTTCAAAGAAATGAAATCAATTTCTTATTGTTGAAAGAAGGAACTAAAGTGACTTGTCCATGGCTTAATTAGGGGTCATGCGTTTGAGTTACACTATCATATGAATGGAACCTCATCTAAAATTTATTTGACTGTGTACTGGATCTAATTGTAAGCTGGATCTTCATACAAATATGATTGTAAAAACTCTGGTCTCTTTTGAATGATACACAATTTCTTTTATCTGATTATGTGCTGGATCTTCATACAAATTTAACATTAAACTTTACATTTCTCTATCCCCGCTAATATTCTAGGACACAATAAGACTTAAAATTATACTAATTAAAAATATAATCTATTTACTCATATAATGCTAAATTCTTTAAATAACAATAAAAAAGTTACATTTCTCAAATTCTTTGTTAGTTTTCATTGATGCAGACACCAACGCAAATGTAAGTGTACTTCTCCGACGAAATCCCATCATGATTTCATCTTTTTTTTCATGATGTTCACCTGTTGTTAGTTCCATCAACGCACTTTTTCAAAAGAACATTTATTTCCTCTACTCTTCTTCTTCATTGAGGGCTTCATTAGTTATCACGTGTCATCGGTGTTATCAATACTCTTCAACAAGCAAAATTGTGTTTCTATTTCCATTCCTGCTTTGTAGTCGATGGTTTCACAATTTCATGAAGGTGTGAAATAAATAGGGTTTTGATAAAGTTAAACACAATATTGACAAAGATATATAAGTATTGTATAATGATGTGAATATAATAAGTATTGTATAATGATGTGAGTCTGCTGTGTGATTAGGCAGAATTCAGTGGATGGAAACATAAACATTACTTCTGAGTATGAGTACCACAAAAGAAAAGGTTATTTCCTTGCTTCATTGATACTCCAATACTCCTAAAAAAGATGTCCATTCATAAACTCAGCTCATTTTGATCTATTGGTTGGGAGCTTTGGCTATCAATCAAGAGATTTTGAATTCGAGTCTCAAGTATGTGATGTGTTGCTAAAAAAATAGTTAAAATCATTAACAAAAGAATTCAATAGCGATTATTTGTAAACGGCCACTATTGAATGCTGCAAAAAACACATTTTTTTTTATATTGAAGGCCATTATATTGATTCCCAAATGCATAATTAAGTTCTAATTCATTATCGTTGAACTAAAAATTCACATGCAACAATTGAGAAACCGAAATATCTTGCGAGAGTTAAAAAAAATCTAATTAAATTTCAAATAATTAAGTCCAAAATCAATCAAAAATTTATTACTCAAAAGTAAAACATTTGACACATCAAATAAGTGTGGTATCTTATATATAATGGATATTATATATTGAATTATTAAGATTTCGTTTGGGGCAGTTTTCTTACTATTTCTTAAAGCAGTTTTTTAAGAAAAAATTAAAAAATTACTAAAAAACTACTTAAAAAAACAATAAAAAAAATGTTCCAAATGAAGACTAATTCTAGAATGGTTATCCTATGTTGTTTATCTATCCTCACAAATCCTGCTAAAGATTACGGGCGCACCATATTGAGGGTACAACATCATCAAGACCGTCGGCGCGTGAACATAATTACTTGAAACACGAATCATAAAGCGTCGAAGCACTGCGCCAAGCGCCATCTTAGCCTCCAGCACAGCGAGCCCACGGCCTATGCAGGTGCGCTCCCCAAGCCCGAACGGCATGAAGGCGTTGGGGTGCCGGGCCGCCCGGCTCGCCCCGTATGCGAACCGGGCCGGATTGAACCGCTCCGCATCCGGACCCCACAGCCCCGGGTCGTGATGGACCGCGATGATGGGAACCAGAATCTCGGTACCCCGCGGGACACGATACCCGCCCAGCTCCACGTCAGCTTTCGCCCGCCGGATCGTCGCCACCGCCGGCGGGTACAGCCGCAGCGTCTCGTTCACTATCATCCCCAGCTGTCATGTCGCCGAAACTCCGATACGTTAGAGAACATTAAACACGTTGCGTTTCGCGATTTTTTTTTTTTTCACAAAGAATTGTTACCGTCTTAAGGTTGGGGAGGTCGGCCATGGAGGGGAGGTCACGTGCGCCGCAGACGCGGCGGAGTTCCTCACGTGCCCGGTCCTGCCACTCAGGATGCATTGCGAGGAGCACTGTGGTCCACGTCAGCAGATTCGTCGTGGTCTGCTTGCCCGCGAAGAAGAAAGTCTTGCACTCCTCAACGATATCGCTGTGAGATATCCCCGCCGCCGCCGGTGAACTCATTTGCCTAAGCAAGTACTTGGCCTCTCCCGCCGCCGCCGCCTCTTTCCGGCAACTGACCAACTTCAGGAGCTTTTCCTTTATTTCCCTGTCCAGCTTCCATCTTATCCGGTTCCTCACCGTTGGCAAGAACCTATAAAATTCCATCATATAATTTCAGAACTTGATTAAGAAAATCTAAACCTTGAATCTCTGAATTGGTCTTTATTTATTTTATTGTCATATTTTTTTTTCTAAAAAAAAAAAAAAAATTGTTTTAACTCTTTTCATTCATGTCTCTATCTCATTAATATTAATTTTTTTATAATCTTATTATTATTAAGAATTTACTAACCCTTTTGATTTTTTCTTATAATATTTATTATTTTGAAAAATACAATGAGAATTATTAAATACATTTTAGGCCAAAGTCAGGTTAACAGATGATGCGATAAAAATAAAAGGTGAGAAGGTGAAATTAAAAAAAGTTTTGAAATGAATTCAGCCCTTTGTTTTAAGGAGAGTTTTTGGGAACGGATCCGGATTTATCTCTGTCTACAGTAAAAATACAGTCAAAGCACAGCTACTATAAAGCTACGTTTTGATATAGACATAATTTCAGGTATCCTGACCTAATAATTTGCTCTGTTTTAAACTAACCTGTAGCCAGGGATGAAAACTCTGTTAAAAGCCTCTGCAGCAAAGGCCATGAGCTTCGTCTGCAACTGGAACACAGCCTTTCCGTCGTCGAAGCTACTACGCCCAAAAGTGGTCCAAGTCACAGCTTCCTCCGTCATGCTATGATACAACTCTGCTACATCCACCTCAACTCCTCCTCCGCAGTTAGCGGCTGCCGTCGCCGCAACCTTTTCCAGAATGCTGGCCATCGTCTCCCCCACTGAAGCCATTAACATCTAAAAAGGCATCATCTTTTACAAATTTGAAAGGAAAAGCTGCAGCAAAGGCTTGCAAATGCTGTTTAAATCTACAAGTACTTTGAGGTTATCCATATGGAAAACAGGGGAGATTAGTTTCCGATGCAGAGCCCATTGATGTCCGCAGAGATTAACCAGCCCTTCGCCCTCGAGCTGCCGAATGATTGGATGGGATTCGTAGCGATCGAAGAACTCTGCTTTCGTGATGAAGATCTCGCGGATAAGCTCAGGGTCGGCCACAGCTAGCCGTGGCGTCGGGCCGAACCAGAAGAGAAACGTGGAACCTGAATCGGAATGTTCTTATATAGATGGAGAGGTAATACATATATAAAATGAAAAAGAGAAGCGAATTACCATAGGTTTTGTTCCAGTGATTGTAGAAGGAGAGGACGCGAGGGAGGATGTTGTGGGAGAAGGGAGGAGTGATGGGCTTGGAGGAGGCGGCGAGCATTAGAGAGACCATTTCGGTGAGGTTGCCGAGGAGGAAGCGGTAGGGAGGGCCGAGGAGGCCTTGGTCAAAGAAGAAACGCTCTGTTTTCTTTGGTTTGTGCCAGAGGAGAAGGAAAGTCTTGAGAGTTATCGGAAGGATGAGTAGGGAGACAAGGAGGACGACGGCCGGCGGTAGCGGGATATAGCTTAGGGAGAAGAGGGATGAGAAAGCCTTCATCATTGTTTGCTTCGCTAGTATTATATTTCTCTCTCTCTCTCTCTCTCTCTCTCTCTCTCTCTCTCTCTCTGTTTTTATTAACAGATGAAGCGTATATAAATGGGGATTCATGGCGTTGACTTAGTTATAAATTCACGAGGAAAATGCTATATTATCCGAATAGAATGAGACATTTGACTTTACAAAGCTTATATTAATATAAAAAATGACAAAAGTATAATCACTATTTTTTTTAATAAATATAAAAAATGAGAAAAGTATAATCACCCCCTGCTCGGTGCCCAGCTTGGTATTGCTCTGTATCTCTAGGCACCTGGCGCGGTACTGCTGATGTGGCACATTAGTTTTGGTTTCTGAAAGGTGAACTACGTTCGGCGTCCGCACAAAATAATCTCTCCAGAAGCAGCTACATGAACTTTGTTAAAACATGCTGCTTGATCTTCTCCCCAAGGTATTATTGGTTTACAAGGCCTACTTAAGCTAATTATCATACTAGTTAAACTTATTTAACCACCAACTAATTAAAAATAGGTTCACATTGTCACTTAAGCTAGCATAATAATCTTGCACTCAAGGTTTGGCTTTCAAAAGCAATCCATTGGAGATGTCGACCATCCATTAAGCCACAACATTTTGATCGCATTCTTCTTCTTGTGCAGATGATCTACAAAGAAATTGCTAAAAATTGTCCAATGTAGAAGATTTTTGAAAACATATTAAATTCCTTCATGGTGAAGATCAAACTGATAAAATTTGATGTTTATTTTTCAACATTTTTAGAGTATTCTATATATAATAAAATATTGTCGAATGTAGAAGACTCTAAAGTTCAAATTGCTATATTATTAGAGAAAACTCTAGAGTAGTAGAAGAATCCATGAAATTTGTAATAAATAGAGAAAACTCTCGAATTGCTATATTATAGAAGTCTTTAGATTTAGCTTTCATACTTATAAATAGTTAATGTCATGATGTTATAAGTTATGCTGAAAACAACTTAGCAAAAGTTTAATAATAAAATTGTTCTCTATTCTACCATCCAAAATCTCTACAGCCAATTGCTTGCGTTCCTATCTACCTTTCTTCCAAAATATTTCTCTCACTCATTGGGCTTTGTAAAAATCTTGTCTAAAACATAATGAAAAACTTCAACTGCTCTATCGTACCCATTACAATCTTAAATGAAAAAAATTATGATTTTTGACCAATCAAAATGATAACATTTTTTTTCCCTAAATTTGTGGAGGATCATTGAAGAAGGATTCAATACTATTGATGATACAACAAGTCTTTCAAAAATTAACAAAAGATGTTTAAAGAGAATCAACAAAAGGATTCTCAAGCAATATTTTCCTTACAACAAGCAATGACAGACAACATCTTTCCATGAATCATGAGCACAATGACTGTTAAACAAGCATGGGATATGTTACTGGATGAATTTCAAGGAACTAAGAAGGTACACGCCATCAAGCTGCATAATCTAAAATCAGAATTTGAGAATATCAAAATGAATGAAAATGAGATCGAAAAAGACTATTTTTCTAGATTAAAAGAAATATTTAACAAAATGAGAGCCTATGGTGGTACAATTTCTGATAAGAAAATAGTTAAGAAGAAACTAATTTCTTGTGCAAAAAAGTTGGATACAATAATTTATACAATCAAAGAATCAAAAGATATAGAAGTCTTATCACCAACATAATTAATTGGCACTCTTGAAGAACATGCAAAAAAATTGAACGTGCAAAATAAAGTCTTTATAGAAAATGCTATCATAAATCAAAAGAAGAAGGTAGAAATTCATATGCAAGCACTAAAGATAAAAACTATTGAAAATGTTATTCAAGCATTGTGATTTTGATGATAATAAATATTATTATATTTGTTATAGATTTTTCTTATTTATGTGATATTTTATTTTGTGATGTGTGTACTAACATTTTAGAAATTAAGTCCACCATTCACTTGCAATTCTAATCAGCTAAAGAATATGTATACTAGGGTTATAGTCTGTAATTTTTAATTTATTATGTTTTTTTTTTCTTAAGTCATATCATGTAATTGGGTGAATATCTTTACTAAGCAACCTTACACACAATCAGGGGAAAAAGAAAAAGAATTTTGATAGAGTTATTTTTTAACTAATTCGTATTGTATGAAACTAGTTTTGTATTGTACGAAGTATTTTTTACTATAAGATTATAATTCATACTGTAAAACTATTACGCTCTATCAAAACCCTAACTGCTAAACTTAAGAAAGATACATATTTTGTACTGATCATACAATACGATTTGGATCTTTTTGTATGCCCTAATTAAAATCTTTTTTAATTAATCCCATGATATCATGCAATTAAATCATGGACAATTATTGCGACTGATCATCCTATACAAAATAGTTCATACTATATGATTACCCATGTACGAAATTATTTGTCCCTTGGATTGCACTAAATGAAATCCATGATTTTTGTATTGATTGTACCATACGATGTCCACTGTGCTGGACGATCACCCATGTACGAAGTTAGTTGTCCCAATGATCATCCAAACAAATAAAAGAAATTTCTAAATATCATACCCTATAATATTTGATCGTACAATATGATATATTATAAAAGTTGAACAGTTCATCTGAATGATCTTGTTGGATGAGTCTGAATTAAACTGATCGTACCATACAATACGTGCATCATACTATATGAATAAAAGTCGGATGGCTTGAAATTTAGGGTTTTTTTAAGCACGCTATTTAAGGGTTTCAAATATTATTTATATACATCTTTTTCTACTTATTCTTCTTGAGAGAGAGCTTGAGGGAGAGAAGAAGGAGAGATTGGTGAGAGAAGAGAGGGAGATTTTATGAGAGAAGTTGTGAAGGGATTCACAAGGTTGCTCCTAGAAAAATTCTTGCCTAGTACCTACAAGCGTCTGCTTGAAATCACTGTGGCTATGGAGAAAAAGATCTTCAACAAAGATCGAGGTTCTCTGACCATCACTTGGAGGATAAAAATAGAGTTATAATTCTCTGACCATCACTAAGATGATGAAAATAAATTTGAGATTCACTTCCTATAAAAGAGTCATGATTCTCTGCAACATCGTGGAGGTGAAAAAACATTTGTACAAGCTTCTCTACCTTACTGTGGAAGCAAAAGTAGAGTCACTACTATTTAGTATAATACTTAGAGAGGGTGTCTCCAAGGAGTGGACGTAGGTCAAGTTGACAGAACAACTATAAATTTTAGTGTGGTCTTTCTATTTATTTTTTCATATTTTAATTTTGACATTTTTTTGTGATTTGATATGTGATTAAAATATCTGATTTTATTATTGTAAAGTTAGTTCTACTTCGCATCAAAGGATTTTAACTTTTCATTTATTAAAGAAATTTTATAAATAACTAATTCACCCCCTTTGGATAGCCTCAGGACTAGTTCTTAAGGTTTAACAACCCTCACGAACTTTCAAGTTGTATTAGAACGAGATTTATAAGATTAAGTTTTTGAATATTTTTGAATTAAGATCAATGGATAACTTTGGAAATTGTAGCTCTGTGGAAGGCTATTCAACTACTCGACCACCTCTCTTTGAGAATATACCTTTTGATTTTTAAAAACCACACATGTCCACCTTTTTACAATTAATTGATTATCACATATGAATGCTTATTCAGGATGGTTATTCCACTCCTTCAAGATTAGTAAATGGTATAAAAACTACAATGGACTATTGATGATAAAGATTTAGCCCAACTAAATGCTAAATTTCTAAATTATTTCTTTTATAGTTTGAAATATGAAGATTATATGTGTGTACCTACCTATACTACTAACAAAGAAATTTGGTATAAATTATGCATTACTTATGAAGGAGTAAATGAAGTGAAATAATCTAAGTTAAATTTTTTGATGCATGAATATGAACTCTTTCACATAAAACCTACTAAATTCATATCTAAAATGTATACTAGGTTTATACAAATCATCACATCCTTCCATGCTTTAGGAAAGGAATTATCAAAATCTAAAAAAAGTAAATAAGATTCTCAGTTATTTACCTTCTTCCTACGATGTAAAAATTACTGTTATTATTAAATCCAAGGATTTGAATGTTTATTATATTGATAATTTACTTGGATTACTCATTGCCTATGAGCAATGAGTGTATCAAAGTCCTCTTGATGCAGAAGAAAGAAAGAAGGAGAAAACTGTAGCCTTTAAGGCTAATGATTCAAATAGTTTCTCTAATAAAGGAGAGGAAGAAATTGCACTGATGACTCAATAGTTCATAAACTTTCTAAGGAAAAGGCAAAAGCATCATCAGTAGTGGAGCAAAGGTAAGAATTATAGAAAATTTAAAGCTTTTGATGATATTGTCTATTATGAATGCACGAAACTTGGGCACCTTAAAACTTATTGCCCAACTCTTAAAGGCCACCAATGCAATGAGAATGTTGAAGAAAAAGCTAAATTCCATAAGGACAAGTAAAAATCTTACAAAGCTTTCTTAGCAGACTCTGCTTCAGATTCATCTGGAATAGAAACAAAAGAGGAAGTGAAAAATTTGTGCTTAATAGCAAACAACTATCTTGATCAATCTGATCAAGATGAGGCATGTCAACTTTTATACAATGAATTCCTTATTATTTCAGAAGAAATTTATGATTCTTATATGAAATTAAAAAAGAAGCATGCTAGCTTGAAAATTGAATGATCAGTTCTGCAAGCTCAACCGTATCAAAAATTTGAAGATCAAATGGTAAAATCATTTGAAAACTCTTAACTTAGGTCACAACACATAGAGTTACTTAGCTTTTCAAAAAGCTGCTTCTAAGCCAAATAAACACCACCCCATGCTTTCTATTCAAGATGTTAACTTAAGTTTAAAATTTTCATTAAATTTGAACATCTCGTTTGAGAGAATGAATCTTTTTTTTTTTTTTTCATTTTAAAAAGGATTAAAAATGAATTTAAAATTATTTTAAAATCTAGAAAAAAAAATATAATATATCATTTTCTTCATGATTTTACCCTCTTTAGTTTAAAATTAAAATTATCCTTAAATATCATATATATTTTAAATTATTCAATTAACACTACATAAGTATTTAATTAATATTTAAATTAAAAATATATTCAATATTTTTCTTAAAATAAAACATTTTCCATTAATATATTTTAAATAATTATTTGAAAAATATTAATTTAAAATTAAGTTTATTTATGGTATATTATATGTTATTTAAATAATTTCCATTATTTAACCTTTAAATATTTATTTAATATTGATGTTTATTAATTACTTTTAAAATAATAATAATAAATACTTATTTATGCTATGTTATTTTTAAAAATAGAAATCCATTTTAGTATTATTATTATTATTTATTTAAAAAATATTACTTTATGTTTAATATTATTCTTATTTTAAGTAACTCTTAATTAGATAAATAATTAAATGTTTGAATTATTAATTAATAATTAATTTTAATACTTTTCAAATTTTTAAAAATTATTTTAATTAATTATTTTAAAATATTAGATAATTTATTTTAAGTATTTAATTTTAAATTAATTAATACTTTCCTATTTTGAATTATTTTAATTAATTAATTACTTAAATGATCAAATTAATAATTAATTAATTTAAAATCTGATTATTTTCTAAATTTGGAAAAATTATTTTTCCTAATTATGTTAACATAACAAAGATTTATTTTTATTAGTTTTTTTTATTTAATAAGAATTTCTAATTTTAAATATCTTTCTTAATTAATAATTACTTAAATTATTTAGTTAATAATTAATTGATTTAAAATTTAGTTTTTTTTCCAAATTTATAAAAAAATATTTTATTAAATTTTTTTCAAAATTAGAAAGTTTTTTTTTATTATTTATTTAATTTTTTAATTTAATAAATATTTTCTATTTTAATTTTTTTTGTAATTTTTAATTACTTAAATTACTTAATTAATAATCAATTAATTTGAAATTTAATTACTTTCCAAACTTTTTAAATTTTTTACCCTTAATTATCTTAAATATCAAAATATTATTATTATTTATTTATTTTAAATATTTCATATTGTAAAAATATTTTCTTTAAATTATTAATTACTTAAACTATTTAATTGATGATTAATTGATTTGAAATTTAAATATTTTTTAAATCTATAAATATTATTTTTGTTAAATTATTCTAAATATTAGAGGAATATATCTTTCATTTAGTTTTAAATTAAATAATAATTTTCTTATTTAAAATATTTTTCTTAATTATTAATTGCTTAGATTATTTAATTAATAATTAATTAATTCAAAATTAAATTATTTTTCAAAAAAAGAAGAAAACTGTTTTCATTAAATTATTCTAAATTCTAGAAACTTTAATCTTTAATTTAATTTGATTTTATAATTATTTCTAAGTAATAATTATTTTAATTTTTTTTCAAAAGTACTTTTAATTGCTTTAAACTTCGATAATTCATAACTATTTTATTTTAAATCGAATTTTAATATAAAATTCATTAAAGTTTCCTGAAAAATAAATTTTTTTCATTTAAAAATGTTTTTAGATACAAAAAATATTTTTTTGATTTATTTTTACTTCATTTAATTACTTTATTGTTTAACTATTATTTAAATGATAATTTGTTCATTATTTTAAAATTAAAAATTATTTTGAAATCTTTTTTATTCTCACTCGAGTGGCTAGTGGATCTCCCATAAATATGAACATGAAATCATTTTTAATTATCTTATTTTAAAACTTATTTATTTATTAATATATATGTATTTTTATCTTTTTTAAAATTACATATATTATTAAATTCCTAATTTTGGGAGATCCATTTCATAAAATTTTAAACATTGATTATACTTATAAACATCATTCATGGGGGAATAATTGGTGAGTGATTAGATTTCAATCATTCACTAATTTCATCGATAAGCGTACTTAATTACTTTTTTTACCATATTTTACATGTGTAGGACGCATGAGCACTTAGCTTAGGCCCTTTAAGATCATAGGGTTTGGTGTGCTTACTATTTTTATGAATTCCTTGTATGTTACCATAAGGGTTAGTCTTGAACATGTGATTCAAACCTATATAACGTAGCGACACCCTAAGGACATTAATTAAGGACCCGTATAGAAAACATAGAAAAATTTTAGGAGCTAGGTTAGACTCCCGATTGGGATGAAAATATCAAAATTTAAACTTAGTGATATCCTAAATCTCTTAGAATTTTTTAGGAATTTTTAGGAGCCTTTAGTCTCCTTAATTAACAAACCCTAATTTACCTATTAATTAGGTTCTAAGAACTTCAAAAAATTTTAATAAATCCATTTCAACTTAGAAAATTACCTATAATAGCTTGAACTCTTTATAATTTATCCCTTAACCTTAAATAATTAGGGCCCCTTAAGTGGACCTCAATTTGAGGCTTTATTTTACCTTAATTAAAAATTACCTTTTTTCCCTTATTAAATAATTAAAAATTATTAAAAATTCCAAATTTTCTCTAAACACTTGGAAAAACTTCTTTAGATTATTTTTGACCTTTGGGGGTGATTCCAACTAGTTTGGAGTTGATTTGGATCAAAACCTCTAAAGTACCCCCTAATTAAATAATTTTAATAATTAATTAATTGGCCAAAACTTCTAAAATCTATAACTTTACGTAAGAAACTCCAGATCCATCAAACTCAAAGCCTAACTACTCCCCTTAAGTCATAGTATTTAATTAAAATGCTAGAACCCCCTAACCTAGCCCATTTTCTATAGTGACATTTTGGACCCCCTTCAGCCTAGCACATAGGAGGACCCGGGACCTTCCAAAATTGGCTAATATAACTTAAACTTTAAAAATCACCACTCTAAGTATTAAAATTGATCCAAAAACTAAAATTAACAAGAATAGATCCTAATATATTAATATTTGAACTTTAAGTAAAGTTTTCTTTTCAGCCCTTCAACAAATCTGAACTTTAGGCAACTTGAACTAACTACCCTACGTAGGACCAATTCAACGCCACACAAGCCTATTACACACACATAGGTTTTCTAGGGCACAACTTCTAGCTCTAGGATTAGGGATGATGTTTACTTTTTATGTTTCTATTTTGTAATTTGTGTATGACACGAGTGATTTGTTGGTTTACTTTGCTCTATTGTACTGTGATTGATATGATGTTTATTTCATTACTGTGCTTTCTATATTTTGCTCGTGTTATGATGTGTGCATTAGATTGCCCATAGGCTTGGATCACTTTTATACTAATCCAATCTTATGTAGGAGGCCATGCTCATGCAATGCTAAAATAAAGGGGACTATTATAATTAAAACTTTTAAACTAACACTATTTTTTGTAGATGCTCCAGAGACTATTTAGCCACCTTTAAAATTAAAAGTGTGGCCAAGTGTGTTTTCTTTTATGCACAATATTAACTACTTGGGTTGTTTATCAATTGCTTGAAATATTTTATTAGGATAATCATACAGGAGTCTGGGTCTAGATTTTCTTTTTCATAATATAATTTGTTATAATTTGTATTGAGTTGTGAAAGTCTTTAAAAGTATAGCATTTCAAGCACTCAGTACCCAAAGAGAACAAGAAAGGCCCTTTATAGTGAATTTCTTAGTCATTCTGGTACCCTTCTAAAGGACAAACCATATATAGCCTGAAGGAGATGATCCAAAGAGAGACGACCCGGAGGAGGACGATCCATTTGAAGATCAAGACTTAAAGATGAAATGGCCAGCATTTAAGACTTGTGTCATTCATTAGAATTAGAATCCAGGTTGTTGTTGGTGGAGCCTAGCCACCATTACTTTTCTGTAGACCCTGAATTGTACTTATACGATACTTGTCGTGGACTTTACTTTACTGTATTTTGTGAATTTATATCGATGTATTTATTTTGTGTGCGCCATAGAACTTGCATTTTTTTTTTAGGTTTCTTATTTGCATGTGTATGACCTAATTTTTTCCAGGCTCATTAGGATAAAAATATTTTTTCTACTCGTAACAATATTCTAAAATTTTAAGAATTAAATAACTTAGAAATTTAATGACCTAGGGAATAGCCAGAATCTTTCAGGGTCACATGCATATCATTGCATTCTTCTCTCCCCTTCTAATAAGACATCTCTCTTCATGTGGGTAGAGTTCGAATAATCTAGCCTATGAGGATGAAGTGACAAACCTGTGGAGGCCCAATCTTTTCTAAAAATTATTTTTATATAATCATGTCTTAAAAATCTTATGCATATTTGATTTGAGGCCTTTTCAATTAACATATATTACATTAGAAACTAATTAAACTAAAACTTTTATTTTATTAGCTTTATGAGCATTCACCAACATAAGTCTAGGGTCAATTAAGAAACTCTTTAGATGTTGGTCCTAATTCCAAAAAATTAAACTATATACCCATCTTTCATAAAGACTTAATAACATAGATTTTACGTATTTAGGTGGTTAGCTGGCATCCCTTTTTAGGCAAGATTTAAGCCCAAGTGCTTTAGCTAGGATACGGGTGTTAGTATTGGGTAAAACACCAATCCTAACTTAGATCTAAGATTCGAGGCTACTATATTGGGTGTTTCTTAGTATGCCTAAATAGTGGGTAAGTTCCTTCTCTTCGGGGACTATAAATCCTACTTATCTACATCACATAGATGGCATCACTTCCATCCTTTCTTCCTGTGCGCTATGAGTGCATGAGTCTCTTTCTATTCTCAGCTACCTTAGTCCTTCAGGATGCTGAGATAAACCGTGTGTATTGACCAAGCTATTTAAACCCTTCTTTCCGTTTGAGTAGGAACTTCATAGTCTCCCTTTTGTACTAATCCCCCTTTTTGAGAAGAACAATATTGGATCCTTAATCGAGAGTTTTCTTAGGCACTAGGCTCGAGATTTAATTAACCATGGGGGCTTACGCCCATGAGAAATAGAATTCCAAAATAAATAAATCCCACTCGAGCTAATGTATTGGGTGGGGGAAACTCATTATTTTGATCAGGTCGTATATATTACTTCCCATCAGGGTGCGCTGGTGAGATCCGCTATGTTCAATAGTTAGTCGTATGTACGATCTAATATGCCCTCCCATTGGACTATTTACAAGGAGCGTGGAGGCCTACGATCATCTCTACCCCTTGGGGTGGTGCAGTCGTATTCCCTCTGCACTCTACAGTCGCGAGCGGTATCCTTTCAGAGGTCCACATTAACATTTTAGATCTTAATGAGCACTCTTTAAAAATTAAAATATCTTCTCTTGAAAGTGCTAATGAAATATTGTTAGAAAAAGTAAAGGCTTTTTAAAATAAGCATATTTATAAGCACTCACCATGTCAAGCATGCCATAAACCTAGGAATAAGTATCAAAACTATCATAGGTTAATTAACCCTTTTCCTAATGTTAGAGGTTATTCATGTACCATCTTAGGACACATTAGTCATAATTACACTATTCATCATAGAACACACTTGGTGCGGAGACCAAAATTGCATCAAACATAGCATAACATGCATTCTGATGATCTTCCAAATTCAAGAAGGGACCCAAATTCACTTGGGCTCCTAAAACTATTCTCTCATGATCTTTGGATTTAAGGGCTCTCACAAAAGTCCTAGTGGGAGCATATGATTTTCTTGGGCTCAATATTTATATCCTATCACTTGAAATTAATCATTCATGAGCTTCTCAATGTATATTTTGTTATGCTTGTTTCTGTTTATATGATTTTTTTTCTAGTTTTTATGTTTGTGTTTCTGTGTAAATTTCTTGATTTTGTTTTGTTTTTTTGGTCCTTAACTTGATTTTTTATTTAGTTTTATTCTTATATTTGATCTTTTGTTGCATATTTGTGTCCTGATCATGGCATACGCCACTTCACTAAACTTCATTATCTTTTCTTACAAATAAATAATTTTCATCTGATATCATATTGTATGAATCACAATCGTATTGTACGATTTGCAAATCACTGCCATCATCATAACCATTGGCTCAATGGATGGTCCAGATTACATCAATGATTTACAATTGTATGGTACAAACTAAATTCATATTGTATGATACACGTGGCAATCCAAATGATTTATTTTGGTTGGTATGACATTATTGTTGAACAAATTGTATGGACACCCATTTGTTATGTACAAATGTTTTTATCAAAGATCATACAGGCTGACTCCACAGGATGAGATCTATGTCTCTAATCATCCCTTATGAAGTCTGATTATATTATATGATCACACACATCTTTTTAACTGATCGTCTTGCTGAAATAATTTTGTGCTATCATCCCGTACGATATCACGATCGTATAATATGATTTGCTCAATTTGTATTTAAACAACCAACATCATTCAAATTTTTCACACTACTCTTAAAATCCCCCTTTCTTGCATTTAAATCTTTGTAATGGCCGGTGGAAAATGCAGTCAAAAAACCTAGGGGCTTCCTCCTCTTGGAACCCTATAGACGATCATTTTCTGACAGCTTCTGATAAAGCTGCCTACTATTTTGATTAAATATATATATATATATATATATATATATATATATATATATATATATATATATATATATATATATATATATATATATATATATATATATATATATATATATATATATATATATATATATATATATATATATATATATATATATATATATATATATATATATATATATATATATATATATATATAGTTTTGCAAAAGAATTAATTTTCTTTGGGAATATTTAAATTTTAAATTTTAAAATTTAACACATCATTATGAACAATATATCACCTCGAAAGACGATCGTATTGTTCCATAATGGGTTCAAATTTTAGAATTCTAATCTTATCCGAATTATCGTAGTCAAACTCAAAGGGAAAATTACATTCGACCCCGGAGGATCAAAATGGAATTTAAACAATTGTTTGATTATTCTAATTCGGATAAAAGATCATTAATTTCATAATCAAAATAACGATAATAATTGATATATCTCTCCAAAGAAAGAAGATATCAATTATTATGGATTGTTCGAAAATGACGATAATGATCATCGGGTTTGTATTTTCCAAAGAAAATTAATTAGAGGTTTTAAAAAATTATTGATTTTGAAAATAAGTTCTGGGTTTCTAAACCTCCTACAAGCGCAAGCCCTCGTTAATTACATCGTAGGAAATTAAAATTTCATACGAAAACTCTCGATTAAAATAGCGATATAAATTTTATTTATGATTTTCAAAGTTTGATATCAAAGGAAGAAAATGGTAGGAATTTCAAATAGGATTGGTCCAAAATTGAAGACTTATTTTCAGAGTCAAAGGAAGAAAAGTAGGAGGTGTTTTGAGATTCTGATTTACTTTAGAAACACCTCAATCTATCCTAAGTGTTAGGCTTGTATTTGATTGAAAAAATTTTTTAGTTTGAGTGGTCAATTTTATTAAAAATTTGGGATTCAATTCCCGAAAGTTGAGGTCTTATGGCCCGAGCCAGCCTCAGAACCTAAGTCTAAATTGGGCACTAAAAGTTAGTGCCCCGAACCTAGTTAGTGCAATGCGAATCTGGTCTTACCCCGGCCTGGACTGGGGAGCCAGCTAAACTACCTAAACAATTTTAAAATATGAGTCTGGTCTTTTAATGTTGAGTGGTAGGGATGTTATTTAAGAAAAGTTTTTGAGAACGGGGCCGACATCTAGAGTAGATCCTAATTGGCCACTTTGACTTATATTGGGCTTTTGATGTCTAAATAAATTCAATTAAATATTAGACTCAATTTTAATTTGTTACTAATGCGATGCATGCTAATTGACTCAATTGAATGCAAAATCAGTATGTAGCAGTTTAAAAACTTTTGGCTTAGAAAAAAGATTTTTCCCAAGAGATTGGATAATAACCCCTTGACAGATCAGCACTCTCATAGGCCAGGTGGTCTGCCAGAACTCGCAGGCGGGGAGATGCCTAACAAGGTAGAGAAGGATCTAAATGAATGCATGAAAAACCCTCGGCGAGTTCGAGCTTACTTCTTAGGACCGTTTAGAGTTTCTATCTTATCTTAAATATTTTATTTAATTGAAGTAAAAGAATTTTTTGACAAACCCCTAAGAGCCTAAAATCGTATTCCAGGTCAAATCAAATACGACATGCAAGTAAAAAGACTAGAAAAGCAGGAGTTCTAATGCGCAATCAATAAAAATAAATTAATCAAATTGAATGTCCATAGGCAAGTGCCCTTATTATTACTTCACAAATTTTTTGTTGAAAATTAGAGTGGCCGGGCACCACTGACTACAACCCGGATTTCTAATCCTAAATTAAATGAGTTTAAGATTTGGGATTCTTCTCGTTGTTTATTCCTTCGTCTTCTCACGAACATCTTGATTCGTCGGTTCCGGATATCCAAATGGAAAGAAACTCCCCCTGTAACGGGGTGTAATCTTTTCTCTTTGGATATTTGAAAGGGATCCTAATTTGAATTCCAAATGGAAGAAGACTCTCCCCTTTTGGGATGTCTTCACCTCTTTAGAATTCAAATTGGATTGAATATCCCAAATTCAAATCATTTCAAGTAATTTACAACTTTTATACAATCAAGTTACATTAGAACTTAAAAGAAAAATCTAGACTCAATTCTACAAGGTTATCCTAATAAACAGCAGTTATATATATAATCCCAAGCAGTTATAATATGAAAATTAAAATGCATTATTTTTATCCACACTTGGTCATGCTCTTTTTTATTTAAAGGGGGTCTTAAGCGCGGCAGGTACCTGTGCAAAGAGTATATATTTTTTTATTAATTGCCCCCTTTAATTTCAGCTCCTTGTATGAGCATGGCCACCTGCATAAGACTGTACAAATATAATTCATCCCTAACCTAGGGGTAAATCTAACGTACAAACAACCACAGTACGAAGTGCAGTAAGCAGGTAAGTAAACACAACAAATCTACACTAGCAAACAACATGCAGTAAAAACTCGAAAACTCGGCACACAACTGTAGAAAGTAAAACACCGGCCTATCCTAAAACTAGAGTTGGTGATCCTAGTAAACCATCTAAAGTGTGCGAGGTAGGTCGTGTGGTTTTGATATGTCCTAAATAGGATTATTAGTTAAAGTTCTTTAAGGTTTGATTTGTTGAAAGGTTTAAGGGAAATTTAGTTAGAGTTTAAATATTAATATTTTAAATCTTTTAAAATCAATTATTAATTATTTATTGGAAACCACCTTTGTTTCACACCGAGGACATGAAGTTTATTTCACCTTTCTTGGGGCTAAGTAAATAGCCTCGTAGGCCTGGGTTACCTAGTGGTACCCGATATAATTAAGTGATTTGATTTGATTAAGGTTTAAAAATTTAATGAATTTTAATTAAAAGTGTTTGGTTGCTGATTTTTAAAGTTTGATTAATTTAAGTTTGACATTAACTGATTCGTGGCGTTGTGCCACCAGGCTCGAGGAACCAGCCTCCTTAGGACACTTAGCCCCGTAGCCCGGAGTAGTCCAGTCGATAAACTAAATTAATGTAATTGAATTAGAGATTTTAAAAAGGTTAAATAATTAATGATTAGTCTATTTTAAGGTTTGACACCCCTTAGAATCCATTCGTGGCGTTGTGCCACAAGGCTCGAGGAACTAGCCTCCTTAGGACACTTAGCCCCACAGCCCGGAGTAGTCCAGCCAATAAACTTCATATTTAGGATGGTTGTTATGATTTAAAAGATTTGTTGAGTGTTTTAAACATTAAACTAATATTTTCTGGAGTTTTAGAGCGATTTTGAGTTTTATGAATTTTTGGAATATTTTAATCATTTAATTAAAGGTTCAAAATTGAGTTTTTAATTAAGAGTGTTTTTTGGAAATTTAGTATTTTATTTAAATACTAGTCTTAATACAATCAGTTAGACAGTAAGTACGTTGAAATTGGATTTTTCTACATTTTATTACGAAGGTTTGAAGTTTATGTATTTATTAGAATTTTCAAAATTATTTAATTAAAGGACCTTTTTGTGATTTTGCTCCAAATGAGATCCCAACTCCTTGAAATCAGCTCCAAAGGTCAGGAATGATCTAAGGAGAGATTCCCAAGTGTTTGGGAAATTTTTGAAATTTTAAATAATTATTAATTAATTATATTAATTAAATATTCAATTTCTCTTAAAATTAACTTAAGGTTTAATTTACTGTCAAGTAATTTTTGTTTTATTTTTCGTTGGTTGAGGATTCAAAACTGGTCAGTTAGAGAGGCTATACATATTTTTTGGATTTAAAATGAATTTATTGCATTTTTTTAAAAGTTTTGAGGGTTAATTAAGGCTTAAACTTATAAAATTCGATTAAGGGGCTTAATGATTTCTAAAATTAGTAAAAACTTTTCCTAAGGCTGAGAGTGTCACTAAGTTTAAGTTTTAAAAGTTTTGAGTCAATAGGAGGTGAATCCTAATTATTAGAAATATTCTAAGTTTTCTACAAATAGGTCCTTAATTGTTGTCCTTAATGTCACTAAGTTGTGTAAGTTTGAATAAAAGTTCTACTAACCCTCAAACTTAACATATAAGTAAACACATATAAACAAACAAGTCCTTAGATCTAGGAGAGCCTAGGCTAGGTGGTGTGTGCACAACCTAAACATGCAAAGTTTGATATTAATTAAGGTGATAATATTTTGATTAGTGAATGATTAGAACATAATCATTCACTGATCCTTCCCCAACGAATTCCATTCATCTTTCCAATCTATATTTAAGATTCCAAAGGAATCCCTCAAATTATTAAAATTTATATATATGTATTTTAAAATAGATTTAAAAAAGGTAAATAAATCTAAATATATAAATATATGTTTCAAATTAAAAATAATTCAAAATATCATTAAAGAGAATTTACAAATGATTGAGAGATTCACTAATTTTTAAAATTATTGGGAAAATAAATTTTTAATTTCAAAATATTTATTATAATATTTAATTGAATATTAATTAAATATTAAGCATATTCAAATAATTGAAATTATTTAAAATAAATTAAATTCAATGTCTTGAAAAGAACTTTAGATTAAAATACTTAATTTTCAAAAAAATTTAATATATTGTTTAGATTTTTGTGAATTAATTTGGATTTATTGAAATTTTTTGAGATTTTAAGTTAATTAGAATGATTTAAAGTAATTTAAAATTAACTAAACATTTAAAATAACAACAATAATTAATTTTTTTTATAGAATTAAATCTTAAATGTTCTCTGAAATAATTTTGAATTATTTAAATTATTTTAATCAAAATTTTTTATTAATTATTAATAAAAAATATGAAATATCTAATAATTGAAATAATTTAGAATATATATAGTGTTTTAAATTAAAATAATTTTAAATTAAAGATAGTATTCTTCTGAGCATTTTGATATAAAAATTAAATTTTTAGATTTATATTTTATTTTTAATGATTTTTTAAATTATCTATTAATTAAAATAGTTAAAATACTAATTAAAACTAAATAACAGGATTTGGCGGCGCGGTTGCCACGTGGTAGCCGTTGGTTGGGCGATCCAAACTGCGGTGGCGGCTTGGGTCCACGCTCAAGCCACTTAACCAGCTCAGCACAGCGCGGCCGCCGTTCGATCTCCCGTTGTTCAGGATGGACGATCGAGATTTCGTTAAACCGAGATCCGGATGAACGAAATGATCGCGCGGTCGAACGGGAGGGTAGTATGACGAATTATCAGCCGTTGATCGGATGATCAACGGCCCTAATTTTGTATACTTGAACAGAAACGTGAAAACGCCCTAGGATTGGTTTTTTTGCTTGTTCTCCCAATCCAGACGGTCAAAACTCATGAAATTTTAAATATAGATAAAGAGAGTGAACATAATCAGTAGGGAGTTGATTTAATCGCTTAATATTTACTATACAAAAACTTATTTAATCTAGTGTGCTTAGACCTAGGGTTTGAGTTTTTCACCTCGATTTTGGACGGATTGAACCGCTTAATGATTTGTTGCATTTGTAGACTGTCCACGCTCCACTTTGTAGAAGATTCCACGGTCGGAAGAGCTATGGATCAGGCTGGAGAAGATCTAGACAAATTGAGCTAGATCTCACCGGAAGATCGTCGGCCTGGCTTTGACCGGCCGGATTTGGTTTTGGAGGTGAAGATAGGATGGTTTTGGAGTTGAATGAGCAGAGACATCGGTTGGAGAGGCTTGAGGTGGTGAGAGAGAGCTAGGTGTTGAATGAGGGCTCTTTCCATCATTTTGCCCTATTCAAATAACCCTAAGCTACTTGGACGGCTAGGATCACTTGAGTGCACCTCTGGATGTTGCCAAGTGTCCTGAGAGTGGTTGGAAAGCTGGTGGATCAAAGGACATAAGGACATGTGAGGTGGAAAGCCTCTTTTGTCCCATAGTTCACATGGGTTTGATTTAGAGCTGTAGGATCTGGATCCAAAGGCCAGGAAAGGCTCTAGGAAGGTTCTAGAGGTCCTTAGGGCTGTTGGTAGGTCCTAAGTGGAATGGATTAATTTTAAATGATTCTTTGACCAAGTTTGACCCATTTAAAGGATTGGTTTGACTGTTTGACTAGTCCATTTTCCATGTGGACTGGTGATATGACTTATGGGAGAAAATTTGAGTGTTGGCTGGAATAATTTGATAGAAAATGGGCTAGCTTGGGTCAAGTCATTAGGACATTTAAACCACCTAAAGGGGTTTGTTGACTATGTTGACCAGTCAACTAGTCAAAGATAGGTGGGGTGGCATATGGGGATGCCATGGGTGCTGGAATGATGGATTTAAAATTTGAAAGTTAATGTTTGAATATAAATATAGGAACATGTAAGTGAAAATTTGACTATGATTTTGGGTTTGACTAAGTCAAAAATCTAATGGATTTGATTTCAATTGAGTTGAATGGATTTGAAACATATTTGAAGATGTGTTTGAGAGTTTGATTGATTTGATATGATTTGAATGCGTTGATTCGATTGAATGAAATGGATTGGGTCATATGGGGGTCAAATTTGACCAACCATGGCTTAGTTGACTTGGTCAACTATTGGTTAGGTCAAGGGTCCAATTTTGGGCTCAACATGTTTGAAATATGGTTTTGGGTTTGTTGAGTGTGTTTTGAAGGTTTAAGGAATTCAATTAGGCTAAAACACACATTTGGGCCCTTAATGGGCCTCTTAGGTCAACTAGGTTGACTTGGTCAACCAGGTTGATCCAAAGTTTGGGAATGGGTCCAACGGGTTTGGTTTGATATTTGAAACTTGCTGGAGGTGGTTGCATTCAATTTGGAGGTTGTTTGGTTTGAAATCACTATTTGAGCCCCATAGGGGTATTTTTGTCATTTTGGGCTCATGACCCCCAGGGGATGAAATGAGTCAAAAAAAAAAATGAAATTTATTATTCATCACATGAGGATTAATTGTCTAAAAGTGACTAGAGGATTTGGTGAAGGCTCTAAGGTCAGAATCTTCTAGGTGACAGGTCCAGTGGCCTAGGCTATAAATATTTGAAGGTTTTGATAACTTTTGGATTTTGATTTAGTTTCTGGGGTTAGAGACCTCAGAATGGGCTCAAATTTGGAGGGTTTCCTCCAGAGACATGTCCCATTAGTATGCAACTGACAGACTCTGAATCGGAGGTCATTTGATTGGTTTTTGAAGTGTTTGAAAATTTGTCGAAAAAGGCCTTTAGGACTTGGCCTTTTAGCATTGAATTTTGGTTTGGATTTCTAAGATCTGGGTAGATCCTAAGGTTGAGATTCTAGGAGGATCCTAGAGTTTGAATTGATTTAGAGATTAGATTTATTTAGGGTCAGGATTGATCCAAGTGATCTCATATAAAAATGAGGTCAACAAATGGACCCCCAATATGTGTAATAGAATGAAATTCTATTGCACATATTGGCGTTGACCGAACTTAAAGGTCAAGTCTGAAATTTTGATCCTAAGGGTAGGAAAAAGTCTACTCTTGGGGAATCGAGATTTGAATTGATACTTGGGTAGTGCCACGGAGGGCGTACTCTACCACTAGTGAATTTAGTCTTAAAGGAAGGAAAGTCTATCCCTATAGGAAAAAGGAAGTTTGGGTGATTGTATAGAAAGGAAAGATTCCTAACTATAGACGATCATATTTGAGTTTTGATTCTAAAGGAAAGGGAACCTAACCTTAGAAGATTAAATTTGGATTTAATTCTAAGGGAAGGAAAAGTCCTAACCCTAGAGAATTGAGTTTTGATTTTGATTATAAGGAAAGGGAAGAACTAACCTTAGATGATTGAATTTGGAATTAATCCTAAGGGAAGGGAAGACCTAACCCTAAGGGATTGAATTTGAATTTGATACTAGGGTAGTGCCACGAGAGGTGTACTGTACCACTAGTAGATCTAATCCTAAGGAAAGGAGGAAACCTAACCCTAAGGAAGAGAAGGCGACCGAACTATAGTGGGGCCCAACAGGCTTAAATCCACTACTAGTTAATCGAGATCCTAGGAGATAGGAAGCACAGGGACTTACACCTATTCCTAACAGATCGGATTTGTACTGGGTATTCAATGACTAACATAGCTAAAAAGCAGAGGGACTCACATCTAACTAGGGGAACTAGCTAAGAAAATAGTCTGCCCAAATCTCTAAGGATTTGGCAAAAGCTATCTAACCCAAAATTTAATTTTATACACTAGGATAGTGCCATGAGGGGCTTGCTCCACCGCTAGTAGATCTAATCCTAAGGAAAGGAAGCACGGGGACTCACACCTAACCTTAAAGAAAAGAGAGAGTGACTAGACTATGTGGGGCCCAACAGGCTTAATTCCACTTTTAGTCAGTCGAGATCCTAGGAGATAGGAAGCACAGGGACTCACACCTACTCATAATGGATCAGATTTGTACTGGGTATTCAATGACTAACCTATCTAGAAAGCACTGGGACTCACATCTAACTAGGGGAACTAGCCAAGGAGATAGTCTGCCAGAATCTCTAAGGATTCGGCAAAAGCTATCTAACCCGAAATTTGATTTTATTCTCTAGGATGGTGCCACGAGGGGCTTGCTCCACCACTAGCAGATCTAATCCTAAGGAAAGGAAGCACGGGGACTCACACCTAACCTTAAAGAAAAGAAAGAGTGACTAGACTATGTGGGGCCCAATAGGCTTAATTCTACTTTTAGTCAGTCGAGATCCTAGGAGATAGGAAGCACATGGACTCACACCTACTCCTAACGGATCAGATTTGTACTGGATATTCAATGACTAACCTAGCTAGAAAGCACAGGGACTCACATCTAACTAGGGGAACTAGCCAAGGAGATAGTCTGCTAGAATCTCTAAGGATTCGACAAAAGCTATCTAACCCAAAATTTGATTTTGGATGCTAGGATGGTGCCACGAGGGGCTTGCTCCACCACTAGCAGATCTAATCCTAAGGAAAGGAAGCTCTGGGACTCACACCTAACCTTAAGGAAAAGAAGGGAGTGATTTTGGTTTCAAATTTGAATGATTTCTAAATTTTGGATTTCGATTGGATTTGATTTGATTTAAGATTGATTTAAATTGTGATTTTAGATAGAAATCTGAATTTAGAAGATTTTGACTTTGAATGTGTAGAATTTGATTTGATTGAATTTTGATTTTGGTGAATTTAAGTTTGCAGAGTTTTGAATTTGATTTAGTTTTGACACTCATCTGGCATGATATTTCCTGAAGAGCCTCCCCAATATTTAAAATTATCGAGTGGCATCCTTCAGGGTTGATCAGTTAATGTTTTACATTTTCTCAAAGACCGTCTCTACGACAAGAGGACAGTCTTGAGTTCGTTCAAGCTCCTCCACCGATTTTTCGGTAGGCTAAGATATGCATCCAAAGAACCTAGACCAAGTATCCTACTTGGAAAGTTCTAAGTCGCGCTATCTTATCACGATCTTAAACCACTCAGGATTTGTATGATTCAGAGTTTTATTGAGCCTTAAAGACAGCTCTATAAGGCCTCGAGCTCTTGAAATTTGAGTCGGGCACTCTGCTCAGTCGTGGTTTGAATTTAAATGGCAATTCCCAGCATTACAAAATACTCCTCTAGTATGTCTGATCTTGGACCCAGCGTAGAGTGTAATTTTGCTGAAAAGACCTTAAAGGAAAAGATGCCTTTATGCAAGGACTTATACCCATTTCTAAAAGACAAGATTTGAATTCTTTTTAGGAGTAGAAGATTCAAACTTTTTATTAAAAATTACCTCTAACTATTTGGACCCTTTCGAAACGACAAACAGGAACAAATTTAGAAGTGCAGTGAGAAGCTGAGTGACTCCAACTAACCTTGAAAAGGTTTAAGGATTTAGGTTTTGTTGACCCAAACCAAGTTTCGTATAAACTAAATTGGGGTCTCCCTTATATAGGTTTCAAATTAAAATTGATTTCAAAGTGTTTAAGTTGAAGAGAGAATTTCAATCTTTTCAATTCTCTCATATATGTTCTTCTATCTGATAGAAAATTCATGCATGTCGAAGAATCTTAATTCAGAATTTTCAAAGTCAAGTATTTTGAATGAATCAAGCTTTTTATGAGATTTAAGAATTTAAAGGAAGGAAGCCATCTTACTCTTCTTCTCTTTCTCTAGTGATACATTTTGTGTATCTTTTGACTTTTTATTGTACTTCATGCATTTTTTGACTTTTAGTGCATTCGCTCATCTTTTGATTTTTAGCGCATTCGCACGTCTTTTGATTTCAATTAAATTAGAGAAGAGGCTCCACTTTCTTCAAATACCTTAAATTGATTGATCTCTTTTGGAATGCTGAGATTATATCTCAAGTATTAGAGAATAAAAATCATTCTCTTATACAAGGAAGAATAATCCACAAAACACATCCAATCTTTTTGAAAAGAGTATCGACTTGACTTTTGAAAATCATTAAATATATTTTAGACATGCGAGAATCGCCTATTAAGATTGGAGATTTGCTAGAAAATCGATAAAATTTTCATTTCTAGAATCAACTTGAATTTGAGAAAAATCTTAATTCAAAGGTTAATTCAACCCACAGAAGCGGTGGGAGGGAGGGGTATTCAAACATTGGATAGAGTCAACTACAACTCTTTGTTGCTTAAGACTTAAGATAGAGGTAAATTTTTTATTAAAAAGAGGAATCAACTTGTCTTGAAAATCATGATCTAGTATACTTGAGAAATTGATAAGTTTTCCTTAAAAAGGCTACAAGTCTAGGTGGCAAGACCCTTGTCAACTTGGAATTGAATTCCTACAATCTCTGTGGAGGGAGAGACTATTATAAGGTATGCACTATCCCTAGATATTGCGACATCATTAATAAAAAGATTTATCACGATAGGACCCAGTTAAAAGTTAAATTTTGATGGTATCACTATTTGACACAATCTTAGATTATTTCCCCTCTCAAATTACTACTAGACTAGTAGTTAAGAGAGTGGTACCCCGAGTGGTTTCTACTCCTCCTCCTATGTAGATGATGTAGTGGGACACGTGTAGTAACGTGCCTTAACATCTTCTAGTAGAGTGGATGGATCATAACCCTCAATTAGGGGCCTTTGGCCTATTGCTGGTGATCGTTCAATTCTTTCTTGCTCGAGTCTTTCTGTGTAGTAGTCAAGTAGGTGTATTGAAGATCGCACTCTCGTCTCTACAACCTCTCTCCTTTGTGCAAGTAGAAAGTATGTAGAAGGAGCAACGAGCTCTTGATTGACCTCAAATTTGACTTGATCTAAGATTTTCGACTCAGCAGTCATTCTTGCCTTAACAACTTTCTTTCTAACTCTTCGAAGGTAATTCTTCCTCTTGTTTTTACCGACGACAGGGGTGCTAGAACTTGACACAATCTTATACTGAGATGGTAGCTCTTCTATCATTATTGATTTCTGATTTTTATCCTCCTGAGCAGAGGATACAGTGGATACAGGGGCGACAACGACCTCCGAGATGGGGGAGTCAGCTCCTGACCCTAAAGTAATCTCTACAAAAGGAACATCCTTTTGAGTGCTGACAGACAGATCTAAGATTCTTTCTCCATTAACTGAAATCTTAAGGTTTTGAAATTCCATTTCACACTGAATTGAATCGCCATTAAGAATTTCTTCTACAGGCACATCTCTATTCAGTGAGAAGATGAGTTTCCCAGCCATTTGAGTGTTCGATTTCCTGGAATTAAGGAAGTGATCCGAATTAGTGATTTTTGAAATTGAATTTGAATTTTAAGTTTAAATGATTTTATTCAAAATTTTATAACTCAATTGTGTTTAGTTCACACCAAACACAGTGGTTCATAAAATTCACGAGTTGATCTTGACTCTTTCGCTACACCAGTTGACTTGGGGCAAAATGTCAACGTTTGAATTTTAAGTTTGGATTTGAGATTAAAGTCGAATGGATCTTTTTTTTTTTTAAATTCTGTAACTCAACACACTAAGTTTCACTCAGTCATGTAGGTTCACAAAATTAATATAAAAAAATCCAAAAATCGGGCTTGACTCTTTTCATTTCACCAATCGACTTGGGATGAAATGTCAAAGTCTAAAATTGACTGAAGAACTTTAGAATTGTGTTGCATGTGTTCAACTACAACAAAACATTATAGAAGACACATAGCACTGACAGTTGAAATTGGTTTGAATGATTTTCCTTCATTTTTTTGAAACTCAAAATGTTTATTTTTTTTATTTTCAACATAATGGTTAACAAAATTTAAGAAAAATCTGAATACCTTGACTTAACTCTTTCACTACACCGACTAGCTTAGAGTGAAATGTCAAAATCTAGGTTTGATCAAGGATTTGAATTTGTATTGCCTATGTTAAACTACAAAAGGATATTGTATAAAACATATGGCAATGACGATTGAAGTTAAATGATTTTGGAAAGAATCTAAAAGCTTGAAAATCTGGTATCATCCCTCTTTATTTTGAAACTCAATATATTGAACTTATGTTCAACATAAAGGTTAAAAAAATTTAGAGAGGGGGAGATTCTTAGAAGTCGACCCGACTCTTTCATCCCGTTAAATTGTTTGGGAATGAAATGTCAACGATAGACATTACCAGAAGAATCAATCAAATTTAAAGGTGTGTATATTCTATCACTTGTATTGAATTATAAGAGCTGAAAGTTCGCTAGGGATGTTAAGTCTTATAGAACTGGCCCAAGCTAACCAAGAGGGGGGGGGGGGTGAATTGGTATTTTAAAAAATTTCTTTTTGAAAAAAATTTAAAATCACATAAACCAAAATCACACCATAAAAAATAAATGGGGAAATAAAAGTGCGGAAGCAAGAAATCAAGAACACAGGAATTTATAGTGGTTCGGTCAACTCGACCTACGTCCACTCCTTGGAGGCACCCTCCAAGTATTGCACTACAAAACGAGACTCTCCTTTAGCCCCCACGGCTAGGCGGAGAAGCCCTCACAAGAACCTCCTTTTTGCCACCTCGGCAAGGCAGAGAACCTACCTCCTTTTGCTTCCACCTGAAGCTGGCAGAGAATCACAACCAAAAGCTAACTCCTTACCTCTACCGACCCTTCCACGGACGAGAAACTCTAGACGAAGAACAAGCAGAGCGATCCTTGAAGCAACCCTTGTGAATCCCCTCATAAGCTCCCCCTCACAAGATCCTCTCTCTCTCCATCTCTTTCTTTCTCTCCTCAAGGTCTTCTCAGGTCAAGGCAGCAGCCAAAGGTTTCCAAAACGTTGAACATGAGCTCTTAAACAGAAGAGCTTCAAAGGAGCTCATTAATTGCAAGTTGCCGACTTTATCGTCCAGGCCGATATGTACTTCGACCTGGCCGATCAGTACAAATCAAAGAAGATCGGCCAGAGCATCGCCCTGGATGCAAAAAAGGATGATTGAAAATTGGCTTGATCGTCCAGGACGATCTCACGATCGTCATGACTGATCAGTTCAAATCAGAGGAAAATTGTCCTGAGAATAGCCCTGGATACGAGCTGTCCGATATTTATCGTCTTGAGATAATTTAAGGTTTTTGATTGGATTGTCCTGGCCGATCCTGCGATCATCTATGATTATATGATCGTATCAATCATCCTTAATTACTCCCTTGATTTCCTGATCAATTAAGGCATGATTTGAGAATACCGTCTAGGCCGATCAGTAATCGTCCTGGCCGATAATTTAAAAATACAGTATACCTTAATTGTCTATGGCGGTAACTTCTTTCTGTTTTGAGCTTATCTTCCTAGCCGAAACACATATCGTCCAGGCCGATATGTTAATAACGGCTGCCTTAATTAAGACTCCTTATTTAGACTTTCTGTTTTAAGCCTGATCGTCCAGGCCGATAAAACAAATCGTCCTGGCTGATATGAGTAAAAACAGAAATTCTAAGTCTCTCAAGTGTGTGTGTGTGAAGGGTTACTTAGCATCAGTCTCTTTGACCATTACAAATAGACTCAAGAAGTGAAAAACAAAAGTACAGACTGACTCAACCCTAAACCTACACAATCCTGAATTGGCTTCGTCTTGTTCGTCCGATCTTTGATTCCTGAAACGTTAGAAGCAACAAGCAGTCCAAGAGAAATAGTATTTATCCATCATCAAAACATAAGCCATGAAAATATATTTGCAAGAATCTCCCCTTTTTTGATGATGGCAAACACAAGTAGGAAAAAAATCCAAAAAAAGTCCATTAGAATTTCAAAGTTTCAACAATTTTTCCTACCACAACCAGCCATAAAAATAGATTTGCAACAAACTCCCCCTTTTTGATGATGGCAAACACAAGTAGGAAAAAAAATCCAAAAAAGTCCATTAGAATTTCAAAGTTTTAACAACTTTTCCTACCACACCCTACTCCCCCTTTTGTCATCACAAAAAGATGGTCCAGATACAAAAGAAAAAACAAACAAAGGCTAAACAGTAAACTACAAAAAATAGAAAATAAACAACAGAAAGCACAGATTAAAAGAATGAGGGATCCTGATCATCTGATGGAGGTGGTGGAGGTGGCTGCTGAAAGTAGCTGGCAAGCGTGGTAAACTGAGCATTGAACCAGGCGATGTTCTGGTCATGCTGCTGCTACTGGTGAGTAAGAAAACTGTCAAATCAGGCTAAATCCTTAGTGCGGTGCTACTCGTAGCGGGCAATGTCCTCAGAGTGTTGCTGCTCCTGTGCAGCAACATAGGCGTCAAAGCGGGTCTCCCATCGATCAAACCTCTCAATTAACTGATCAACCGGTGAGTGCTGGTGGAGAGGAACAGGGTCAAGAAAGGGAGCGGGAACAAGAGGAGAATGGGTGGAAAGTGAAAAACCATGGCTGGAACGACCAGAATTTAAAGAAACGGCCATATCATTCTGGCCGATCGCAGAATCGTCTAGGACGATATGGCTCAATAATTGCGTACATGCCGATTGGTCAAAAAGGTGATTCGATCGTCCGAGCCGATCAGATATCGGCCTGGACGATTAGACATAGGCGATCTGTCCGAGGAGTCAGGCTGGACAACCGTTGAAAAAGCATATCGTCCGGGCCGATTAGGTGTATCGTCCAGGACGATGCACAATAATTGATCGTACCGGCCAAAGTTAAAATGTTTTAAATCACTGCCACGTGTATCGTCCAGGACGAACAGTGGATCGGCCTTGCTGATTGACCAATAATGGATCGTTTGGGGCCGAATTTAAAGATTCAAATGTGCTGACACATGGATCGTCCAGGACGATCCAGTGTATCGGCCAGGACGATGGACATAAATTGCATCAGCCAGACGAAATATTCTATCAGCCAGGACTATCATCAAGATTGCAACAGAGTTCGATCATATCGTCCAGGACAATATAGGATCATCCAGGACGATGAGTTAGAACAAGCACAGCAAAGTTCAGTAGATGGATTTTGAAGAGAATTTGCTCTATCGTCCAAGACGATAAAGGTATCGGTCAGGATGATGTGATTAGAATTTAAAACATAAAGAAGATGGTTATGATCAAGGCCCTCAAAAATAAACAAAAGAAAAACAGTCAAAAAACAAAGTAAAAGAAAAAGAAAAACACAAGAAAAATAAAAAAAAAATGAATATTTTTGGATTTTAATTTTTTTTTTTTTGTGTTATGGAGGCATCATATGAGAATTTTTTCAAAAAGTTAAACTTTTAAAGTTCCAAGAGATCAAGGAGTTTTAACAAATCCCAATCAGAAGAAGGTAGAACATCTGATTTTGTTAACCCTAGATCAGACATCCTTTAGGGTACAAAATTCTTTTGGAAAATAGAGGCCTAACTCAGAATAACTAAATAGGATAAGAAGATCCATTCAAGACTTGTTTATAAAGAAAATATCTCATAGTTAATAAAACAAAGTAATTTTTCTCAATCATGGAAATTGAAATCAAGTCTTTGAAAGCATCACATTATCAATGAGTTCTCTAAGTTTTAAGAATTTTAGCAAAGAGAGGATAGCTTGCATTTAGTGGGCTCATTTTATGCCTCTTGTCACTTTGATTGATTCTTTGAGCATCTTTTGATTTTTTGATACATATTTATGTATATAGCTTTCTTTTCAATTTGGCTTCATTGGCCTCTTTTCCTTTTTAACTCTTGCAAGCTAGAAGCTCTTTAATATATACCCTTAAAAAAAACTTAGTTGTGAGTATATCCTTCAAATATTAGAGAATAGGAGCTCTCTCTCTAACATAGGGAGGAACAATCCACAACACAAAATCAAAATCATGTGATAAATGCAATGACAAGATTTCAAAAAACTTGAAAGATATAAAAGAACTTTGGCTATTATGCATAAGATAAATTAATGTAACAAGGTAAGAAAAGGATCTTAAAAAAACATTGGTTAAACTGAGATTAGACTTTTGTTTAGAGAAGAAAATCATACCACTAAACAAGGTCAGAATGAGGGAAAACATTAATAGTATTTCTCCTTTTAACCAATTTAGAAAAGCTAAACACTATCTCCAAAACTCCAAAAACTAAAAGCTTGAAAAGATTCACCATATGTGACACCAAACAAAAAAAAATGAAAACAAAACAAACTTGAACAACACAAAGCAAACACAAAAATAGCACAAAAATAAAAACAAATAACACAAAAACTAAAAATTTCAAGCAAGTTATAAGGCAGCGAGTTTAAGCAATTTTTGAGCTGCCAGCCTCATATGTCCAGTTATCCTATGCTCCCACGAGGTCTTTGGTGAGAGCACTCCTACAAAGCTCAACAACAATCAGATTTAGGAGCCCAAACAGGTTTAGGCCCCTTCTTAGGAAAAGTAAAGTGCAATGCAGATATGGTATGCTGTGAATCATGCATCTTAGGTCTCCACACCCAATGTGTACTACGGTAAATGGTGCAAGTGTGTGAGATGTGTCCTAGCATGCAACATGAGAAACATCTAACTCTAGGAAAAGGGTTTATTAAATGGTTTGAGTTATAATGCCTCTTCCTAGGTTCTAGCTTAGGATCAAAAGTAGATGTCATCCAATTTTTTTTACATGTATCCAAATTATTTTGAATCCTCAAATTAGTTTTCTTTAATGCATCATTCTCAATCCTCAAATTTTTCTCAATCTCTTTAGATTTCTTAAGATCAAAATTAAGTGAGGTGTGTGAAACTTTTAATGCCTTATGTTCATCAATTAATTCTGAATGCTTTTTATTCAACTTATCAAATTCATCAAGAAGAACCATGTGATTAGAATCAATCGTTGAATGATTTTTAAGAATGACTTCATACTCTTTCTGCAAATTTACAAGTTCCTCTTTTAAGCTAGCATGTGTCTTCTTAAGTTTTTTGTATTATGCATGGATTTTTTCACAAATTTCAAATAATTCATTATAGGTTGGTTTACATACCTCTTCCTCATCACTTTGCTCAAGATGATCTTCCCCTATTAAGCATAGGTTTGTAGTCTCTTCCTCTGGTTCAGTCTCAGAGGAATCAGTTCCAGATTCTGCCCAGAATGCCTTTTGGATTCTCTTCTTCTCCTTCTTAAACTTAGATTTTTCCTCAATCTTTTCCTTGCTTATGTTATCTTGAAGTATTGAGCAATCAGCTCTCACATGTCCAAGTTTCCTGTATTCAAAACAAACAACATCAGAAGATCCTTTAACTTGTTTATGATCCTTACCTTTTCTTCAACTTTAATGATGCTTTTGTTTCTTCCTTAGAAAGCTTTTGAATTGCCTTGTGATGAAGGCAACTTCATTGCTTTCAGACACGAAAGATTCAGAATCTGATTTGTGCACCTTCAGTGCAATTATTTTCTCCTTTTTCTTCTCACCTGTATCAAGATTTCTTTGATTCACCCCTTACTCGTAAGCAATGAGTGAGCCAAGCAAGTTATCAATAGAATAGGTGTTCAAATCCTTAGATTCAGTTATTGCAGTGATTTTAGCATCATAAGATGATGGCAAGCATATCAAAATCTTGTTAACTTTTTCATAGTTCGAAAGTTCTTTTCCTAGTGCATGCAGTGAAGTAACTATCTGAGTAAATCTAGTGTACATGCCAGAAATCGATTCATGAGGTTTCATACGAAAAAGTTCGTAGTCATGCAAGAGAATATTTAAACTGGATTGTTTAACTTCATTAGTACCTTCATAGGCGATGCACAATTTATCCAAATTTTTTTACCAGTTTTGCAAGTTGAGACATGCATGTAATCCTCAAATTTTAAACCACAGAAAAAATAGTTCAAATATTTTGTATTCAATTGAGCTAAATCACATTCATCGAAAGTCCATTCGGTAAAAGAAACTTCAGTTTTAACACCATTAATTTCACGAGAAGGTAGAGAATAACCTTCTTGAATAAGCATCCACATGCGATAATTAGTAGATTGTAAAAACGATGAAATGTGGGTTTTCCAAAAATCAAAAGGTAGGTTATCGAACAGGGGAGGTCGGGTAATAGAATACCCTTCTGTAGTGTTACGATTCCCAAGGTTAGCCATGGATCTAATTCAAAAAGTTTTCAAACTTAAATTTTTGAATCCCGCTCTGATACCACTTGAAAGTTTGCTTAGGGATGTTAAGCCCAATTGAGCTGGCCCAAGCTAACCAATAGGGGGGGTGAATTGGTATTTTAAAAAATTTCTTTTCATAAAGAATGAAAATCACATAAACCAAAATCACACAACAAAAAACAAATGTAGAAATAAAAGTGCAGAAGCAAGAAATCAAGAACACAGGAATTTATAGTGGTTCGGTCAACTCGACTTACGTCCACTCCTTGGAGGCACCCTCCAAGTATTGCACTACAAAATGTGACTCTCCTTTAGCCCCCACGGCTAGGCGGAGAATCCCTCACAAGAACCTCATTTTTGCCACCCCGACAAGGTAGAGAACCTACCTCCTTTTGCTTCCACCTGAAGCTGACAGAGAACCACAACCAAAAGCTAACTCCTTACCTCTACCGACCCTTCCACGGATGAGAAACTCTAGACGAAGAACAAGCAGAGCGATCCTTGAAGCAACCCTTGTGAATCCCCTCACAAGCTCCCCCTCACAAGATCCTCTCTCTCTCCCTCTCTCTCTTTCTCTCCTCAAGGTCTTCTCAGGTCAAGGCAGCAGCCAAAGGTTTCCAAAACATTGAACATGAGCTCTTAAATAGAAGAGCTTCAAAGGAGCTCATTAATTGCAAGTTACCGACTTTATCGTCCAGGCCGATATGTACATCGGCCATGCCGATTAGTACAAATCAAAGAAGATCGGCCAGAGCATCGCCCTGGATGCAAAACAGGACGATTAAAAATTAGCTTGATCGTCCAGGTCGATCTCATAATCGTCCTGGCCGATCAGTTCAAATTAGAGGAAAATCGTCCTAAGAATAGCCCTGGATACGAGCTGGCCGATATTTATCATCCTGAGGTAACTTAAGGTTTTTGATTGGATCGTCCTGGCCGATCCTACGATCGTCCAGGAAGATATGATCGTATCAATCATTCTTAATTACTCCATTGATTTCCTGATCAATTAAGGCATGATTTGAGAATACCGTCCAGTCCGATCAGTGATCCTCCTGGCCGATAATTTAAAAATGCAGTATACCTTAATAGTCTATGGAGGCAACTTCTTTCTGTTTTGAGCTTATCGTCCTGGCCGATACACGTATTGTCCAGGCCGATATGTTAATGACGGTTGCCTTAATTAAGAATCCTTACTTAGACTTTCTGTTTTAAGCCTGATCGTCCAGGCCGATATAACAAATTGTCCTGGCCGATATGAGTAAAAATAGAAATTCTAAGCCTCTCAAGTGTGTGTGTGAAGGGTTAATTAGCATCAGTCTCTTTGACCATTACAAGTAGACTCAAGAAGTGAAAAACAAAAGTACAGACTGACTCAACCCTAAACCTAAACAATCCTGAATTGGCTTCATCTTGTTCGTCCGATCTTCGATTCCTGAAACGTTAGAAGCAACAAGCAGTCCAAGAGTAATAGTGTTTGTCAATCATCAAAACATAAGCCATGAAAATAGATTTGCAACAAGAGCTACAATTCTGCTTTTAGTGATAGGATATAAAGATCAAAAGGATTTGAAATAGATTGAACTTTGCTAAAGAATTGAAATATATGATTTTGAAGTTGAAGTATTTTTGTTAAATTGTGAAACTTAGCATGATATATATTTCTTCGCACGCGAGTTTGCAACATATACAGAACAATTTTGGCTTGACTCTTTCACTCTATCAATCAAGTTGTAGGCAAAATGTCAAAGCCCGACTTAAAGGGAGGTTTCCTACACTCACCTCTCGTTTGACATGTCTTAATTGAGTTGGCCACACTCACCCAAGGGAGAAATGGGAGAGGGACCATTGGAGAGAATGGTAGTTAAGACTGTTGCGGATCTATAATTTTGATGATATCAAACATTCCTTATTTCTCTATGATTGTCTTATGTGCTAACGTTTCAGGTTCCCACGATCGGACTGCAATTTGAAATCAGCTCAAGATTTGGTAGACTAGGTATGAGTCAGTTTGTAATCTTTTTCCTTTCTTGAGTCTGTTGTATTTGGTGTGGGTCCAGTTGGATTGTAATTTAGAAGATCTCCTGTTGTTCCCTATAAGTTTTCTATTTTTGGTCATATCGGCCGGGACGATATTTATATCGTCCTGGACGATCTGTCCAAAATCAAAAACCCTATTTAGGGCATCCTTATTAAGGCAGCCGTCAACAGATCGGCCTGGACGATACCTGTATCGGCCAGGACGATAATCTCAATTCAGAAAGAATCAGCCGCCATAATCAGTTTAGGAATTCTTTGTTTTAGGAAATCGGCCCGGACGATATTATTATCGTCCAGGATGATCTAACTCAATCATGCCTAAAATTGATCTGGTATCTTTGGAAAGCATTAATGGTTGATTGATACGATCACATCGTCCGGGACGATCGAATGATCGGCCAGGACGATGGCCTGGACGATCTTCATCGCACAGCTTGTATTCAGGGCTATGATCAGGACGATTGAAATCAGTTTTAAACTTATCAGCCAGGACGATCGTGAGATCGGCCTGGACGATGTAACCAATTTTCTTCTGATCGTCTCAAATCGTCCCGGGCTTATGAGCTTAATTTGTACTGATCGGCCAGGACGATATGTATATCGTCCTGGACGATAATGTCGGCAACTTGCATTAATGAGCTCGTTTTGAGAGCTTCTATTTAAGCTTTGGCATGACACTTTGTAAGTGTCTTTGGCAGCCATTGTAGCTTCGTTCTTGTGGGGGAAACTTGAAGAGAGAGCTTGAAAGGGAGAGAGGAAAGGGTGGAGTTTGAGAGAGGGAGAAGATCTTGTGAGGGGGGGACTCAAGGGAGTGTGGAGGGGGTTCCACACGGTTGCTCCGGCGAACTCGCACCTTAGTACCATCGGATTCAAGGCTTGTCTCGAGGTAAGTTCACCAAAGAAGAAGTCTCTTTGGTGTCAAAGGACCCGGCAACTCCGCCGCACCGGAAGAGGTGGAAGTGATTTTGTAAGGGCTTCTCCGCCTAGCTGTGGGGGCTAAAGGAGAGTCACTTTGTGTTAGTGCAATACTTGGAGGGTGCCTCCAAGGAGTGGACGTAGGTTAAGGTTTGACCGAATCACTATAAATCCGGTGTGTTCTTTTCTTATTATTGCTTTCGCATTTTAATTTCCGCACTTGGTTTTCCTTGTGGTGATTTGGTTTGTGATTTTATTTCTTTGTTTAAAGAATCCTTTTTATTATCCAATTCACCTCTCTTTGTTAGCTTTGGGACTAAGTTCATAGGGCTTAACATCCCATCGAACTTTCAAGTGGTATCAGAGCGGTTTTCATAAAATAAGTTTTTAAAAGCTTTTGAATTTTGATCCATGGCTAATTGTACTTTTGCGGAAGGATATTCAATCACTAGACCACCATTGTTTGAAAATATTACATTTGATTTTTGGAAAATTCGCATGTCTAGTTTTTTGCAATCGATTGATTTTTGTATGTGGCATATGAATTTAACTGGTTATTCATCACCATCACGTATTGTTAATGGAATTAAAACTGATATTCCTTTTAATCAATGGAATAGAGATGAACGAATGGATGCTCAATTAAATGCAAAGTCTTTGAACTGTTTTTTCTGTGCTTTAAGTTCTGATGATTTTATGTTAATATCCACGTGCACTACCGGCAAGGAAGTTTGGGATAAATTGCACACCATATACGAAGGAACTAGTGAAATCAAGCAATCCAAGTTGAATATTTTAATGCATGATTTTGAAATGTTTTCTATGAAACCTTTTGAAACGATTTTAGACATGTATACAAGGTTCATTCAAATTACTACATCATTGCATGCCTTAGGAAAAGTTTTTCAAATTTTGAAAAAGTTAACAAAATTCTTCAATGTCTACTGGATAAATTTGATTCTAAAGTTGTTGCTATTTGTGAGTCTAAAGATTTGAATGATTATTCTATTGATAATTTGATTGGCTCACTCATTGCCTACGAGCAAGGGTTGAGTCAAGGACTTTTGGATGCAGGTGAGACGATCGTTCTAAAAGCCGAAGATACGGAAAGAGGAAGCTTAGTTGGTGACGATATCAATGAATTGTCAAGCAAATCACAAAGCTCACCAATGCATAAGCAAAAGTGGAAGAAAGGTAAAAGTGGTAAGGATGTCCATATTTCCTCTAACGTTATTTGTTTTAGATGCAGGAAACCTGGACATATGAAAAATGAGTGCCCTAATTTAAGAATTCTCCCTGCAAAAGAAAAGGGTAAGGCGAAGTTAAATTTAAACTGGGGAAATAATGAAAGGCAAAAAATCTCATGGGCAGATCTGGTCTCTGAAGCATCGGACCAGGAGAGAGATAATGGTTAAGAGCCTTTCGTATTTTTTTTTTGTGTTGTATTTTTGTGTTTCTTTTTTGTTGTATTTTTGTTTTTATGTTTTTCTTTTTTATTTTGCGTTTTTGTTTTGTTTATTCTTTGAAATTTTTTTTTTCGTAAAAATTTTTCTCTGATCTACACACACATTCACTTTTCTAGAAATGAAAAATTTACTTCCTAATTTTTCTTGAAATCTTTAGTAAGTTGTGATTGACTTCTCTAAAAACAATCAAAGGAAGGAAAATCACGTTTTTGACTTTCAATCTCTGTTTCCTAAAAGAGGTTTTTCTACTTTTGATTTAAAATCTTTTTCATCTTTTAAATTGATTTTTGAAACTAAATTTTTTTTATCTCCCTATATTTTATTTATCGCATAGGAATCTTTTGCAAGTTGTTGAACCTAATTCAAAATTTACTTAATCAAGAAATTCGCTTTATCAATAGTATGGGTTTACTTTTGGTATTTAAGATTTCATAAAGGTAGCATAATCAAAAAAAAAAATTGGCCAATGATGCCAAAAATAAAAGAAGCGCAAAGCGCCAAAATTGAAAAATATAGAATACACAAAGTGTATCAAAAGATGCGCAGTGCGCCAACCAATTGTCAAGAGGCATAAAATGAGCCCACTAAATTTTAATGCTTACCATTCTTATACTTCTTAAAGCTTAAGAAAACCCTTGATTTTTCGATGCTTGAGTTTGAAAATCTTGATTCATGATTCAACAAATCGTGCATTAATCTTCTATTAGATATATTTTATGAAAGGAGTTTTGAAAAATTATTGTTTCTTTATCTAATTTATTCCTTGATTTAGATATTAAGTTAAAAAGTTTTTGAGCTTTTTTAAAGAACTTGAGTTTGGATTATCAATTCTTGATTTTCTAACCTTTACTGGGCTATGTGTTGTCAATCCAATTCTACTAAGTTTTTTTGATTAAAACCCAGAGGTAACTTTCTCATTTTAAGAACATTTATTTTTTCACTTGATCAGAGAATGTTTTTTGTTCGTTTTGTTTTTTGTTTGTGCCTCCTCTCTTTTTGATAATGTCAAAGGGGGAGAACGTTGTATCTTTTTTCTTTTCAAAAATTTTAAAACAAAAAAAATATTTTCATCTCCCCTATTTTTTTTAAAAAGGATTTATTCTAGTGAGGGGGAGATTAGGAGGATTTACTTTTATGAAAATTTAAATTGAAATGTTTTGCCATCATCAAAAAGGGAGAGATTGTTGCGGATCTATAATTTTGATGATAGCAAACATTCCTTATTTCTCTATGATTGCCTTATGTGCTAACGTTTCAGGTTCCCACGATCGGACTGCAATTTGGAATCAGCTCAAGATTTGGTAGACTAGGTCTGAGTCAGTTTGTAATCTTTTTCCTTTCTTGAGTCTGTTGTATTTGGTGTGGGTCCAGTTGGATTGTAATTTAGAAGATCTCCTGTTGTTCCTTATAAGTTTTCTATTTTTGGTCATATCGGCCGGGACGATATTTATATCGTCCTGGATGATCTGTCCAAAATCAGAAACCCTATTTAGGGCATCCTCATTAAGGCAGCCGTCAACAGATCGGCCTGGACGATACCTGTTTCGGCCAGGACGATAATCTCAATTCAGAAAGAATCAGCCGCCATAATCAGTTTAGGAATTCTTTGTTTTAGGAAATCGGCCCGGACGATATTATTATCGTCCAGGACGATCTAACTCAATCATGCCTAAAATTGATCTGGTATCTTTGGAAAGCATTAATGGTTGATTGATACGATCACATCGTCCGGGACGATCGAATGATCGGCCAGGACGATGGCCTGGACGATCTTCATCGGACAGCTTGTATTCAGGGCTATGATCAGGACGATTGAAATCGGTTTTAAACTTATCGGCCAGGACGATCGTGAGATCGGCCTGGACGATGTAACCAATTTTCTTTTGATCGTCTCAAATCGTCCCGGGCTTATGAGCTTAATTTGTACTGATCGGCCAGGACGATATGTATATCGTCCTGGACGATAATGTCGGCAACTTACATTAATGAGCTCGTTTTGAGAGCTTCTATTTAAGCTTTGGCATGACACTTTGTAAGTGTCTTTGGCAGCCATTGTAGCTTCGTTCTTGTGGGGGAAACTTGAAGAGAGAGCTTGAAAGGGAGAGAGGAAAGGGTGGAGTTTGAGAGAGGGAGAAGATCCTGTGAGGGGGGGACTCAAGGGAGTGTGGAGGGGGTTCCACACGGTTGCTCCGGCGAACTCGCACCTTAGTACCATCGGATTCAAGGCTTGTCTCGAGGTAAGTTCACCAAATAAGAAGTCTCTTTGGTGTCAAAGGACCCGGCAACTCCGCCGCACCGGGAGAGGTGGAAGTGATTTTGTAAGGGCTTCTCCGCCTAGCTGTCGGGGCTAAAGGAGAGTCACTTTGTGTTAGTGCAATACTTGGAGGGTGCCTCCAAGGAGTGGACGTAGGTTAAGGTTTGACCGAACCACTATAAATCCGGTGTGTTCTTTTCTTATTATTGCTTCCGCATTTTAATTTTCGCACTTGGTTTTCGTTGTGGTGATTTGGTTTGGGTTTTTTTCTTTGTTTAAAAGATTCTTCTTTTCCAAATCACCTCTCTCTTAATTAGCTTTGGGAATAAGTTCATAAGGGCTTAACATCCCCATCGAACTAAGTTCATAGGGCTTAACATCCCATCGAACTTTCAAAGACTACCGATCCAACAAAATTTTATACCGCTATTAAAGATGGAGAGTGAGATTTATCCCCGGTGGAGTCGCCAATATATATATATATATATATATATATATATATATATATAGTTTTAAAAAAGAATTAATTTTCTTTCGGAATATTTAAATTTTAATTTTTAAAATTTAACACATCATTATGAACAATATATCACCTCGAAAAACGATCGTATCGTTCCCTAATAGGTTCAAAATTCAGAATTCTAATCTTATCCGAATTATCGTAGTCAAACTCAAAGGGAAAATTACATTCGACTCCGGAGGATCAAAATGGAATTTAATGAATTATTTGATTATTCTAATTCGGATAAAAGATTAATTTCATAATCAAAACCACGATAATAATTGATATATCTCTCCGAAGAAAGAAGATATCAATTAGTATGGATTGTTCGAAAATGACGATAATGATCGTCGGGTTTGATTATTCCAAAGAAAATTAATTAGAGGTTTTAAAAAATTATTGATTTTGAAAATAAGTTCTGAGTTTTTAAATCTCCTACGAGCGCAAGCCCTCGTAGTTAATTACATCGTAGGAAATTAAAATTTCCTACAAAAACTCTCGATTAAAATGGCGGTATAAATTTTATTTATGATTTTTAAAGTTTGATATCAAAGGAAGAAAATGGTAGGAATTTCAAATGGGATTGGTTCAAAATTGAAGACTTATTTTCGGAGTCAAAGGAAGAAAAGTAGGAGGTATTTTGAGATTCTGAATTACTTTAGAAACACCTCAATCTATCCTAAGTGTTAGGCTTGTATTTGATTGAAAGAAATTTTTAGTTTGAGTGGTCAATTTTATTAGAAATTTGGGAGTCAATTCTCGAAAGTTGAGGTCTTATGGCCCGAGCCAGCCTCAGAACCTAAGTCTAAATTGGGCACTAAAAGTTAGTGCCCCGAACCTAATTAGTGCAATGCAAATCTGGTCTTACCCCGGCCTGGATTGGGGAGCCAGCTATACCACCTAAACAATTTTAAAATATGAGTCCGGTCTTTTAATGTTGAGTGGTAGGGATGTTATTCAAGAAAAGTTTTTGAGAATGGGGCCGACATCTAGAGCAGATCCTAATTGACCACTTTGACTTATGTTGAGCTTTTGATGTCTAAATAAATTCAATTAAATATTAGACTCGATTTTAATTTGTTACTAATGCGATGCATGCTAATTGACTCGATTGAATGCAAAATTAGTACGTAGCAGTTTTAAAACTTTTGGCTTATAAAATAGATTTTTCCCTAGATATTGCATAACATCCCCTTGACAGATCGGCACCCTCATAGGCCAGGTGGTCTGCCAGAACCCGTAGGCGGGGAGATGCCTAACAAGGTAGAGAAGGTTGAAAATGAATGCATGAAAAACCCTCAGCAAGTCTGAGCTTACTTCGTAGGATAGTTTAGAGTTTGTATCTTATCTTAAATATTTTATTTAATTGAAGTAAAAGAATTTTTGGTCAAACCCCTAAGAGCCTAAAATCGTATTCTAGGTCAAATCAAATATGACATGCAAGTAAAAAGACTAGAAAAGCAGGAGTTCTAATGCGCAATCAATTAAAATAAATCAATCAAATTAAATATATCAAATTAAATGTCTATAGGCAAGTGCCCTTATTATTACATCACAAATTTTTGTAGAAAATTAGAGTGGCCGGGCACCACTGACTATAACCCGGATTTCTAATCCTAAATTAAATGAGTTTGAGATTTGGGATTCTTCTCGTTGTTCATTTCTTCGTCTTGTCACGAACATCTTGATTCGTCTTCTCACGAACATCTTAGGTCAACTAGGTTGACTTGGTCAACCAAGTTGACCCAAAGTTTGGGAATGGGTCCAACGGGTTTGGTTTGATATTTGAAACTGTTGGAGGTGGTTGCTCTCAATTTGGAGGTCGTTTGGTTTGAAATCACTATTTGAGCCCCGTAGGGGTATTTTGGTCATTTTGGGCTCATGACCACCAGGGGTTGAAATGAGTCCAAAAAAAATGCAATTTATTGTTCATCACATGAGGATTAATGGTCTGAAAGTGACTAGAGGCTTTGGTGAAGGCTCTAAGGTCAGAATATTCTAGGTGACAGGTCCAGTGGCATAGGATGTAAATATTTGAAGGTTTTGATATCCTTTGGATTTTGATTTAGTTTTTGGGTTACAGACATCAGAATGGGCTCAAATTTGGAGGGTTGCCTCTAGAGACATGTCCAATCAGTATGCAACTGACAGACTCTAAATCGAAGGTCATTTGATGGGTTTTTGAAGTGTTTGAAAATTTGCTGAAAAAGGCCTTTAGGACTTGGCCTTTTAGCATTGAATTTTGGTTTGGATTTCTAAGATCTGGGTAGATCCTAAGGTTGAGATTCTAGGAGGATCCTAGAGTTTGAATTGATTTAGAGATTAGATTGAATTAGGGTCAGGATTGATCCAAGTGACCTCATACAAAAATAAGGTCAACACCTACATAAAATACAATCAAGCCAAGATCATACCTTTCAAGCTTCTTAATCAGTAGGCCCTTAGCTTCCCAGTAATGAATCTCTTCAACACTACTTCACTTCAATTTCTTTTAACCTTGGCCTATCCCTTCCATTCATAAATCCTTTTCTAATTTCTTGCAAACCTCAGTATTAGTAGGGATGCTATAGTTATGTCTTCCCAAGGGTGTTGTTATAATATATAAATCATAAAGGAGGATATAGGAATTCACCTTCAACTAAAGACCCAGTGAAATAGACCCCTTGCCATGGCAACCATATCCTATTTTAATTGGAGTGTTGTGAACCTTCTGCTAAGAAATGTTACCCTTAATTACCACCAACCTTTGGTTCAGACCCTTAACCAAAGTACTAAGGTTATCTAGCATGTTATAAGAACTTTAATCATACCTAAAGGTGGAGACTAAATCATCATCACTCTCTTACTTTCAATTGTTACCTACTTTATAATGTCGAACACTCAAATGGATGAAAGATCAAATGCTAATTGACTACATCCAAAATCTCACTTCCATTTAACTCCCAGCCACTAGGAGAAAGCAGAACATCGCCTTAGGACATGTGATTGGATATATCCTGAATAGAAAGTACAATATCATATATCCTAATCATTCTGATCACACTTCAATCTTCTTTTTGGAAGCCTCCTTCATAATGCTTTTCATAGGGATTTAGAGCCTGAAGATCCTCTCTTTGATGAAGAAGTAGCAGCTAGCCCTGCAGCTGATCCTGCACCACCTCCTCACCACTACCAATATGAGGAGTTGATTCAGAGTTTTGATAGACTGGAGACTCATCCAGATCAACAGCAAATCCAATATGATAATGATATGGGTTGGTTGAGGGAGCAATTTGGAAATATTCAACCCTAGTTCACCCTCATCCATTAGTAGTATGATTTTTTTAGCCAGTTCTTCCAACCACCACTACCTCCATCTTCTGATAAGGACCCATTTTCGTATTAGCTTTATTTTGTTTTTATTGTGATGTATTTTTCTATTTTATGATAATGCATTTTCACCTAATTTTTATCATGAAAATTCCTTTTAGTCCTTATTGTGAGTTTTTTTTTTATTTTTTTTTATTTCAATGCTTCTCTTAAAAAAAAAACTCAAGTGGTTCTTGTATTTCTTTCAATGTTAATTTCTTTTTTTGTGCTCTTTGCTTGAAATTTTTTCAGTCTAACAAGTTGACATTTCAGCTAATCGTACTGTATGAACTAATTCGTACTAGATGACTGAAATATTACTATACGATTTATCTCATACTGTACGATTGAACTCATAATGTATGACTTGAATCATATTGTGTGAATGTACTCTTTTTCATGCTATTTGTTGTTTGAAATAAACATACTTCTATTTTGACTTAAAAATTTTAATTAAGTAACTATTGGCAATGCTTAAATTGGAAGGATAAATGAATTTTATGAATTTTCATATCCCTTCTTATTTCCTTTGCATGATAATCCCTTCTATTTACTTAAAAATTTGAATCGAATTGGAATTAAGATGGTTGAAATGAAAACTTATTCACTCTACTATATGTTTTGATATCATGGATATTTTCTATAATTTGGCGAATGAAATTCATTATTTTTTACAATAGGTTTTTATTGCTATTAGAGAACTCGGTTTTGCTTTGTAGATTATTCCTCCCTATATAAGAGAGTGAGTTTTTCTTCTCTTCTATTTAGAAGATAATCTTATAACTAAGATTCTTAAAGATTTAGAAAGGAAGCAATTTGCAAAAAAAAAAAAGAGGGTCAAAATGAGCCAGAAATTAAAAGATGCGCAATGACTCCAAAAGTAAAAGATGTAGTAAGTGTATCAAGAATATAAGATGCATAATGTATGCATAAAATTGATAAAAGAGACATAAAATGAGCCCAATTTAAATTAGCTTCTCTTTTTATTAAATCTTTCAGTCTTAAAAAATTCCTATGTTTTATAATATGTTTAATACTTGAGTTTGGAAAATCTTGATTCTTTATTCATCACTTTTATAGTAATATTCTATTCAATGTATTTCATGTAAGTAGTCTAAAAAAGTTGAGTTTCTCTGTCTAATTGTAATTCTTAAATTAGATTTTTGTTTAAACAAAGGATTTTAACATGTGAAGATGGTAAGCTCGATGTGCAAACTCTAGAATCTAAATCATTTAGTTGTAATATAGTCAAAACCTATCTTATATGTATTTTCTACGTATAGAGTAAGTTTATTTTATTCAACAAAAATTACCCACGAGAGTTCTCTTGTTGATGATGTTTTTTTTATTACCTTGAGTTGTTGATTATTTTTGGGTCTATTTGTTTTGTGAATTTCTTATTTCTATTTTCAATTTTTTTTTCTTTCCCAATATTCTCCCTCTTATGTTAAAAGGGGAAGTAGTATTTTTTTGTTTGTTATTGCTACGGTTGTTTGTTATGATTGTTTTTATTTGCTATTTTTTACACTCCTTTTACTTAAAATAGATTTTCATCTAAGGGAGAGTTTATAAGAAAGCAACTTTTTAAAAATTCAAAAAATAATAATATTTGCCATCATTAAAAAGGAAGAGATTATTACAAACGTAATTCAAGCATAATGATTTTGATAATAACAAATATTATTGCGTCTATTACTGTTTTATCTTATATTTGTTATATTTTATTTTGTACTATGTGTACTAATATTTTAAGAATAAAGTCCACCGTTCACTTGCAATTCTGATCAGCTCAAGACTGTGTAGACTAGAGTTATAGTCTGTTATTTTCAATTTATTTTGTATTTTTTTCTTTTTTTGAGTCATGTCATGTAATTGGGTGGATATCATTGCTAAGCAACCTTGCACACACATAAGGAGATAAAGGAAAATATTTTTTATAGATTTATTTTATTAAGTAATTCATACTGTACAAAATTGGTTTTGTACTATACAATGTATTTCATACTATACGATTATAATTAATATTATATAAATTGTTGTGCTCTATCAAAACCCTAGTTGCCAAAGTTAAGAAAGATACTAATTATGTATTGATTGCACAGTACAATTTGTATAGTACTATATGCCATAATTAAAATCTTTCTTAATAAATTATGTGATATTAAGAAATCAAATCATGAAAAATTATTGTGATCGATCGTCCTATATGAAATAGTTTGTACTGTATGATTACCCATATATGAAATTGATTGTCCCTCGGATAGTACCAAATAAAATCCATTCGTACTGATCATACCATACAATGTCCATAGTGCTGGATGAGTACCCTTATACGAAGTTAGTCATCCCAAGGATCATTCCAAATGAATAGAAGAAATTTCTATAAATCATAGCGTATGCTATTTGATTGTACTGTATGGTGTATTATAAAAATTTCTTTAATGCTTGTCAAGTCGCATTAGAAAAGAAGAAATATACTTGGTACCTTGATAGTGGTTGTGGTAACCACATTATGAAAAATAAGAATATATTTTGTAATGTAGATGAAATCAAGATAAATGTAAAAATTGGAAATGGTAACTTTATGAAGGCAACAAGCAAAGGTATCATTGTCATTAACACAAAAAAGGGGGTGAGATACTTTAATGATGTACTATTGGTTCAACATTGATCAAAATCTACTAAGTGTGAGCCAAATGGTGAAGAAAGGAAATTCTATATATTTTGAAGGAAATACTTACACAATTTATGACAAGCAAGATAAATCCATTGAAATAGCAAAGGTCATAATGAAAGAGAATAGGTTCTTTCCAATTCAGTAGAGATATACAAATGAAGATGTAATGAAGGTACAAGTGGAAGAGTCATTATTATGGAACAATCGTCTAGGCATTTCAACTTCCATGGGCTAATGATTCTTCACCTAAAAAATATGCTAAGAAATATCCTAATAATAATGGAGATTGATGTTGCTTGTCAAGGATGCATACTCGATAAACAACATCAATAAACAATTCCATCAGGCAAAGTATGGAGAGCGGAAACACTAGAGCTTATTCACACAGTTGATTGTGGGCTGATGTATACTCCATCATTTGAGCAAAATAGGCAATTCATTATTTTCAATAATGATTACACAAGAATGATATGGGTTTACTTCATGCATGAAAGATCTCAAGTATTTGATATTTCAAAAAAATTATTGTCTCATGTTGAAGAGTAAAGCGGCCACCACTGGAAGACACTAAGAAGTGATAGAGAAAAAGAATATATCTCAAAAGTGTTCAACAAGTTTTGTTAAGAAGGTGTGGAGTAGCAACTCATAGTTGAATATACAACAGAGAAACATGGAGCATCTAAAAGAAAGAATAGGACCAAGATGGAAATAGTTAGAGCTATGCTGATGGATAAAGGTATTCTAAAGTGATTCTGGGCTGAAGACATATATACTACAATATAGCTTCTAAATAGATGTCCAACTAAAATAATAAAAAAGAAGACACCAATTGAAGCTTGGAGTGAAAGGAAGCCATTTGCAAAGCATCTCAAAGTCTTCGGATGTATTTGTTATGTCCACATTCTAAAACAAAAGAGGAGTAAGCTGGATGAAAAATTAGAAAAATAAGTTTTCTTATGTTATAAAATTTAATCTAATAGATATTGACTCTTTAACTTAAGAATAAAGAAACTTATCATAAGTCGAGATGAGTAATTGGAGAAGATGCCGCATATAATTAGAAGATAGAAGAAGTTGAAAGAAGAGTATCAACTTGTCACCATCAACATTTCAACAAGATAAAGAGATTAATGATCCAACTAAAATGCCAACTCAAGCTACAAATTCCAAATCAATACTTAGAAGAATAAAATCTCTAGCAAATTTTTAAGAGTATTGTAATTTGACAATCATATAGATACAAAGCTTTGAAGAATCCTCAAAACAAAATTATGGAAAAAAGCTATGGAAGATGAAAAAATGATGATTGAGAAGAACAAGACATGGGAGTTATTGTACTCTCCACAATAAAAAGAGGTGAGTGGAGTAAAATAAGCTTGCAAGATAAAGCTCAACCCAAATGAATCAATTCAAAAACTCAAAGAAAGACAAGTTGCTAAGGGATACTCACAATAGTTTGGAATTGACTACAATGAGACATTTACTCTAGTTGCTAGATTTAACATAATAAGGGCATTGATAGCACTTTCAACACAAAAGAAGTGGATGATTTATCAAATATATGTGAAGTAAGCATTCATAAATAACTTTTTAGAAGAAGAGATTTATATAGAACAACCTCCAGGATTTATTATAAAAGGATAAGAAGATAAAGTTTTGAAGCTAAAGAAGGATTTGTATGGATTAAAGAAGGCTCCAAGAGTTCTGTATAGTCGAATTGACAGTTACTTCCTATAGAAAGATTTGAGCAGGAATAAAAGTGAGACAACACTATACATTAAGACTCAAGGTATGAACAATACACTCATTGCCTTCTTATGTGGATGATAGTCTACACAGGAAATAATGAGAGGATGATGGATGATTTTAAGGAAGATATGATGAAGACATTTAAGATGATTGACTTTGGTCTGATATACTACTTTTTTGGGATAGAAGATAGAAAGAAGCTGTGATATTCATCTCACAAAAGAAATATATAGAAAATATGCTAACGAATTTTAAGAGGAATGGTTGCAAGATAATAGCTACTCCACTAGATAACAAGGAACTCTTGAAAAAAGAAAACGCACTATAAGTATACAATATAACCTATAAAAGCTATATTAGAAGTTTGTTTTATTTAACATCTAGAAGGCAAGATATTATGTATGAAACAAGTTTACTCTCAAGATTCATACAAAGCTCAAGTCAAATTCATCAAGGAGCAGCTAAGAGAATCCTTAGATACTTAAAAAAAACAAAGGATTATGGAAAATAATATGAATCTACTCCCAACTCAAATTTAGTAGGATACACTAATAGGGATTGGTAAGATCATTAGATCATATGAATATCACAACAAAATATGCTTTCACATTGGGCAATAAAACATTTTCTAAGGGATTAAAGAAGCAAAAAATAATAGCATAATTATCATCTGAAGCTAAATATATTACAATAGCAATAACTACAAATTAAGCTATATGGATAAAATGCTTCTTTGAAGGCATCGGTGAACCTTAAGAAAAAGTTATAGAAATCTACTGTGATAACAAATAAGCTATTATAATGGCAAAAAATCATGTATTTCATGGCAGAATCGTACACATGGGCATCAAATATCACTTCAATAGAGAAGCTAAGAGCAATCATGAGATTAACCTTAACTACTACAAGACTGAAGAATAATTAGTAGACATTTACAAAAGTGATGGGGTTTATAGAGTAACCTATAAAATTGTGAAATACTTTAGGGCTCTATCAATCCCTAACAATGCTTAGGTTTTTATTGATATAAAAAATTATAAAAAATCCCATATAATATACACAAGTATATATGTCGAATCAAGTAATATAGTAATAGAGTAGAACATCGATCCGATAAGAAAGATATGCTTACTAGCAATTAACTAGTACTGTCTACTAAAATTTTAATAATTATCTTACTCAAATAAAATAGTTATCATAGAGATTCAATCACTTAAATATTATTAGATAAAGTTACTAAAAAATACTACATGGATATAATATTTTAGATTGATGAATATTAATAACATAATTTTCTTAATAATTCTCTTTTAATTATGATTCTATTCTAAGCATATACGTCCATAGATCTCTGTAGAGCTTATAGGAACAAAGGATGTTTATTGAATTCCTATGGTTATATCATATCCTTAAGAATTAAGTACATTTCAAATCCTATGCCTAGGCATGACACATACTATTTCAATATTCTTGGTTATACTTACTTCCCTATGTTTAGGCCTCATATTACACTTAATTTTCACTACATATATGACCACTGTGCATTAAATGAAAATATGATAATATTAAAAAAAATATTTTTAATCTTATAAGGAATAAGAAAATTTATTAGTACTAAACACCATACTACATCCTCAATCCAAAATTAGAGAATTTAGTTAGACATGGAGTGGAGTAGAATTAAAGCAAAATCATTTTCAAAGCTAGCATGATAGAAAGAAAATATAAGAGATAGATATCACCAAAATGGTTCAACGGATCTTCTCTACATTTTTTCTATTTACTTACAAATTTACTTCCACAAACATAAGTCAAACACTCTAAGGATGATATCAAGTAGTTCTCTAAATTACTTTAGATGTCACCCTAAGAGAGTTTAAGAGAAGCAATATGAATTGGACTTAAATTATCTAAGAGACTGAACTCCCATACAAACATAATATAATAACTATTTATAAGAAATTCTAAAACAGACATCTGGCACTATGACACTAAAAAGATCAGCTCAACTGCATCCAATAAATGAACTAATGCTGCTACACTATTTTTTGGCACTGCCGCAATGCTTGCTAACATATATCAATTACTTTTTTTTTTGAAAGATGTAATTAGCAATTGGCATTAAAAAGATAAAAGATATTACAAACTGCTAAATAAAAGCATCACATTCCTTCTTTAGTAACAAACTAAAAGAAGAAGGAATGCAAAGATAATCAAAGCTATCCCAACGGAAATTGCTAGATAAAGCAAATGTGGCACACCAATCCGCCACATTATTACAACTTCTAGAGATTGAATGAAATAAAACATTATTAAAGCCATGTAAAAATAGAAGATCCATATTCCAGAAGCTCTCTTTCTTCCAATTGGACTCCTTCATCGAATCACAAATGAATTTGATAATATTTACATTATCACTTTCCGCAACCACACCTTTATATTCAAATAGCCAATCTTGAAGAACTTTTCTATTGGAAAGAACTGATTGCATCTCCAATTGGGCAATATCCCAATGATTCAATTATTTACCAAAAGCCAATAAGAGTCTTCCTTTGTCATCTCTAATGACTCCTCCAATCTCTCCAAGATTAGAATTTTGCAAGGAGGCATCAACATTTATCGTAATCCATCCTAGTGGTTGGGGATGCCAGAAATTAACAAACTCATGATGGAGGCTAACATCCCAGTCTTCTAGTGATGGATTAACCCAAGGTTGCATAGTTGTACATAATGCATTCGTTGCTGTTACAGAAATAAAACTTGCCTTCTCTCCATGTTTTATTGCATTCCTATTTTTCCAAGAGAAATATACCACAGCCATATACAACCACACCATGCTCAGGTTGTTGAAAGATAGCCTTCTAAGTTCCATAATACCTTCTTCCAATGTTTGAAAAATAGGAACATTGAAACCCCATTCTCTGAATTTTATAATTGCCTCCACAAGAAACTTGCACCTCATAGTAATATGAGAAACATTCTCAATATCATCACATCCTCTATCACAGGATATAACCTCACCCAGTTTTCTATAATGTAAAAATTCATTGGCAGGATTTGCATTTTTACTTAATCTCCACCAAAAACAATAAATTTTTGGCTTTAATTTCAGCTTTAGAATCCATTCCAACAATTCAACATTATCTCCCATTGAATTATTTTTCATTCTAGCATTAGAAGCCAAAGATGAAATAGACTTACCCGAGTAATGGTGCATTAATTCAACATAATTTTCCTCTTCATTGGAAATAATAGGAACCTTCATAATCAAGGAAGTCAAGTTTTTATTGAAGTATTTTTTGAATTTCTGCAATATTCCACCTCCTATCAGCATTAATAAGATTGCTTACTTTCAAACCATGCAATGCCTCGTGATCCGCAAATGTAGGCCATCTCTTCAATTCTCTATCCATTATCCATGCATCATCAAGAATGCTAACCTTCTTTCCATCCACAACCCTCCATCTTATAATTGGCTTCAAACAAGATTCACCATGAAGTATAATTTGCCATGTTCGTGAAGCTCCTCTTTTGGTATGTTCATACCATAGCTCCCTACCATATTTAACAGCAGGGTTTAGATTAAGAAGATTGGAATTATCATGTACAAAGTTCCAATCCAAGTTGGCTCTGAAATCACCAACTTTATTTAGGATAGATTGAATTCTTTTACCTCCTTGCATCTTTGTTTTACATAGATCAGCCCATGCCACATAATGTAAACCTTTCTTTCCTTTTTCTTTATGCCAAATAAAACTCCTACAATGCATTTCAAGTTTCATCAACACACCTTTAGGCTCCAATGAATGAGTTGCAAGGAATATAGGAAGTGAAAGGATTGAAGAATTAATGAGCTAAAATATCCCTGCTAATGAAAGACATTTGTTTCCCCAAGCATTGAATTTATCCAAGGAATGATCCATAATTTCACTGAAATCCGCAAACTTTAATCTTCTCAAAGCTATCCTTATTCCCAAATACTTAAATTCCTTTACTTGTCTGAATGCCAACATCTTGGAAATTCCTCTTCTTAAGGCAATATCCACTGATTTCCCAAAAATAACAAAATACGTTTTGCAATTAACAGCCTACCCCGTCCATCCACAATATTCTTGAACAATCTCCTTCATATTATCTACCACTTTGATAGAAACATTTGAAAAAAAGGAGGATATCATCAGCATATAATAGACGAGATATTTTCTCTGCTTGAGGCACAATTTTACACCCAACTCCACACCTTTCTTTAGAATAGAATTAGAAAAAATCTGAGAACATGTGATGAATAAGAACGGGGATAAATGACATCCCTGTCTAAAGCTGCTCTAAGAATTAATCTAGTTGGACATTCTTTCATTAACAAGAATAGAAAATATTGCCTTAACCACTCATTCAATAATCAGCTTAGAAAACCTGCTCAGAAAACCAGACCAATCCAATGTTTTGATAAATGCAGGCCATCCCATGCCATCATACGCCTACTCCATGTCTATTTTAACTACCATAAGCCCCTTCCTTGATGTGGACAATCTGAACTTATGAAAGATTTCATGTGCTAACAAACAATGGTTTGACATGGATCTTCTTTGGATGAAAGCCACCTAGTCTTCAGAAATTAATTTGGGAAGAACCCATTTTAATATGTTCAAAGCATTCTAGCTAAAATTTTATAAATAATTTGCACAAACTGATCGGTCTAAATTGGAAAGGATTCAAAGGATTTTTAACTTTAGAGATCAAAACAATGAGAGTATCCTTCCACCTTGGATTCATACAACCAGTTTTGAAAAAAATCTCAATTGCTCTCCATGTGTCATCTTTAACAATTTCCTAATAAAATTTAAAAAAAGAAGCAGTCATACCATCAATACCAGGTGACTTGTTGTTAGCCAATTGCTGAACTGCTTCATAACATTCTGAATAAGTAAATTCTGCATCAAGCTTGTCACAATCTTCAAGATTAACTTGCTGTTCTTGACAAGGATCAGGCCATCCCGAAATATCACAGTTCCTAGTTTTCCGTTTATTTTTGAAAAACTGAAAAAAAAAAACAGCTTCAATGCCTTTTTGATCCTCCACAAGCTGCATATTCTCATCTTTAATTTGCTTTATTAAATTACTATTCCTTTTTGCTGAAGCAAAACTGTGAAATTTTTTTGAATTAGAGTCCATCTCATCAACCCATCGCACCTTAGCCCTTTGATTCCACCAAGTAGCAAGTCGGTTCAAAGTCACGTTTAGATCATTCACCTTTTGTCTCAGAATTTTCAGTTCTTCCACAGATAAACCATTCTCGATTTCTTTTGTTTACAACAACAAGATATAATACTTTAAGTTCTCTCTAAGCTCACTCAAAGCCTTTAATTTATTCCTACTCCAATAATGCAAAGCTTTAAGCGTCCTTTTATTTTTCTGTTAAGAATTTCTGCATGATCTCCAAAATCCAGCCTCTTCCAAGCTTTGAAAACTACCTTCCAAACAACTGGAAATGTCTTCCATACATCCTCAAATCTAAAAAACTTCATTTAAGGATAGTTGGACTCATTAATCTTGAATAGAATAGGGCTATGATCCGAGGCAACTCTAGCAAGATGCCTCACCCGAGCATTTGGAACACATTGGATAGCTGCTGAGTTTATAAAACACCTATCCAATATTTCCAAAATTCTTGAGTTCCCTTCATTATTGTTACACCATGTAAATCTGGGACCAAGAAAACCTGCATCATGAAAATCATTGTTAGTTAAAAAAGCCCTCATCTCTTGAGGCCCTTGAGAGAAGACAAATTTCTTTCCCTCCCTCTTATCTTCTTTAGCCTAAAGATAATTAAAGTCTCCACCAACAATAGAAGGAATTGAAGAGGAAGAAAATATTTCAATTCTATCCCAAAGATCCCTTCTTACACACACCTCTTTATTGCCATACATAGTAGATACATTCCACTTACATCCATTAGGAAGTTGAATCAATCCCATGACACATTGGGAAGAGCAATCCAAAATATTAAAAGAGACAATTTCTCTATTCCATAAAACAAGGATACCACTAGAAGTACCCACAGAAGGATTGTGAAAATAATCCAAATAATTTCCAATGAGTTTATTAACATCCCTTCTCTCTTGAGAGGCCAACTTTGTTTCCAATAGTCCAACAAATAACACCCCATAATCCCTCACCATTTCCCTAAAGTATAGAGAAGCCTCCTTCTTCTTGGCTCCTCTACAAATCTAAAACAAAAATGAATCCATTTAGGTAGGTCCCAACTACATGTACTTGAAAAGCTAAAGAAACAAGTCATGTCCCAACTACATGTACCAATTACCAACATAAGTGCAATTCTTCTTAAATATATGAAATAAAATCAAGAAACAAACACACATCTACTATTCTTCCAAATTCTAGATTTCCTTATTCATCTAATCATATGGTTTTAATATATGACCGTTTACTTTGAAAATGTGAAATGTTTTCTTATCTTGAATGCTGATGTCACCATTAAGATAAAATCTAAAAATATAATATAGGCCAATCCATCAAGATTTAATTTTTTCTGGCAAAACTTCTTTTATAATCAAATAGTACAACATCTTCAGTAGGAAGAAGTTCATATTCCAAAACTTTACATTTATACATTTTCTTCATTTTCATCTTATATCTTCTTGTATCCTCATGAACATTATCACTGAACTTATGATGTTTGTTTATGATAGCAAAATATTTTCTGTGAAGAAGAGAAAAGGAATCTTCATTTTGTAAATGTTCTTCACTCTTAATACTAGAGGAGGAAAGCCTTCGCTTGATTTTACCCATTGCTTAAAGTATAATTTATAAGAAGAGAAAAATGACATTATATTTAAAAACTAACAAGGATTGATAGTTACACTCACAAAATGCTTTTTTAATATTATTTTAGTGAGAGAAAGTTTTAAAATTTGAATATTCAAACCGCTTAGTCCCAGCTCAGTGCTGTGGCACTTCAAATTTCCAAAGTTTTTTTTAGTGCTAATCAAACTACCCTACCTACACATTTAAACTATCAATTGAGTTTCCTCCCTTGAAGCACTAAGTTTATAGTCTTCATCCGGACTTAATAACTAATTATACCTAAATATGGGTTTCCTCCCATACATTGCTATGTTTATAGTCTTCAACCAGATTTGTCTAGATTTTTTAATTTGGTTGGGTTAAATTATTTCCATTCTTCAATTGAATTCCGTTAAGATCTTTTTCTTTTTTATAGGATTTATTTTAGTATTACTAGGTAATGATCCAAGTGGTCTACTACTGAATGAAATTATAAGCAAACTTATTTGTGTTTCCAAATTTTTATTAGAAGCATCTTGATTTTATGATTGAGTTCCTAACTTCATAACTACACCTTCTAATATTATTTTATCATTTCTAAATTGATTGCTTTGATTAAATCCTAGAGGATTTGTAAGTCTAGTATTAACAATAGCTTGTTGAGAAGTGGTCCAACTTACTCGATTATTCTTCCTGTTATTCTATTTATTACTATCACCCATATTATTTGAACAATTAAATTAGGATGATTCCCCCAACTAGGATTATATGTATTTAAATTTGGATTATTTTATCTTGCAATTTCATTAATGTGTTCAATCCCATACATATTATTATCTTCATTTAAATTTTTGTTCCATTGAGATCTCAGCTCCTATTCCAAAATTTATTTCTATGGTATTGAACCTTTTTAAAAATTGGTACAACTTATTCAATTAAAATTGATAAAGAATTTGATTCATAAATTATAGCTATTTTTAGGATTTATCCTATCAACAGACCACTAGAAATTATTGATAGGAATCTCCTTTATTAATTCATAAGCTTCTTTAAATGGCTTAAACATTAATGATCCTCCAGCTGTAGCATCAATTATAGCTCTAAGATATCCTACTAATCCATTATAAAATGTTTAAATAATTAGCCAATCAGGTAATACATGGTGTGGGAATTTTCTAAGTATTCCTTTAAATCATTCATACCTTTCATAAATGGATTCTCCTTCAAACAGAGTAAAATATATTATATCATTTCTTTGTTTTATATTTTTTGAAGGAGAAAAATATTTAGCAAGAAACTTATGGGATAATTCGTTCCAAGTGGTTATAGAGTCTGCGAATAAAGAATTCAACCACATTTTTGCTTTATCACTTAGAGAAAAGAGAAACAATCAAAGTCTAACAACATCATCAATAACACTATTATACTTAAATATTGCACAAAGTTTTTGAAAAATTTGCTAAATATAAATTGGGATCTTTTATCGGAGTTCCTCCAAATTGAGAATTTTGAATCATTTGAATGATAACGTATTTTAATTCAAAATTATTAGAGTAGATTATATGTATATTTATGCTCTGATGAATTTCATCTACTAAAGGTTTTGTATAATCCTTAAGAGGTCTAGATCGATTTGTTGTAACTCAAGTTCAGCCATTTTCAAGATCTTTATTATTTTTTTTAAATTTAAGAAAGGGTTCTCTCAATTTCAAGATCAAATGTGAACAATTTCTTTCTAAGGTTATAAAGCATACGAACAAAATAAATCAAAGTAAAATAAATTAATTTAAAAAATATATATATAAGTAGATTTAACTATACAATTAATTGAACAATAGAGTAAAAATTTTGTAATTAATAAAATACTACCGTGGCAATGACATCAAAACTTGATCAAGGTAGTGGAATAACTTGTAGGATTGTGAAATGCATCAGGGCACTATCAATCCCTAACAATGGTTAAGTTTTCTTTGATATAAAAAATATAAAAAATCTAACTGAATATATGTATGTATACATACTGAAACAAATAATATAGTGATAGAGTAGAGTATCTGAAACAAATAATATAGTGATGGAGTAGAGTATCGATTCCACAATGAAGAAATGCTTACTTGCAATTCACTAGTATTGTCTACTAAAATTACAATAATTATCTTACTCAAATAAAATTAGTTATCTTGGAGATCCAGTCACTTAAATAAAATTAAATAAAGATAATGAACACACTATATGGATAAAATATTTTAGATTAATGAATGTAAGTAACCTTTTTTTCGAATGATTATCTTTTAATTGTGATACTATTCATAGAATATGCATCCTGAGATCTCTATCGAGCTTGTAGGAATAAAAAATGTCAATCAACTTCCTATTATTATAACATCTACTTAAGAATTTAGTATATTTCAAACCCTATACCTAAGCATGATGCATACTAATTAAATATTCACAGTTATTCTTCTTCCCTCCTTTGAGGCCCCACATTACACTTAATTTTAACTACACATATCGCCACTATATGCATGAAATGAATATCTGGAAATATTGAAAACCTCTTTTAAGGAATAAGAAAATTTATTAGTACTACATACCATATTAAATCCTTAATCCTAAATTAGAAAATTTAGTTAGACATAGAGTATAATTAAAGCAAACACATTTTTAATGATAACATAATAGAAAGAAAATACAATAGATAGATATCACCAAATAGTTCAATGGATCTCCTCTACACTTCTTTTATTCACTTATATATTTGCTTCCAAAAACACAAGCCAAACACTCTAATGATTATATCAAGTACTTATATAAATTCTCTTAGTTGTCACCCTAAAGGAGTTTCAAAGAAGCACTCTGAATTTGACTTAAAATATATAAGTGACTGAACTCCCTTTTAAACATTACACAATGACTATTTATAGAAAAATAAAAAAGGTGTATGGCATTGTAAAGCTAGAAAGATTGACGCCATTACACCCAATAAATGAGCTAATATTGATGTGCTATTTTTCTTGTGCCCCCATAATGCTTGCTGACATGGATTAGATACACAGTCACATCATTTCACTGTCAGATCATGTCCTTGAGAAGTTATAATTGCCACACCATGGCACTGCTGACTTTCAAACGCTATGATGCCATAATGGAAAATTGGTGTTATGGATTGTGACGCATTTTGTTGGACAACAGAGAACTTGGCTTTGTAAAGTTGATATTTGATTGTTATGGTGCTTCTCGATAGAGAGGTCGGTGCTATAATACTGATATTTTGGTGCTTCAATGGTTTCTTTGATGGTTCTTTGGCGTTATATTTTCGATGTCACTACGCTACATGAAACTTAAAATTTTATGCCTTTTATATATTTTCCCTATACAATACAACTAAAATAATATATTTTCACTTAAAATATAACTCATAAGATAACATATTATTAACACTTATCAAAAAGCACTTTCAATGGGCCACATGATATGATTGTAGTTATCAAAATTTGGATCACAGAGTGATAAAATTTGATGCATATTTCTCAACATTTCACAAGTATTCAATATATAAAGAATATTGTCTAATGTAGAAGACTTTAGAGTAGTATAAGAATCTAGTATATTTATAATAATTGGAGAAAACTCTAATGTAGTAGAAGGATCTAAGATATTTGTAATAAATAAAGAAGATTATAGAATTGCTATAATATAGAAGACTCTAGATTTAGCCTTCATACCTATAAATATGTAATGCCATGATGCTTTAAGCTAAGATGTACTCAACAAATGTTTAGTAGTAAAATTATTTTTCTATTCTCCCATCCAAAATCTCTATGGCCCATTGCTTTCCTCCCTATCGACCTTTCTTCCAAAATATTTTGAACAAAAATGAATTGAAGCTCAACTAAAAATGTAAAAGAAGCTATAATAATGTTTGCTTACATATAAACACTAATGTACCTAGATTCACTAGTTTTTGTGCTCTAGTTGAGATCTGGCAGAAAAACATTTATTTCGGCATGAGAATACGATGTAGAGATCGAAGAACTCCAACAACAAATGGGAAGGGATTATGGTTGGTAAGGATCAGCAATGGGGATGAATCTTACAGATTGGAAGTCTTGAATATGCAATGAAGATAGGAGAAATATTCAGGGTGAATATTGCTATTAGGGGAAGATCAACACTCAAATGAGGGTGAATTACCCACCCTAGACATTATAATTTTAATTACTTATAAAACTTGTTTATATATATATATATATATATATATATATATATATATATATATATATATATATATATATATATATATATATATATATATATATATATACAAACTTATTTTTTATTTTCTTCTGAATAAAATTTTAGTGAAAAAAATAGGTTAATTAAAAAAATGGGTGATTTGAGGAGATTAATTGGTTGTCAGTCAATTTCATGTTGCAAAAATTACATATATTTTAATTAGAAGATATGCATATAATATAAGGACACATAGGAGAATTAAAAACTTCACCAATTTTGTGACATGAATTTTAAAATTGATTTTGAAAATATTAAATTTTCCAATTTGTGTTATAAACTTTTTTTTTAATTATTTATTGTCCATTTAAATATTTTAAATATTATTTCATTTATATGATAAGATTTCCCTCCTTAAAAGAGTAGTTTGTTCTCCCTTCTGACTCTAATCATGCTAATAGAGTGACATTACACTGCTTAGGTTACAAACAAAGCTAAAGCTATAATGAAGAAAATTCAATTCACCAAACTCTTGGTGTGCATTTGTAGTTCAAGTCAGCCTAACAACCCAAATTTGAACTTTCACTAACAATTGGTAGAAATGCAAGAAAGTTGAATAAACTAGCCACTAATCTTATATTTTTTATTGTTAAAAGCTTGGTAACATAAATTCAGACTGTCGTAATTTTAAAAGTTTACCACCTAAAGAAAAGGCCAAGGAAAGAGTTGATCATAAGAAAAAAATAAGAGAAAGACAAAAAGAGCCTTCTCATAAAACTCGAATGATTCTCATAAAACTTGAATTCTAAATCATTTAAGATAGACATAGAGCAAGAAATCACCAATTTGTGCTTAATGGAAAAGGATAGTTCATGTGAGGACCAATTGTGCAATTTTACTTATGAATAGATACTTTCATTTTCTATGACATTCCATGATAGCTATAAGAAATTCAAAAAGAAAATTTTAATGTTATAAAAAGATCATATTAGACTTGTTTATTAGCATTCTAATTTAACTAACAAAAATTAGACCCTTAAAATGAATTAAGAGAATAAAAGCTCATGCATATTGAACAAAATTGTATATATAATTCATTAAAAGAAGGTGTTCTAAATTTATAAGAGAGTGAGTATGTTGCATATGTTAAGTTAGGCATAGTGTCAAGTGAATATGAGTACCTTAGGAAGGAGTTCAAAGATTAGTAATCCATTAAGAAACCTTGTGCATCATTCCCTCTTAGGAGGAATAGCCGCCAATTATTTAGACTAGCTCATTCAAGGAGTAGAGTATTTCTTTTATGGCATGGTAGGACTCATATCACGAGTCTGCCAACACCGAGTCCACTGTAGTTCACAATATATATCTAGATGCCTAAGGCCTCACCTGCATAACATAGCATGTATTCATCTCATGGTTTAACAGGAACCAAACTCACTTGGGTTCCCAAAATTAAAATTTTAATTATTTTGTGGATTTTCCTTCACAAAGGGACTAGTGAGTGCTTGTGGTTCTTGGATAGTGAGTGTTCATGTCATATGATAGGAGATATAAAGAAGTTCATCGGCTAGAGTCCAACAAGGGAGGAAGAGTGACCTGAGAAACAACACTATAAGAAGAGTTATTGATACATGAATAATAGGTAAGTTTGATGGCTTTACTATTTAAAAAGTATTATTAGTTGAAGGCTTAAAACATAATTTGCTTGGTACTAGTCAATTTTGTGATAAAGGACTACATTAGAAATTTTATTCTAACAGCTCAATAATAAGAATGTTTTAAAAAGGCTTAGAGTGAATAATATTTATACGATTGACTAAGAGAGCCTTAATGAATCTAACGAAGCATAATATTTAAAAATAACAACATATGATGATTGGTTGTGCACAGGAGATTGTGTCATACAAGTATGAGAACACTTAATAAAATCACTTACATATACCTATTTACAGGTATACATATGTTAGATTTTACAAAGAAGCACTTATGTGATGCATGTCAACTAGGCAGGAAAATCAAGCCATCCTTTCTAACCACAAAAGATATAGTTACATCCAGACCCATGAAGAGAATGCATATGGATCTTTTGGTATGATTAGCATCATCAATTTAGGAGAAAAACCTTATAGATTTATAATTATATATAACTACAACCATTTTAGCTATTTGGATATTTAGCTAGCAAGAGTGAGTCCTTCAATGATGTTAAAATATTTTCTATTTTAATTTGAAGGAAAATTATATACCCTCTCTCCACCATTCATTATGTTCATGGAGAAGAAATACAGAATGAAAATTTTGAAATTTTCTATTTGGGGATAGGAATGGAGCACCATTTTTCTACACCAAGAACTCCTCAACATAATGAGATGGTTGAGAGAAAGAATAAAATATTAGTTGAGTTTTCTAAGGCGATGCTCAATGAGTATAAGTTTATAAGTTACTAAAATAATTTTGGGCAGATGGTGTAAAAACCGCATGTTATGCTTTGAGTAGGGTAAATACTAGATCTATGTTAAATAAAACCCCCTATAAACATCTTAAAAGTAGAACACCAAATATTTTCCATTAACATATTATTGGGTGTAAGTGTTTTATGTTGAATACAACAACAAAAACAACAACAACAACATCAATCCTTTGTCCCACTATGTGGGGTTGGCTACATGAATCCTTTTTCGCCATTGTGTAAGGGAAAAATCTCATTTAAATCTAATAAAGAACGATCATTTCTAATATTTTCTAACCATGTCTTTTAAGGTCTACCTTTACCTTTCTTACATAAGTCCAATCTAATCCCTCAACGTTCCTAATCAGGTCATCAGAAGGCCTTCGTTTAATATGACCAAACCATCTAAGGTGACTCTCTCTAATCCTATCTTCCATTGGAGCTACTCCAACCTTTTTATGTATATGCTCATTTTGTATCCTATCTCTAAGGGTTAAGCCACTCATCCACCTAAGCATCCTCATCTCTACAACACTTAACTTAGTATTATGCTTCTATTTTAATAGCCAACATTCGACACCATAAAGCATTGCAGGTCTCACCACCATCTTATAGAATTTTCCCTTAAGTTTGATGGGGACTTTTCTATCGCACAATAAGCCCAATGCATTCCTCCACTTAAACCATCCAACTTGAATTCATTTGATAATATCCCCATCAATTTCACCATTACTCTGAACAATAGATCCAAGATATGTAAAACATGTACTCTTTTTAATGACTTGATCGCCCAAAGTCACAATCCCATCACTAGGACTATTACTACTAAAATTACACTCCATATATTCAGTTTAGATCTACTAAAGAGAAAACCTTTAGACTATAAATTTGACCACCATAATTCAAGTTTACCTTCAACTCCATCTATAGTTTTATCAACAAGAAGAATATCATCAGCAAAAAGCATACACCAAGGTACATCCTCTTGCAAATGTCTAGTGAAAACATCCATGATTAAAGCAAAAAGATATGGACTTAAGACTAATCCTTGATATAAACCAATCGAAATAGGAAAATACTTTGTCAAACCACCTTGTGTTTGAACACAAGTAATAGCTCTTACATATATATCTTTAATGATTTGAATTTAAGCATTATTAACTCCTTTCTTTTTAAGAACTCTCCATAGCACTTCTCTTTGAACTTTATCATATGCTTTCTCTAAATCAATAAATATAATATGTAGATCCTCCTTATTCTCTCTATATTTCTTCATCAAACCTCTCAATAAATGTATGGCTTCCATAGTAGACCTACCCGGCATGAATCAAAATTGATTTTGAGAAACATTAGTATCACGCCGCAACCTACACTCCATAACTCGCTCCCATATTTTTAAATTATGACACATTAACTTAATTCCTCCATAATTCACACACTCTTATGCATCACCTTTATTCTTAAAAATAGGAATTTACACACTCAATCTCGACTGATCTGGCATTTTTTAGTCTTCAAAACAATATTAAAAAGTTTAGTAAGCTAAGAAATTCCTTTATCTTTTAAGCATTTCCACATCTCTATTAGAATATCATCAGGTCCAATAGCTTTTCCACACTTCATTTTCTTCAAAGCCTCTCTAAATTCGGTTTTACTTATACTCCGATAAAAATAAAATCTTTATTTTCATTTAGGATGATAAAGTCACTGAAGTCAATCATATTTTTATATTTTTCATTCAAAAGTTTAGCAAAATACCTCATCCACCTTTGTTGAATATCATCTTCTAAGAAAAGTACTTTTTGATCTTCATCCTTAATACACTTTACTTGAACTAAATCCTTACTACTCCTATCTCTTTGTTTGGTTAACTTATACATATATCTTTCTCCCTCCTTTTTTGCTGAATAATGGAAAAAAAATCTAGGAAATGGACTAAACAAGATTTAACCCTTGATTTAGATATTGGTTTTGAATTGATCAATAAAGATTAATGATTGAGGTAATTTTATCTTTGCAATGATCATATCACTGATAATCATTTAATGACTATCTGATGATAGATTAGATAATTATATGATAGTCAGGGGTGATTGTCAAGTGATGAATTTATGTATGTCAATGATCAAGACATTATACCAATGCATAATACAAAGTTTGATTTAGAGTTTGAAATATGGTTCAATGATTGAGGCCTGGATATTAGATTTTTATTTAGATCATTAACCACTTCCAAAAATGAAGTCAAAAATTGTATTATCCTATACTGATCGGATTATATGATTTGACTAATCTTCATATATCTTTAACTGAATAATTTTTTATGTACTAATTATATTGTATGCTGTACTATTAGACTATATGATTGGTATGAATCTATAGGAAGCGGGGTAATTTTTCATTTCAAATAACTTCAATCTTTTGACTCTTAATCCCATAGTCACTCTAGATTCCAATGGAAAGCAATAGGGGCCAACTAGGTTCAAGTTATAATTGACCCTAATAGGATGCTAAAGTTGTGATTAATGAGGATGCTGAGGAATATAAACAATTTTAGGATGCATCCATTACCGATTTCAAAGTACTAAATCCATAACAATTAGGATACAAGGTACTTGATCTCTTTGTAGGCATAACACTTTAGTTCAGCATTTTTCTTACCTTTCCCTATCACAACAAGCTCCTAATTCAATGTTTTGCTAATTTTGGAATTACTAGTGATAGGTCCTTTTTGCAATTTATGGTTTGCATATGTTAGGTAGTAATCACCAACTACAACCTGCATAAATACCTCCACATTCTCAATATGGCACTAAACCCCATGAATTTTAATAGATCAACACTGCACTGCAATTGGTTTAATGTAAATATGACACTTAGAAATACTCCTTTACCTAAGCACCAGGCATTAGTCAGCACTATGGTGCTGAATGGACGTGTTATTCAACATGCCCTTTGACATATTATTAACTTTATAGATAGTAACAAAATAAGCATTACCCCACTCCTATTAATAGTCACCTAATTTTGCATAACTAGAGTAGAATTTGATGTTGCAAATATGATCATTCACAATATAGACAATTTAACCACTATTAGATGTCCTAGGTTGTGTAGAAAGCAAAATTTAGCACTATGACACATTATTACCTATGTCTTGGAGAATATGTACAACTTCACCTTCCCTGCACAACCTAATCACTTACCTTCCTACTTCTCAAATAACTCGGTTCACTTGATCTATAGTAAGTGGCATCGGCAGGTTCACTTAGAAAAGTAGTAAGAACAGGAACAAGAAGGGGGAGCACCACTACCACAACCACCTTCTCCCTAGGAACCTCAGTACCCATAGGACACTTGGCTTGAACACTTTTCTTAGTCTAAACCTAAGGTAGAAACCCACATTAAGGAGTCTAATGTACATTGGAATATGTTGCAGAACCAACATGAGTACAATCAGGAATGGTATCATGAACAATTTTTCTTCCTCCATAGTTACTTTTAGCCTCCTCTAAAACACCAAATTAAGAGCCTTCTAGTTATTAAATACATTTATTTATTATTATTTTTGTGTGTTTCTTGGTTGTATTTTTTTTATTTATTTATTTTCTTAGTTGCTCCTCTTTGCTGGTGATGTCCAAAGGGATAGCTGATTGTAGCTTGGTAGCACCTATTTTGTTTTTCTTTTATATAAATATTTTTCTGCTTTTTATAATTTCTCAAAAATAAAAAATAAAAATTTATATTCATCTCCCATTAAGAGGTAGATTAGTATTTGTACTATTTATTAAATTTTTTATAGCAAAAAAAATATATTTTATCATTAAAAAAGTGGAGATTGTTGAAAACCTATTTGCCTGATTTATATTAGGGTTTTGATGGTTACAAATATTATGGGTTATACTAGTAACAAATTGAGCCATATGTGCAGGAAATTAGGTTTTACACTAACATTGTAGGGAGCACACATGTAATGGAATTAGGATGAGGGCTTAATGAAGTTGAAAGAATTGAATATGAAGAAAATTCAGCAGTGTAAAAAAAGATGAAAGTTAGAAATTGTCTATTTTTAATTTTATTTTATTTTTACATTCTTCTTGATTCTTTGTGTACCTTAAGTACAAGGTTGGTTGAATGATCACACACATGAGGGAATGTAAAATATAAGACAAAATTAATTAAAATAATCAAATTTCATATCAAGATCTTACTTTATGACTTTGTACTATACAAAATGAATGACAATTTTGTAAAATTGAAAATCAAGTGAAAATAATTAACAATACTTGAAATTGATAATTTGTATAACTAATCATACATACAGTACAATATAGACCATACTGAATGAACAAATATTGAAATTCAAACTACTAAAAGTTGGCATTTTTAAATATAGGTCAATTCAAAATTTGAACTATTTATATTGAACGAACATATTTGTATAATTCAAAATTTTATTTCATGTATTTTGTTTCACCTATTTTGGAACCTAAAATTAAGGTGTTGAATCATACTTGACATCAGACTTTATGATCTCATTATTATATTACAAATAAGCATAGTGCTTACCTTATACAAGTTTATTCGGGTAGGCTGATTGAATGCTCTGAGTTTCCAACCTTATGAAGATCATACTCCATGATCATAATTGTAAAGCCTGAATAAATAGAGAGCTTTTTCGAATGAATGTCATTCATATTTGATGATTTAGTTTTATAAGTTGGAAACTTTATTGAGATAAGACTGTATGATGCTTAAATTTGATTGTACAATCTACTTGTGAAATTAACTAAATTAGAATCTTAATTGTTTGATTAAATGCTTGATATAAATACTCTTTTTATGTCTTTGGATGAAGTATTTTGTTCTTATTTCCTTTCTAGAGTCTCCAACTATCAGGGTAGAGGAGAGTTGGGAGATTTGAAGGTGTTAAGAGAGAGAGAGAGAGAGAGAGAGAGAGAGAGAGAGAGAGAGAGAGAGAGAGAGAGAGAGAGAGAGAGAGAGAGAGAGAGAGAGAGAGAGAGAGAGAGAGAGAGAGAGAGAGAGAGAGAGAGAGAGAGAGAGAGAGAGAGAGAGAGAGAGAGAGAGAGAGAGAGAGAGTTCTTTTGGAGGCATCTCCACTATGTTGCATGTAGAAGGAGGGATACTTATTGAAAGGGAAAAGATGTGTACAAGAGTGTTCTCAAGTTGTTGTGAAGAAGAAATGCTTCTCGACCTTGCAGGGAGAAAAAGAGTGGATATTGGAATTTCACTAAGTGGATGTACATTAGGTAGATCGAACCATATTAAAAATTCAATTTGCATTCTTTTTTTTTCACCTTCTTTTATTACTAGCATTTTTAATTGGTTACCTAGATCTTTTATTGTTTTAAGTGAATTTGATTTCTAAAAAAAAATGTGTGCTGAATCTTGTTTGAATAGTTGCTATTTGAATGATTTATATTTGTGCAACTTATGTAGTTTTGATGATTCCAAATATTATTGTTCAGATGTATAGTTATCTCCTAACAATTTTAGAAGATTTGCATTTTCTCTTGTGTGTACTAACATTTCAGGAAAATCAGACTCCAGACTACGAAAACTTCAAATCAAATTCAACATGAGATATTTTGTTTATTTGAAGTTTGTCTTTTCTTTGAATTAATTTTGAAAGGGAGTGATTGTAATTGAGTGAATAAAATCTCACACACACAAATAAGGAGATCTTGAAATTCTATACTGATCGTACAGGACGATATTTATCGTACTGGACGATCTGTCAGTTATCTCCTATAGAGCACTTGGAACGAATAGGAACTTGCTTGGAAAAAATTTTTTTTCTAAGTCCTATTCGTCAAGGACGAATTTTATTATCATCCCGGACGATGGGTTCTCTGTAAAATTTTCGTCCAGACGAATTTTATCATCGTACGAGGCGACCAGTGCTCTGGAAAATTTTCGTCCCGACGAAAATAAATATCGCACCGGACGATCAGCTCTCTGGAAAATTTTCGTCCAGACGAAAATGAATTATCGTCCGCGGCGATTGGTCCTCTGGAAAATTTTCGTCCGGACGAAATAAATAATCGTCCAGGACGATCGACTCTCTGGAAAATTTTCGTCCAGACGAACATATTTTCGTCCAAACGATTAACCGACTTAGAACAGTTTTCAGCAGTTTCTAGAACCGACCTTGTAATAACCGTTCGTACTGGACGAACCTAGTTCGTACAGGACGATCAGCTGTACGAAGTCATTTCGTACACATATACAAATTGGGTCGTTTCAGATCGTTTAAGTAAAATCGTCCAGGACGATCCAGGATCGTACAGGACGATCCACTGCGTACAGAATTGGAAACTTGCAGTTTTTGGTTGGTTTTTCATGTCTTTTGTATAAATAGTCCAAATTAGACTGCCACCCAATCTTTTTGTCATTTGATCTTCGTGCCTCTTGAGAGAATAGCCAAGGAGAGAGTGGAAGAGAGCATTCAAAGGAGGATTCCTACCATTGGAGCAAGAAGGCTTCACTTGGATTACTAAGGTAAGAGTCTCTACTTGTGAAATTGGATTTCTTCACTCTTTTCTTTCTTCCTTCTAGATTCTTGTGAGAAGATCAGTCAAGGAGATCCGGTTCTCTGCCGACACTTGGAGAGTGTGAATAGACGAAGGGTTCTCTGCCCACACTAGGAGAGTGTAAAAGGAAGAAGGTTCTCTGCCTACACTTGGAGAGTGTGAACAGCCGTAGGGTTCTCTGCCCACACTAGGAGAGTGTAAAAGGACGATGGTTCTCTGCCAGCACTGTGTATTGTGTAAAAGGACGACGGTTCTCTGCCGCACCGGGTAGTGGTGAAAAGAGTGTTTTGTACAGGCTTCTCCGCCTTGCTGTGGGTGCTAAAGGAGAGTCACTTTGTGGTATTAGTGCAATACTCAGAGGGTGCCTCTGAGGAGTGGATGTAGGTCTGGTTATAGACCGAACCACTATAAATCTGGTGTCATTTACTTTATTGCTTTTACGTTTCCGCACTTTAAATTTCAGTTTTAACAACTCTGTGGTTGAAAAATATTTTTCTACAAACTTTAAAAGAAAATTTTATTTCGGTTCAACTTTATCATTAAGAGGGTTTAAAATTTTTAAAACTACCAATTCACCCCCCTCTTGGTAGCCGTGGGACATTTACTTAGGCTTAACAACCTAATTACTGGACTCAACAAGTGGTATCAGAGCTTTGTTTCAAAATCATAAGTTTGAACTACTTTTTGATTAACGTAGATGGCTACATTTGGAAACCGAAACACACCTGAGGGTTACTCTATCACTAGACCTCCACTGTTTGACAATATTCCTTTTGATTTTTGGAAAACATGCATGTCTACTTTCTTACAGTCACTTGATTATCGCATGTGGATGCTAGTCCAGGAAGGTTACACAAAACCAACTAGATTAGTTGATGGAATTAGGGTAGAAACACCTTATGCAGATTGGACTATAGAAGAACGTGACTTAGCACAATTAAATGCGAAATGTTTAAATAGTTTCTTTTGTGCTTTAAAATCTGAAGACTACATGCGAGTTTCCACTTGTAAAAGCGGAAAAGACATATGGGATAGACTTTGTATTACTTATGAAGGGACAAATGAGGTTAAGCAATCAAGACTCAATATCTTGTTACATGACTACGAATTATTTCGCATGAAACCTAATGAATCTATATCTGACATGTACACAAGATTCACTCAAATTGTCACCTCTTTGCATGCACTTGGTAGGGAATTAACGAATGCTGAAATGGTTAATAAGATTCTTCGTTGTTTACCTACTGCATATGATGCTAAAATTACTGCAATTATAGAGTCTAAAGATCTGAACATTTATTCAATTGACAATCTTCTTGGTTCACTCATTGCTTACGAGCAAGGAGTAAGTCAAAGAAAGATTGATGCAGGTGAACCAAGAAAAGACAAGAATATTACACTAAATGTGGAAGAGTCAGAAAGTGAACACTCACAACCTGAGGATGAAGACGATATAGCACTGATGACTAGACAATTCAGAAGCTTTTTAAAGAGGAAGCAGAAGAGATGCCAGCAATGGAATAGAGGTAAGTATAACAGAAATGGCAAGGTTTCTAATGAAGTGATTTGTTATGAATGCAGGAAACAAGGTCATATAAAGACTGATTGTCCAAAACTCAAAACCACTCCTAACAAGGAGAAGGTAGAGGAGAAACCAATGGTAAAGAAGGGAAAGAAGAAGTTTCAAAAGACTTTTTGGGCGGACTCAGCTTCAGACTCATCTGAGACTGAAAAAGAAGAAGAAGTCACCAACCTTTGCTTGATGGCAGATAAAGTTGAACAATCAGATCAAGAAGAGGTATGTGATTTAACCTATAATGAATTGTTTGAAGTTTCTGAACACATGCATGATGCATATAGGAAAATGAAAAAGATGCATGCTAGTGTAGTTTTAGAATTGGAAGAGCTTAATAAGGAACATGAAATCCTTAGGAAAGATCATGCTTTAATTGATAGCAACCACATGAAACTACTTGATGAATATGATGACTTGAATAAAAATTTTGAGAATTTAAAATCATCCCATGCTGAACTTGAAAAAGAATTTAAGAAATTTAAGGATGAATCTGAGAGCAAGACATATAGAATCAATTATACCAATCGAATCTTGGAGGATATGAATTCATTTTACAAACTCACTATAAGAGCTCTCGAGGATAATAGGAACCCCCCTAAACTTGAAGATTTTACAAATCCTAAATATTATCCTAAATTCATGAAATCCCTTAGAAGACAATCAAATGAAAGAAAACATAGGAATATTTTTCCTAATGTTAAATGTAACAATTGTGGATTTTTGGGACATATATCTCACACCTGCACTTTAAAGATGAAACCTAATTTGGTGTGGAGAACTAAGATGCATAAACCTAGACATATCATACATGCATCGGATTATAAATTTCATAAAGGTGAACTCAAACTAGTTTGGGTTCCCAGGTCTAACATTTGAGAATTTTGCAGGAATGCTCTCACACAAGACCTCGTGAGAGTATATGGTACCTGGACAGCAGATGTTCAAAGCACATGACTGGAGATACTGCTCAATTCATAACGCTGGAAGCCAGGAGTGGAGGCAAGGTTACACTTGGAGATAATACCACAAAGAAAGTTGTTGGATCAGGTATGATTGGAAATTTGAAAAACTTTTTCATAGACAATGTTTTATTAGTTGAAGGCTTAAAATATAATTTGCTTAGCATAAGTCAGCTATGTGATAAGGGCTATAATGTAAAATTTTTACCTACTAGCTGCATAATTAGCCTAAATGGAAAAATTGTTTTAAATGGAAATAGGGTAAACAATGTCTACATGATAGATTTAAATTGTATTAAATCTCCTACTGCTTTTTGTTTGAAAACTGTTTCTGATGAATCATGACTTTGGCATAGGAGACTTTGTCATTCTAGTATGAAAAATCTTAGAAGAATTACCCAAAAGAATTTGGTGAGAGGAATACCTAAACTAGACTTTACTAAGGACCATCTGTGTGATGCATGTTAATTAGGAAAACAAGTGAAGTCCTCTTTTAAGTCCAATAAAGATCTTAGGACCAGTAAACCTTTAGAAATTCTTCACATGGATCTTTTTGGACCTGTAAGCACGGTAAGTCTAGGAGGAAAGGTATATTGATTTGTTATAGTAGATGATTTTTCAAGATTCACCTGGGTTAAATTTCTTTTTCATAAGAGTGAATCATTTGAGGAATTCAGAAATTTTTCAACTTGGATACAAAGAAAACTAGGATGTGAAATAATTTCTATACAAAGTGATCATGGAGGAGAATTTGAAAATGAAAGATTTGAAGATTTCTGTAAAGAAAAGGGGATTGATCACAATTTTTCTGCACCTAGAACTCCTCAACAAAATGGAGTAGTTGAAAGAAAGAACAGAACATTAATAGAAGCCGCCCGAGCAATGTTAGCAGAATACTCGCTTCCTAGATATTTTTGGGCTGAGGCGGTTAGCACTGCATGCTATGTTCTGAATAGGGTGAATGTGAGATCAAATTTGAATAAAACACCCTATGAGTTGCTAAAAGGTAGAACACCAAATTTGTCTCATTTACATGTATTTGGTTGCAAGGTGTTCATACATAATAATGGAAAATCTGCCTTAGGAAAATTTGATCCAAAATCAGATGAAGGAATTTTTGTTGGATATTCAAGTGTTGGAAAATCTTATAGAGTATTCAACAAAAGAACTTTAGTCATTGAGGAAACCACACATGTTGTTTTTGATGAAAATGGAAACATGGAAGAGCCAAAAGTTGTTGAAGAAGAAATTGAAGAAAACTCCCAAAAGATTGATAGATTAAATTTGGAAGAAAATGTGGAAGAAAATTTAGAAAGAGAAGACCCTTTGCCTAGAGATTTGAGATTTTCTAAAAACCACCCAAAGGAATTAATCATAGGTGAACCAAGTGAGGGTGTTAGAACTAGGCGTGGATTAAACAAGGAAGTCAATCATTCAGCCTTTATTTCAACTATTGAACCCACTAACATTGATCAAGCACTTTCAGATGAATTTTGGATATTGGCCATGCAAGAAGAGTTGAATCAATTTGTAAGAAATAAAGTTTGGGAACTGACTACAAGGCCAAAAGATCAAAGTGTTGTTGGAACCAAGTGGGTGTTCAAAAATAAAATGAATGACTCAGGAGTAGTCATTAGAAATAAGGCTAGATTAGTAGCTAAGGGGTATAATCAAATTGAAGGAATTGATTTTGAGGAAACTTTTGCCCCTGTAGCTAGACTTGAAGCAATTAGGGTTTTACTAGCCTTTGCCTGTTTTAAAGGTTTTAAATTGTTTCAAATGGATGTCAAAAGTGCCTTTTTAAATGGGGTAATTGAAAAAGATGTTTTTGTAGAACAACCTCCAGGTTTTGAAAATTCTAAATTTCCAAATCATGTTTTCAAATTAAAAAAGGCATTATATGGATTGAAACAGGCACCTAGGGCTTGGTATGAGAGGTTAAGCACCTTCCTACTTGAAAGATCTTTTGAAAAAGGAAGTGTGGATACAACTCTCTTTTTAAGGAAAATTGGAAAGGATATACTTATTGTTCAAATTTATGTGGATGACATCATCTTTGGATCTACAAATAAACATCTTTGTGATGATTTTTCTAAAACAATGAGTAGTGAATTTGAAATGAGTCTAATGGGAGATTTAAATTACTTTCTAGGATTTAGCATTAAGCAACTTGAGGAAGGTACTTTTCTTAGTCAAACCAAATATATTAAGGACATCCTTAAGAAATATGAAATGGACAATGCTAAACCTGTTAGTACACCAATGAGTTCTTCAGTTCAGTTCGATAAAGACCTTAAGGGAAAATCTGTTGATCAAAAGAAATTTAGAGGGATAATTGGATCTTTACTTTACTTGACTGCTAGCCGACCAGATATTATGTTTAGTGTTTGCTTATGTGCTAGATTTCAATTAGATCCAAAAGAATCACATTTGACAGCAGTGAAAAGGATTTTAAGATATCTACTAGGAACTCAAAACTTAGGAATTTGGTATCCTAAGTTTAGCTCTTCATTTGAAATTATTGGTTACTCAGATTCTGACTTTGCAGGCTGTAGAGTGGATAGGAAAAGCACTTCTGGAACATGTCAATTCATTGGAAATTCATTAGTTTCATGGTCTAGTAGAAAACAAAATTCAGTGGCACTATCTACTGCAGAAGCAGAATACATTGCATTAGGAAGTTGTGTGGCACAAGTACTTTGGTTAAAACAACAGTTGATTGATTTAGGATTAACTATAGGCACTATTCCAATTTATTGTGACAATACTAGTGCTATTTGCATTTTCAAAAATCCTATTCAACATTCTAGAACCAAACACATTGATATAAGGCATCATTTCATAAGGGATCATGTATCCAAAGGAGAAATTGAACTCATACATGTTTCAACTGAAAATCAACTTGCAGACATTTTTATAAAACCTTTAGCCTTTGATACCTTCAGTACTTTAAGAACAAGGCTTGGTGTTATTGATTTGAATGCTTAACCAAAATGTCTTTGCAACATTGATACTTGTTGTGTTTTATTTTTGTGATTTGGTGAATTTTGTGTATTTTTGAATGAATTGTTTTTGGATTTATGATTTTGTTTTATGTTTTCTGTGTTTTTGAATGTTTTTGTTGATTTTCTTAATTTAAAAAAAAAATCAAAATTAAAATTTTTTTTTGGAGGAAATCGTCCAGGACGAAATTGGTTTCGTACGGGACGATGTGTAAAGGAACAGTTTGCGCGAATTTAAACCGTTTTGAGAGCAGTTTTTAATTAGATCGTCTGTACGATATGTGATCGTCCAGGACGAATTTTTTCTCTCTCAAACGTCGGGACGATTGAATGCAGCGGTTGACTGGATAAGATAGTTTTTAATACGAACTTCGTCTGTACGAAATTTTTTTTCGTCTGTACGAACATGTGTCGGTTCATTGTAGGGGACGGTTTTCAAGAGTCATTAAAACGATTCACTTTTTGATCGTCTGTACGAAATTTTTTCGTCTGTACGATCGGTCAAGTCAAAAAGCCTGTACGAAGGGACGCATCGTAAGTTGTGTTGAATACAAAAAGCCGTTACATTTTGGACGAATTGGATCGTCTGTACGAAATTACTTCGTCCAGACGAACGATAATTTTTTTTTCCAGGACGAATATTTTCGTCCAGGACGAACGTATCGTTTTTCTTTAAATATGAAGGCTTTCAAACTTGACAATCACACTTTCAAACTTCTTTTTCAATCCCTTTTTACATCAAATCAACAATGGCCTCCTCTAGCAAAAGACAAAAGGTTTTGGTGAAGAAACCAAATAGGAATGCGCCAGACAACTTTCTTTCCAAGGCAAATGAGGAATCTTTTCCTCGTTTTGCCTCAGCAAAAATCACTCCGTCTCGCATTCTCATTCAAATTGAGTTGAAATTTCGGGTATTGCACCTCTTCGCCTCAACCCAATTTCAATTCATTCTTTCACTCGTCCACTTCTACAATAAACAAACCTACCACTACTTTCTAGCCAACACGAGTTTCAATTCTGACTATTCCATCATTAGTTCTTTTGTTTTTAAGAAAAAAGTTGAGATCACCAAGCACGACCTTGGTGCATTTTTAAACTTAAGAACTGAGGGATATAGAGCCCACACCCTAATGTCAGAAACCTCCTTCAAATGGTTTCAAATCAATAGGGTAATTAGAGAAAATTCGATTGACAATCATGTTGCTAGAGTCTCCGGTATGACCCAAGATGCCCGAATCATCCAGCATATCCTTAGATCCTCAATTATTCCTAAAGCTGGTGATAGGATTAACATTACTCCTCTCCTTTCTTGTCTAACTTTTTTAATCATGCAAAGACATCCTATTTATGAAGCCCAACTCATCATAGATCATATCTATGGGCTTTCAGAAATAGGACATGCTGATCAGAAGAAAAAGAAGAACATTTCTTTAGGGCACTTAATTACTTATATTTTGGAAAAAAAGTATAATATAGTGCATCCTGATGAAGAATATGAAGAGCCAGTTTACTATAACGATGCATCATTCAGATTGCTCTTCAAGGAGGAAAAAGAAAAAGAAAAAGCACATGCCAGTGCTTCAGAAGAAGAAGAAGAAGAAGGAGTGCAAGCTTCTGCTTCTCAATCAGATTACCAGAATCTGATTGAGAGATTTGATAGACTAGAGACTCACATTGATCAAAGGTTTGATCAATTTGATGCTCAACTTACGCAGCAGCAACATGACATTGGTAATATTAAAGATGAAGTTCATGAAATAAATACCAATGTAATGTTGATGGCCTCCTACTTCAACCTCTTTGGCGGCATTCCTCCTCCTCCTCCAGAACAGTAGAAATTGTTTTTTATGTCTGTGTCTATTGTATTTTTTTTTTTTTTTTTGTTGTTTTTGTTTGTTTTGTTTTTATCTTATCTGTTTTATTGTAATGTGTTTGTTTTTATGTTTTTAAGTTCAATTTTTTTGTTTTGTTGTAATCTGTTTCCTTAATATCAATGAAAGTTTGTTTCTATTAGATTTGTTTTGAAATGTGGTTAATGTTTGTGAATTTCATTAGTATTATTTAATCTACATAGTGCTTAAATTCGATTGTAATTTGAGATTATCTATATTAGAAAATCTAGATTTTCTAAATTTATAATTTGTTTATAACTTGTTGTAATTAGAACTTTTAAATTCATGTCTATTCATTTAGACTACATAAAAGTTAATATTATTATTACAATTTTGATGTTTTCTTATTTTGTATTTCTATGCTCAAATGATATTTATGCACCTAGAAATATTTGAAATTTTAGATTATAGATTTTGGAAAGAATTGGTCAAATTACTCTTGAACATTGTACAAATGTACAAAAATCAAAAGGAATTCGCAAAAATTTGCAAAGTGAAAAAGAGGCACAAAATAAACCCAACCAAGGAAAAATGCACAAAAATGTGCTCCAAAACTTTGAAAGAATGCGCAAAGCGCCACATGAGGTAATTCTCTTCTTTCCAAATTCGTTCAATCTCTTAATTCAAATTGATCTTATGTTCATTTATATTCTATTGAACTTTGAAATAAAGAATTTTTTTTACATCTCTCTTGTAATGATTTTCAATAGTCAAATGTCTAAATTGAATCATGTCTTTGATAAATTCTTCTTACTTACAATGTTATATCACTTCTTAAATTTTATGAATTTCTATGATTGATCTAATATCCTTAGTTTAAAATTGCATACCCTATGTCAAATCACAATTTAGATTAAATTTTAAAAATGAATTTCATATAATTATTTACATTTCTTGTCTTTTTCTTCTTAACTTTTTGTTGCTGTCAAAAAGGGGGAGAAATTATTATGTTTGTGTTTTGTATTTTTTTGTGGTTTGTATTTTCTATTTTTGATTGTTCTGTTTGAAAATTTTGAAAAACAAAAATATTGTTCTTTAATGCCTCCTTATTTTAATGTACTCATAAATTCAGGGGGAGTTTAGGAGATAAGAGATTTGTTTTAACTTGAAACCATACAAATAATAATTGTTTTGCCATCATCAAAAAGGGGGAGATTGTTTGAATAGTTGCTATTTGAATGATTTATATTTGTGCAACTTATGTAGTTTTGATGATTCCAAACATTATTGTTCAGATGTATAGTTATCTCCTAACAATTTTAGAAGATTTGCATTTGCTCTTGTGTGTACTAACATTTCAGGAAAATCAGACTCCAGACTACGAAAACTTCAAATCAAATTCAACATGAGATATTTTGTTTATTTGAAGTTTGTCTTTTCTTTGAATTAATTTTGAAAGGGAGTGATTGTAATTGAGTGAATAAAATCTCACACACACAAATAAGGAGATCTTGAAATTCTATACTGATCGTACAGGACGATATTTATCGTACTGGACGATCTGTCAGTTATCTCCTATAGAGCACTTAGAACGAATAGGAACTTGCTTGGAATTTTTTTTTCTAAGTCCTATTCATCCAGGACGAATTTTATTATCGTCCCGGACGATGGGTTCTCTGTAAAATTTTTGTCCAGACGAATTTTATCATCGTACGAGGCGACCAGTGCTCTGGAAAATTTTCGTCCCGACGAAAATAAATATCGTACCAGACGATCAGCTCTCTGGAAAATTTTTGTCCAGACGAAAATGAATTATCGTCTGCGGCGATTGGTCCTCTGGAAAATTTTCGTCCAGACGAAATAAATAATCGTCCAGGACGATCGACTCTCTGGAAAATTTTCGTCCAGACGAACATATTTTCGTCCAAACGATTAACCGACTTAGAACAGTTTTCAGCAGTTTCTAGAACCGACCTTGTAATAACCGTTCGTACTGGACGAACCTAGTTCGTACAGGACGATCAGCTGTACGAAGTCATTTCGTACACATATACAAATTGGGTCGTTTCAGATCGTTTAAGTAAAATCGTCCAGGACGATCCAGGATCGTACAAGACGATCCACTGCGTACAGAATTGGAAACTTGCAGTTTTTGGGCGGTTTTTCATGTCTTTTGTATAAATAGTCCAAATTAGACTGCCACCCAATCTTTTTGTCATTTGATCTTCGTGCCTCTTGAGAGAATAGCCAAGGAGAGAGTGGAAGAGAGCATTCAAAGGAGGATTCCTACCATTGGAGCAAGAAGGCTTCACTTGGATTACTAAGGTAAGAGTCTCTACTCGTGAAATTGGATTTCTTCACTCTTTTCTTTCTTCCTTCTAGATTCTTGTGAGAAGATCAGTCAAGGAGATCCGGTTCTCTGCCGACACTTGGAGAGTGTGAATAGACGAAGGGTTCTCTGCCCACACTAGGAGAGTGTAAAAGGAAGAAGGTTCTCTGCCTACACTTGGAGAGTGTGAACAGCCGTAGGGTTCTCTGCCCACACTAGGAGAGTGTAAAAGGACGACGGTTCTCTGCCAGCACTGTGTATTGTGTAAAAGGATGACGGTTCTCTGCCGCACCGGGTAGTGGTGAAAAGAGTGTTTTGTACAGGCTTCTCCGCCTTGCTGTGGGTGCTAAAGGAGAGTCACTTTGTGGTATTAGTGCAATACTCAGAGGGTGCCTCTGAGGAGTGGATGTAGGTCTGGTTATAGACTGAACCACTATAAATCTGGTGTCATTTACTTTATTGCTTTTACGTTTCCGCACTTTAAATTTCAGTTTTAACAACTCTGTGGTTGAAAAACATTTTTCTACAAACTTTAAAAGAAAATTTTATTTCGGTTCAACTTTATCATTAAGAGGGTTTAAAATTTTTAAAACTACCAATTCACCCCCCTCTTGGTAGCCGTGGGACAATTTACTTAGGCTTAACAACCTAATTACTGGACTCAACAAATCTTAATTTTCCTATTAAGGATTTTTTTATTCAACTTTATTGCTCTCAAAATATAAAAAAAAAATGCTATTTATTGTTTTGAGAAAAAATATTTTTATCTTCTAAGACAAGGTGTTATTTTTTAAGATATAGCCCATCTTAAAATACTATTCTTAAACCAGTTTATGAAAATTCCTCAGCTTTAAGGTACTTAAATACTTATAGAATGTTCTATAATTGATAGAATAACCACTGACATTCCAATGGAGTATTTGGTGATTAGGGATAAAATTATCAAAATATCATTTCAAAGAATTATAAACACATCATCATTTTTCATGTAAAATATACCATAAATTTTACAAAGCATAAAATTAAGAAAAACTCTAGTTCTATCTAAAGATCATCGATACGCTAGATAAAAGTTGCTTGATCGCCATCATCAAATTATTATTGCCCAGGTGCATTCATTTTATTGTCGATGCCTAACTATGATCATCTAAAAAACATATCACGACATTTGTCATCCTTACCTAAAATTCATCATCTTACCCCAAATGTCAATTATCGACATTAGTTTCTACCAACTGATATCCATCTCTTGACCATCATCATCACCTTTTATTGCATCTTTACCTTTCTATAATATAGTAGCATGAGGAAAAATTAGTGTTTTATACTTTGTAAATTCATGTTTTCTAATTAAGAGGAAGATCATATTTCTATAATCTTACTTATATGATTATCTTAGCTCGACCAAGAATTTTTTTCTTTTTGAAATATGTCATGTAACAACTCTAATATCTCATATGAATATTTTTTTAATCTGTATATGTGAATCTTTAGACAATAGTAAGATGATAAACTTCACACTTCGAACACAAAATTTTCAGAAACATGAAATACTTTTTCAAAATCATCATTATCAATATTAGGATATAGAATCCATTATCCTTATATCTTATGAGAATAATAAACATGTGTGCTATCCTACACCTTGATATCATAATAATGAGGATTCGATATCGTGAAAGATCGAAAGGATTGGATAATTCACCCATGAAAATTAGAGCTTAGAAGTTCATATTATGATTTGAGAATCGACTGGCATTAGTTTGACAAATCAATTGGCACTGAAAAATAAGAGTGTGAAAATCAAATTAGACAATAAACTAAAAGAAATAGAGATCCATGATTCGGTTGATTCCACCGGTTCAATTGGTCGAATCAAACTGAATGATACAACAAATAATGATATTATTAAAAACGTCCAGTCATTTATATATTATGTCAATGGACAAGGCGTTAATACAACTCCCAATGTGAGAGATGAAAAAGTAGCTACTCTGCTAAAATCTTCATCATAGACAACGAACGAAAAAAATCGTGAGTAGGTTCTAAGTTTTTAATTGAGCATCAAGATGTGTACTAGGATTTGTGCCCTAGAGTTCTCTTCATGTTCTTCCTGCTTTTCTTCTCCCGCCGCCTTCCCAGTGGGGCTTGCCAACCATGAGCATCTCACCGAATCCTCTCGATTTCCCCCTCTTTCTATCCACTTGGCTTCCTCCTCTTCCTTACCCACCACCTCTCTGTTGGATTGGACCAATATTGTTAATCCTTCTTGCTTTTCTTCCAAAGATCTTTCTATCTCCTTTCTCCACACCCAATCATAGGTTATTGTTTTTTTGAAGTCTAAAACTAATGCTGCTTCTAAAGAATGGAATCTTGCTTTAGTTGGGTACTCGGTTGGAAGGAGGCCTTTTTACGAGTCGCTTCTTGCGGCTTTGCATAAAACATGGAAGCTACAAGGTAATATCCAACTGTTTAATTTGAGTGATGGTTTTTTCTCATTAAGTTCTCCTCTTCTATAGACTATGAAATGACTTGGTCTGTTGGTGTTTTGTTCATTTTGGGGAGACCTTCTACTTTGCAAAAGTGGGACACTAGATTCCGGCCTGAGAAAGAAAATTATGCTTCTACTCCAATCTGGTTTAAAATCATGGATCTCCCTCTTTATTGTTGAAATTCAAAATACATATCTCTTATAGCTAAAAAGATTGGTATTCAACTTGAAGTAGATGCCCTCACTACAATAAAAACCCGCCTCACTTATGATCGTGTGTGCGTGCAAGTAAACAATAAAATGGTTTATCCATATTTCATCACCATTTCTATAGAGAATGAAATCATCAATATAAAAATCCAATATGAATGGAGACCTACTCCGTGTGATCGATGTGGTTCTCTAGTCCATTCTCCATCCTCTTTCCCGACCCAGCCTACCAACCAATTGTTGACCTCACTTTTGTATGAGGTTAATATAACCTTTTCCTGGACTTTGGACCCTAGGACTTCCTAGACCATAAATTCCTTCTAGACTCAAGATCTTAGGATCCTCCTAGTCTCTAGACCCTAGGATCAATTTTAATCTTAGATCAGACCAAAATTTAAGGCTAAGGGTTTAGGTCCTGAAAGCCTTTCATAGTGTTTTCTAAAACACTTTTAAACCTAGTCAATTGAATTCTGGTTCAGAGTCTATCAATTCCATGTTGATAAGACATGTGTCTAAAGTTAGCCCTCCAAGTTTGAGCTTAATCTAACCCCTCTTACCCAAGAAACCGAATTGATTTCCAAAGGTTACAAAACCATCAAAAATTTACAACTTATGCCACTCGACCTGTCACGTAGTAGAATTTGACCTTGGAGCTCCCTCCAAACCCTTTAATCTCTTCTAGGCCTTTGATATTGATATATATTAAGCATTAATCTATATTTTTCTAGATTCACTTTGCCCTAGATTTGACCAGAGGTCAAAATGACCATAATGCCCTTTAAGGGGATTTTTGAACTTTTGACCAAAATTCAATATGATTCAACCTCACAAATCTTTGAAACCTTTTTAAATTAATTTCAAACATCACTTGGGGCCTATTTGAGCTAGTTCTAGACCTTGGGTCAATAATGGTTGACTAGGTAAACCTAAGTTGACCCAAAGGCCCTTAAGAGTCAAAATAATCATTTTGACTGTAATGACCTCACCATGCCTTGGAACCACTTCCAACATATTCAAAATGTCATTTCAAACTTATTGATCCCAATCATAGCCCATGGGTAAAACTAGTTTATCGAGTTAACTTAGGTTGACCAACCCAAACATAAATTTTATGCTCACTCAATTCAAGCTCAAATCAATCTCAAACTCATTCAAACTCCATTAAATATGTTATCCATTGATTTGGACTTGATTGAACATTTTGACCTAGTCAATGGTTGACTTGGTTAACTCATTTAAAGTCTGGTCAAACCTAGCATATTTGGACAAAATCTCCTATTCATTCAAGCAAGATCCATCTAAAACCTCCCTTCAGCCTTAACAAGTTCAAACTTTAGATAACTTCAATGAATAACCCAGTTTAGGATCTACTCCAGCCACATGACTTTTAGCACACATTTTAGATGATTTGCTAGGACAACTAACTCTAGATCTAGGCTAGGCTGGTGTTTATTTTTCTACTGTGTGCCAGATTTTTAAGATTTTACAGCATGTTGTGGATGAAACTACCTCTTGTGTTTGCTTACTTTTACTGTACTCTATGGATGATTAATATGTTTGGCAACTAGATTACTCTTATGATAGGAATGATCTGGATGTTCACTGAGTTTATTGCAGGTGGTCATGCTCATGTAGGGCAATAAAAATAGGGAAAAATAAAAATTAATTATAAATATGCTTGTTGTAAGTGCTTCAATTATTAAGGCCCAAAATAATAAAAAAACATGACCAGTGTGTTTACTTCTTTTTCTGCATATATATACAACTACTTGAGATGTATTTTAATTTATTAAATGCTTAGGATAACCATGCAGGAGAGTCAAGAATTTTTATTTTTCATACATATATAATTTATTTGAGATGTTAAGAGTTGTGAAAGATGAACTTTCAGTCAGGTTACATAGATCCAAAGGTTGTACTCCAAAGAAAAAAAAATACCTCTTAAGGGGATAACCCTTTTCTATTTGGAAGTCCAAATTTGGATCATCTTTTACATACCCAAAGCAGAAAGGGTGGCCTTCCCCTTAAAGGAAGAGCTCTCTTTTTCATTTGGTTAGCCTACTATGAAGAATCCAATGATCCTGAAGGAAGGAAGATTAAAGAATTGAAGAAAAAGAGTTTCACACTCAAAGTCACTTGCATCTTTATTAGGACTAGAATCTAGGTTATTATTAGTGGTGTTCGGTCACTTTACTTTCTGTACACCTTGGGTTATAATAGGCAAGATAGTTTGCCTATAGATATTTATTAATTAATTTAATTATATATGATATGTTAATATGATCGTGTACAAAATAACCTATTTTTCCTAGTTTTTTGGTGTTTGTGTGCCGCTCTTGCTTTAGCCTGGATATGTGTGGCTCGTGAGGGTGTGAAAGATTTTCTACTCATAATCAATAGTTTAAAATTTTAGGAGTTAACAAATATAGAAAGATAACGAATTTATGAAATTAGCAGGGGATCTTCACCAGGTTCGCATGCATATTACTATACTTCTTCTTTTCTTATTTTAGACACTTCCCTGCCTGCGGGTAGAGTTCAGATAATCTGACCTATGAGGATGAGGTGCCAGACCTAGGAAAGCCCAGTCTTCTAAAAACTATGTTTAAGCCTTTTTAAAATATCAAGCATTCATGATATGGATATGTTGACTAACATGCATTGCATTAGAAATATATTTAAAGGAGTCTAAATTTTTATTGCATCTTTATTTAGAATTTTCACCTAGCATAAGTCAAAGAGACCACTTAGGACAATCTCTAGATGTTGGCCTCAGCTTTCTGAAACTTTAATAAAAAATTCCCTATCACTATCATAAAATGATTGAATTCATGTATTTAAAATCTACTAGGTGGCTAGCTAGCTCCCCAATATAGGCTGGGGTAAGTCCAAATCTTATATTGTATTAGTTAGGTTCGGGTCACCACTATGTGGTACCCTATTTAAATTTTGGATCCGGGGTGGATCATAGATCAAAAGACCCCCACATCCGAAAATATAATCCCAAATTTTTAATAAAATGGTTAACTTTAACTAAATTTTCATTCAATCTAAAACGTAAAGCCCAACACTTAGATTACGTTGGGACACTTCTAGATGGTTCTGGAATCTCAAAGTGTACCCTACTCTTCTTCCCTTGAATATGTTAATAAGTATTCAATTTGATTTAATCCCACTTGAAATTCAAAATTTTAGTTCCTTTGATATCACTTTTAGAAAATTTTTTAATAAAATTTTGCCACTATTTTAATCAAGAGTTTTCATAAGAGACTCTTTCTCCCTACGATGTAATTAACTACGAGAGCTTACGCTTGTAGGAGATTTAGAACCACACACACCTAATTTTCAAAATTGATCTTTCAAAATTTAATTAGATTTCTTTGGGGAAAATTAAAATATTAATGATTTTTATCATCATATTTAAAGAATTAACATCAAATGATATTTTCTCTCTTTGCGGAGTTATATCTTTCGTTGAAAAATCTTTGGTTATGAACTTAATGATCACCCTTCTTAATTATCATAGTTGTATATTTTGTTGAATCTCATTTTGTCCCATTGGGCCATACGAAGTTTTCTTTTAAATCCGATCACAATATTCAAGATGAGACTCACAATTCTAAATTTGAATCCCATCCTAAAATTTTATTTCCACCTTTCAAGGTGGTATACTTTTTCTAATGAGATGATTCAATTTAGAATTAGAATTCAACTTTAATCTTAAAATTCTCAAAGAAAACTGATCTTTTTAAAACCTTCTTTCAAAATTCCGCCAACACCAATTAACTGTGACTCTCCCTTCCAATCCTCCTAATAGAGGTAGACGGTCCTCCAGGGATCACGTTTCTACTCAATTCTGTGCTAAAAGTAGGAGCAGAGCACCTCCTCCCTGAGCCCAAAATCCCCCTTCCCACTCACATCCACAGAAGTCACCACCTCAAAATTCTTCTCACACTCAACCGCCACAAAGTACTCCCCACATTCAGTCCACATCTCAGCCACAATAATCACCCACTCAAAACCCTCCGTAGTAGAATATCCCTCAATCCATTGGATCTTTGGTAGATAAGCCAACTTCAACTATATCTTCTTCTTCTAACAATTCGGAAGGAGGCATCAGTGTGACTAATCCCAAAAATCAACCCTCTAAATAAAATCTATCCCAACCCTCCTCCACAAAGGCCCTTACAAACCCCACAGAACATCCTTCACCCAAAATAATCTCCAGCATGACCCAACCTTCCATTGTCCTTCCCCCTCCCAATCACATCCCCAACCTCAACTCACCAAGTGAAGAAGTGGTGGTGACTTCTATAAGTCACAATGGTTTTGCTACAGGCCCACCCAATATAATTTCTCCAAATAAATATGATGTGTAGAATGATTCCCAATCCAAAACCAACTCTTTGGATGATTCTTTAGTTAATAAGAGCATCTTTAATAAGTCCACTTCAGATCAGACCTCTACAAATCCCCCCAGAAAACTCATTCCCTCCACCTCTCACCAAAAAACCCTAGATCAAAGCAAATGTGAAAGGCCTCCTCTTCTTCCACAAAAACCCAATGATTTTTCCCTTTATTGCCTCTTAGAATAGTATGGGGTTTAATGACCCCATCAAGGTCTTTACTTGTAAGCAATTGGTTAAAGCTCATAAGCTTGATATGTTATATCGTATAGAAAATAGAATTAAGAATATTGTTATGTTTGATCCCTGGTTTCTCTCCTCGCATTCTATTTTTGATTGTGAAGGTAGTGTTAACAATTTTGAGATTGCTACTGCTGGTAGAATCTAGATCAAATGGTCCACCAGCAAAGTTCAGTTTACTCCTTTATTCACCATGGCTCAAATGATTAGTGGTTGGGTTAAATATAGTCATTCTTCCTCTTTCCTCTTATCGATCATTTATGCATCTAACTTTGCTGAGGAGAGATCTAGCCTTTGGCAGAAATCCACAATAATGTCCCTTCTCCCCCCACGCCTTGGATAGTTTTGGGAGATTTCAATTGCTGCAGATTTCTGAATGAAAAGGCCAGTGGAGTGGGTCTACATTATAGTAGGCTTAGATATTTCAACTATCTCATTTTTTATATGTAGCTTAAAGATCTTTCTTCCACTGTGCATTTCTTTACATGGTTCAACCAGCAAACTGAAAATCCAATTCACATAAAATTGAATAGAGTTCTTGTCAATGATGATTGGTTATCTAGACATCTATCCTCCTTCTACTTAGTTGGTAAACCCGCTTGCTAGGATCATTCACCTCTTATCCTCAAAGATGGTTTATATTCCAGTAAGCTGAGGTGTTTCCAATTTAAAAACTTCTGGATGATGAAAGATGAATTTTGGAACATTCTCCTCAATGTTTTCATGGAGCCTTCTATGGGCAATCCGATCCTAGATTTTTGTCATAAGCTTGTGAAGGTTAAGAATGGTACTAAATCTAAAGATTGGGCATCCACAAATGTTTTAAAGTTTCATTAAAGAAACTTTATGAAAGGCAAAATCTGTGTTTATCTCTCTTGGAAGGTGATCCCACTAATGTCTAATTGAATGCTGACCTCAAAATTATCAATAGTGAAATTGCATTTCTTACTACTTCCTGGTCCTCCGTGCTTATTCAAAGAGCTAAGGCAAAATGGTTAAAGCATGGGGAAGATGACCTCAAATTACTTTATTCAAAAATTAGATTAAGGAATAACTTTAATGGGGCTTCTATTATGTCTGCTTTGGAAGGCTGTCTTGTTAACCATAATAATATTAATTCTACTATTATTCAGCATTTTTAAAGCCTTTATAACTTGTCGCCTCTTCCTAATCATGATATTTCCCTTTTTTCGACTGGTTATGTTATCCCTCCCCATATGGTTACCTTACTCTCCAGCCCTATTTCTAATGATGAGATTAAAAAGGTTATTTTTTTAGGTGCTTCTTTATCTTCTCCTAGGCCTAATGGTTTTAATTTCCATTTCTATAAATTGAGTTGGCACATCCTGGGCTTGCTTTATGCAAAGCTGTTAAATCTTTTTTTTTTTTTAGAAAAGCTATATGCCTAATAGGGTAAAGGCCACAGCCATTACTCTCTTACCAAAATCCCCTCACTCCACTATTTTTTATTTCAGGCTGATTTCTTTATGCAACACCCTTTATAAGATCATTGTCAAAATCTTGGCCACTCGGCTTAAATATATTATGCCACTTATTATCTATCAATCTCAAGCTGGTTTCATTAATAAAAGAGTGGCCACTTATAACATTATCATTGTGGCAGAGCTGTTGAGATACAGCCAGAAGTATTCTAGAGGGAATTTTATGTGTGCTAAGCTCGACATTAAGAAAGCTTTCAACTCGGTATCTAGAGACTTCTTATTTAGTATAATGGCTCAGAAGGGTTTCCCTCCAATCTTTATTAGATGGGTTCATGCATGTATCTTTGATGTTCACTTTTCAGTGTGTTTGTATGGCAGTTTGGAAGGATATTTCATCTCTAGAGCTGGTCTCAGGCATGGCTGTCTCTTAAGCTCGTATTTACTTTGTATTGTTATAGATGCCCTTTCTGGCTTATTAGATTCCCCTGCTATTGGAAGAGGTTTTGAGGCTATTGAATTTAATGATTGGCACAACTCCCATATCCTCTATGCTGATGATCTTCTCATCTTTGGTAAAGCTTCTATGCATAATGGTTTAGCCTTGAAGAGTATCCTTGCCTCTTTTGCTGATTCCTCTAGGCTTGTGATTAACCCCCACAAAAGCAACATTATTCTCCACCCTAATAATCCCCTTTACAATGATATTTGTGCTTCCCTTAACATCCCTTCTTTTTTCTCCTCGATCATCTATTTGTGGTGATTGAAACTTGTAAATTATGAATTAGGTTATTAGACCTAAGTTTTTCCCAGCGGCTAACCAAGAGGGGGGGGGGGGGGGGGAGGGGGGTGAATTGGTAATTAAAAAAAAAATCTTCTTAAAATTTTAAACCGATTTAAACCCTTTTTAATGAAATTTTTGAAAAATATTTTTCAACCACAAATCACACACAGAAATAGTAAAGTAAATAAGCAGCGAAAAATAAAAAAACACAAGATTTATAGTGGTTCGGTCAAACACAAGCTATATCCACTCCCTGAAGTCTCTCACTTCAGGTATTGCACTATTACCAATTAGTGTCTCTCCTTTTGCTCCCACATCAAGGTGGAGGAGCCTTCACAAAAACTCTCTTTCACCACTACCCGGTGCGACAGAGAACCATCGTCATTTTATATCCTCCAAGTGTAGGCAGAGTACCTCCAGCTGTTCACACTCTCCAAGTGTAGGTAGAGAACCTTTCATCCTTTAACACATCTCTAAGTGTAGCCAGAGAACCTTTTCGCTGTTCACACTCCTCGAGTGTCGGCAGAGAACAGGATCTCCTTGACAAGATCTTCTCAAGAGAAATCTGGAACGACAAGAGAAAATAATGAAGTAATAATAATTCACAACTGAAGATTCTTACTTTTGAGTATCAAGTGAACACTTCACTCTCCAGTAGTAAGAAATTTCCTTCAAACACTCTCTCAGACTCTCTACTTCAATCTCTCTTCAGTTTGCACGAAGACCAGTTGACAAAAAGATCTCAAAACAGTCTTATTTGAACCTTTTATATGAAAGACACAAAAAATTGTCCAATAAACTGCAATTTTTTAATTCTGTACATACTCGATCGTCCTGTATGATCGTAATTCATACGAACAAATAATATAAAAACTATTGTGTATGAACTCAATATGCATTGGTATGAAATGACTTCGTACCTGATCATAATCCCATATGAACATAGTTTGTCTAGTACGAATAGTTATTTCCAGACTTCGTTGGAAGATAACTGCAGGATGGTCCAAAAGTTTAAGGAGCAGAGGACATCGTCTTGGGACGAATGTACAAGTTTGTCTGGACGAATATAACAAAATATGAGTTCAGAGAACATCATCCTGAGATGAATAGAACACTTCGTCTTGACGAATAGTTCAAAGTGAGAATCCAGAGTACATTATCCTAGGATGAATAGAACACTTCGTTTGGATGAATAGTTTAAAGTGAAAGACCAGAGGACATCGTCCTGTGATGAATAGAACACTTCGTCTGGATGAATAGTTCAAAGTGAGAATCCAGAGGACATCATCCTGGGATGAATAGAACACTTCGTCTGGATGAATAGTTCAAAGTGAGAATCCATAAGATATCGTCCAGGGACAAATATAACACTTCGTCTGGATGAATAGTTCAAAGTGAGAATCCAGAGTGCATCATCCATGGACAAATAGGAAAATTTGTCTGGACAACCAGGACTTAGAAAATTTTTCTCACTTTTTGTTCGTTCCATTGCTCTCCGAGGGGTATAATTGATCTGATCGTCTCGTACGAACATAGTTCATCCCGTACGATCTGTATGAGAACTTTTGTGATTTAAAGTTCTTCCCCAGTGTGTGTGTGCTAGGTTGCTCAATTATAACCACACTTTTTCAGACTCAATAAAGTGAAAACTACAGACTTCAATTTACAAATTATCTTATGCTGAATTTGATTTAAAGTCATCATTTGTCTGGAGTATGATTTCCCTGAAATGTTAGTACACACAAGAGCCAAAAATAATGCTTCCAAAATGTGTTAGGAGAAATTAAATAATCAATACAATAATATTTGGAATCATCAAAATAACAAGTTGCAAAAATATAAAATATGCAAAAGCTAGGTAGGAATTTTCTTAGCAATCTCCCCCTTTTTGATGATGGCAAAATAATTATTGTTTATAAATTTTAAATTCCTAAGATTCTCCCAAACTCCCCCTAAATTAATAAGCATGTGAGAGTAAGGGGCATTTGATCATAAAAATTTTGTTTTAAAATTTTTAACACACAATCACTAAAACATAAACCACAACACAAAGCACAATAAATAACTATAAAATAAATGCAACGAAAAAATGAAATGTTACGAACAAATGAAGCGATACGAATAATATTTTCTTCACGTTTTTTATAACAGCAAAAAGAGAAGAAGAAAAAATAAAGAAACACAAAAATGTAAGAAGTCATATAACAATCCTTGGATAATTGATCTTTTAAAGAGATTGAGATATATTTTGCAAAGAAAATTAAAGATCATTAGAGAAATAAAAGAATTCATATGATTTAAGAAGAGATATAACATAGATAAGAAAAAATATCAAAAACATGAATCAATTTAGACAATGAGATAAGCAAAATAATTGCAAAGTAGATAAATGTAAAATTTGTATATTTCAAATTTCAATATTAAATAAAATCATACAGAAGATTAATTTGAATTCAAAGATTTAAAGATTAGGGAAAGAATCAAATACCACTTGTGGCACTTTGCGCATCTTTTCAATCTTTGTGGCACATTTTATGCATTTTTTGTATTTTTGGGCTAATTTTGTGCCTCTTTTTCAATTTGAGAACCATTGCACATTCTTTTGATATTTTGTACATTTGTATATTTTCATGTGTAATTTTGATCTTTCTAAAATCAATAATCTAAAATCTCAAATTTCTCTAAGTATAACAATATTTATATTGATAAGAGAAATATAGAATAAGAAAATATCATAATTACAATAATAATATAAAAATTATATTAGTCTAATAAGAGACATGAGATTGATATTCTTAATTAGATCAAGTTATAATCAGAACTTAAATATTGAAAAATTGGATTTTCTAATGAATTCAATTTTATGAATTGCAATTCAAGATATAGCACTTGTGAGATCATATATTTTGAGGATGATCATATAGGCTAAAACACATTTCTGAAATGAAATAAAAAATAATAAAACAAGATAGGATAACTTTATTGATATCATTGATAGAAGATGATACATTGAGCATAAATGATATCAATACACTGTCATTTGAAAAAACACATAAAACACAAGACTAACTAACACAAAACACAACATAAAACATAAAAACATAACTGCTAACATCACATCACATCACATTTAGTAGAGAAAATCATAAAGAAGTATAGCTATCACTCAAAGGGGCCCTGATCTGGAGGAGGTCACTAGTTGTAGAAGTTAAAATAGCTACTCACCATAACCATATTTGAGCTTATACCATTCATTTGCTCTCGCATCCAACCCATATCCTGCTGGTACTGCGCCTCCTGCTGTTGTAGATGAGTTTCAATTTGATCAAAGCGTTGATCAAAATGAGTCTCAAGACGATCAAATCTGTGAACCAAATCTTGAAAATTTGGTTCACCAATAGGTGCAGGTGGAGATCCTCTTCTTCCCTCTTCTGAGTCACTACTAATTACTTGGTGTTCTTTATTAAAAATTGCTCAGAAAGATCCATCATTGTAGTGGAGAGGCTCCTCAAAATTTTGAACTGGATGGACTAGGTCATAATTCTTTTCCAAAATATAGGTCACAAGATGTCCTAAGGCTATATTTTTCTTTCTTTTATGGGAGACATGGCCAATCACAGAAAGTCCATAAAGTAATCAATGATCAGTTGAGCTTCATCTATTAGTTGGCTTGTCATAATCAAATAAGTCACTATAGAAAGAAGAGGTGTGATATTTATTATATCACCAGCTTTAGGAATAATAGAAGTGCAAAGAATATGATGGATGATACGGGCATTACGGTTAAGAGAGGCTACCTTAGAAAAATGGCTTGCTTCACTATATCCTCTAATGACTTGATTTATTACAGTCCAGTTAAAGTTGGTGGAGGAGGTCAAAGTGTGGGCTCTAATTCCTTGAGTCGTTAAGTACAAAAATATTCCTAAGTTTCTTTAGTGATCTCCACTTTCTTCTTAAAAATATATGATCTAATCATAGATTGGTCAGAGTTGAAGGACATATTGGAAAGGAAGTAGTGGAAACTCTCCTTGTTGTAGAGATGGATCAGAGTGAGGATGAGACCAAACTGGGTGGAAGCAAAAAGGTGCATTACCTTAAAAGTGAGTTGTTCTTAGAGAAGGACTCTAGAGGGAGTGATTTTGTCAGTGTTGACCTCATTTTTGTATGAGGTCACTTTTAACTCTTCCCTGAGTTCTAGATCCTAGGATTTTCCTAGCTCCTAGCCCTTAGGCCTAGTCCAGATCTTAACTCAATCCAATCCCAGAATTTTAGGCTAAAGACTTAGGTCCTAAAGCCCTTTCTGGGTGATTTTTCCATCACCTTGAAACTCAGTCAATTGACATCTGATTTAGGGTCCGTCAATTACATATTGATGTGACATGTCTCTAGTGTCAGCCCTACAAATTTGAGTTCATTTGGAGGACTCTAATCCCATAAACTTAATCCAACTCCAAAGGTTGTAAAACCTTCAAATATTTACAATCAATGCCACTGGACCCTTTCACTTAGTGAAATTTGACTTTGGAGCCCCATCCAAACCCTTTGATCGCCTCTAATACCTTGATATTGATTTGTTGGACAATAGTCTAAACCTTTCCATACTCAATTTGACCCAGAATTACTCAGAGCCAAAATGACCAAAATGCCCTTCAAAGGGATTTTTGAACTTTTAGCCTAAATTTAGTTTGATTTGACAATCAATCTTTAAAATCTTCCTCAAATGTTTTTAAATGACCTTTGAAACCCCTTGGACTCAATTCCAATAATGGGTAAACTTGGTTGACCAAGTTAACCCATTTTGACCTTAAGGCCTCTTAAAGGGCAAAATGACCATTTTGACCCGATTGATCTCTCCACACTATGACACCCCATTTATTAAGTCCATGGGATCAAATTGAATTCAATGGACCTAATTCTTGGTATTAGGTCAACTTAGTTGACCAAATCAACCAAGTTTAACCAAATGACCCATACACTCTTCCGTCCATCCATACCTTTGGACCAAGACCATTTCAATCCCATTTGAACTCAAAGGATTGCTCCTTAGACTCCCAAGAAACTCCTCCTGGAGACCCAAGCCTTGGGTTTAGCCTTTTGGCTTGACCCAAGTGATCAAAGAGAGGCCACCTTTGAACCATTTCTCAACCTTGATTAAATTAAATCCAAACCATGGTGCCATTGGGTCCCCCTTAACCCAATGCACCTCCCTTGACCAACCCAGCCTTTGGGTCCCTTTGGGTCAAGAGTTAGGCTTGGGTCAAGAGTTAGGCTAACCCAAAGTGGTCAAAACCACTTGGGATTAAGCCAATTCCTGTCCCAAGTCAAATTGAACTTGATCAACACCTCTATTATGTGGCCATAGGTCCAATACACTTCCTACAGCCAGCCCATGCCTTGGGTTGACTTGTGTCAAATCTTAGGCTAGTTCAAAGTAGCTAAAACCATATGGACTCGAGCCATCTCTGAACCTAATTCAAATTGAACCCAATTGCCAATGCATTGGGTGGACTAAACCCAGACCCACCTCCCACATCAAGCCCAGGGTCTAGCCTAGCCTGGGTTGAGCCCAAATTGACCCGAATCGAGTAAATTTGGATCAACCTGAGCCATCTTTGAACCTAGATCAAATTCAACCCAATTGTCACCTGCATTGGGTGGACCTAGATCAAACCCAGACCTATCTCCCACATCAATCCCAGGGTCTACTCTAACCTGGGTCGAGCCTAATTCAACCCAAACTGAGCAGGTTTGGGTCTAACCGAGCCACCAGATCAAATTGGACCTCCCCAGGCCTAATTGAGCTCAGCCTCGACTCCAGCACGTTCCCATCTTCTCTTCCAGGTCAACCCGACCCAAACCCCGGCCGGTGGTGGTCGGAAACAATAAAGAACAAGCTCTGATGGTCCCCCTAGCCAATCCTAACATAAAGTATTCCAAACGCTGTGGCTCACCGGCTGGAAGCTCACGAGCTCTTTGGGATGATGTCCCCTTCCACCTAGCGTCAATCCGAGGTCCCTCCCAGTCAATCCCGGCCGTCCAAGCTCGCAGGAGGTGGCTGAATAGGGTGACTAATCTCAAGCCCTCATATTCAATCCTATTGATTTGAAATTACTCCCCAGAGCTCCTTCTTCGTTCCAGTGTCTTCCCTCAGCTTCTCAGGCCGTCCCGTTAATTCATTCGAGCAAGTTCCAGCGAAAGCTCTAGGCGTCCTGCTCAAAGTTGTACCTCCGACCATCCTCTGGTCCCAACGTCTAAAGGAGATCTGCTCGCCTTCTTCCCCCGAAGCTTCCTGTTAGAGAGGCTCATCCGTTGAGACCTTCTCTGTGGTAATATCTCAATCCCGAGCTCCCTAGCTAGGTAGTCTGGTCAAGTGTGAAGGGAACTTTCACCCCAGCAGATCTCCACCGTTGAATTGAAAGTTCCCACTCCCCTGATCCTCTCTGTAAAATTTGGTCAAAGTTCACTGGAGGGATTGCCCGGATCATGTTGGAGAAGCTTCACGGTCTCGGGTTCGCGTGGGAGGTTGAAGATAAAATCCATACCGTTGATTTCGATCAACGGTGCGGATTAAATCCTGTGGTTTCAGGGAGTCGTTGATCGTAGCCGTCAGATCTTCCATCTGCCAATGATTGCCCCGCCAATCATGATGCGCCGTGTGTAAACCACTGGCTGACTGGGTAATTGGTGGATTAATTTTACAGAAAATGCAAGGGATCTTCAAAATTTAGTATCTCCCTGCACACTTGACCAATTTAGGTGTTCTTAGGCTCATTGGAAAGGTCTTAGGGAGACCTACAAAAGCTCTATAGTTCCAGGTCCTGATTGCATCTGTGTTAAGCTTAATTTCAATATTAGTGTTATTTCAATTATTACATTTATTATTTATATTTAATTCCCCAGGACCTGGAATTTTGGGAGAATGAATTTGGGCATGTCCCTGACATGCCTAAATTTTATCTCCCCTGTTTGAGATGATAAAGGGCATTATTTCCTAATTTTGGATTTAAGGGTCAAGGTTGACCCTTAAATTCAAAATGGAATTACAACCTTTCCAATGAGAATTAGGATTTGATTTTTTGTATGCTGATTATGTGTAGTATAGGGAGTTTAGAGCCAGTGATTTTGCCCCAATCCAAGCTTAGGATAACTCCCTAGTATTTTCTTAAGGTGACTTAGAGATTACCTTAGGTGGCTTAGTTAGCCACCTTAGAGAACTCCAATTAGGATCAAATTTGATGTGTTTAGGCCTTGAGATCAGGTGAGCCCATGGCTCAAATCTCATCAGGTTTGGTGCCCATTTGGTCCACCAAATAGGAGCCATAATATCCCCCCATAGAATTACCCTTTAGCCATAATAAAATTCTAATTAAATAACATTAATACCTAAAATTTCTTAAAATATTTCTAACTAACCCTAATTGATCCTTTAATCAGTGAAAATTTGAATCTCCTTAGTTTGGCTTTAAAATCCCTTTTAATTCAATTTTAATCAAAATCAATGTTTAATCAATTTTAATTAATTAATAATTATTAAAAATCTCAAAAATTCTTTAAACACTTGTTAATCTCCCGTTGGATCATTTTTTATCTTTGGGGTTGATTTCAAGAAGTTTAGGACTCATTGGGTTCAAATCATTAAAAAGACCCTTAATTAAGGTAATTAAATAATTCCAATAAATCCCCAAACTTCTAAAATTCATTACTAATTATAGAAAATTCCAAATCAATCAAACTCAGTGGCTAATGTCTAATTAAAATTAAGTATTTTCCAAAAATGTCAAACCCCCAATATCTGGTCAAAGTCAAAAAGCCAACATTTTGGTCAACCCTAGGTTAAAATTTGGTCAAAACTTTAATAAATCATAACTTTTCATAGAAAACTCCAAATTGAATGTACCACATGTCCAACAACTTATAATGAGATCTAGTATTTATTAAAATATGAAACCTTTAAGATTCCCTCTAATTCTAAAACCAACTTTTGACCCCTTAGTTAACATATCCGGATAATCCTTTAAAACCCACTAACTCCCTCAAACTCTAGAATTTTCTAAATAAGTTAATAAAATTCTCAACCAACCCTTTAAAATCAGTAACCAACTTTTTTTTATATTAATACACTCCTTAATTTCAACCAACTTAAATTAACTTAATCAACCCCGATTACTACTGGGTAACCCAGGCCTACGAAGCTATTAGCTTAGCCCCAAGGAAGGTGAAATAAACTTCACGGCCTCGGTGTGAAACAAATGTAGTAATCAATTAAATCTTAAAATATATTTAAATAAATTTTTTAAAATATTAATATTTAAACTTTAATCTAAATCCACCTTTTAAGCCTTAATAAACTTAGAATTTTAGATAACTCTAACTAATCACCCAACCTAGGATCTTTGCCAGCCACACGACCTTTTACATACACTTTAGATGGTTCGCTAGGACAACCAACTCTAGATCTAGGTTAGGCTGGTGTTTACTTTACTGCTGTGTGCCGGATTTTTTGTGATTTTACTGCATGTTATGGATGAAATTTGCTTTGCTGTGTCTGCTTACTTTTTTCTGCACTCTGTGGATGATTGATTTGTTTGGCGACTAGATTAACCCTAAGATAGATACGATCTGGATGTTCACATAATTTTATGCAGGTGGCCATGCTCATGTAGGGTAATAAAAAGGGGGCTAAGTCAATAAAAAAATCAATATAAATGCTTGCATAGGTGCTTCAGCTGCTAAATCCCCCAAATAATAAAAAGAGCGTATCCAGTGTGTTTATTTATTTTTTTGCACATATATAACTACTTGGGAATATATTTTAATTTATTAACTACTTAGGATAACCCTATAGGAGAGTCTAGAATTTTATTTCATATTAAATGTAATTTGTATAAGTGTCAAGTGTTGTGAAAGTGGAGTTTTGAATTGGGATACATAGGTTTAAAGCTTGGGGAGTTACCTTTTTCTATTTGGATATCTAAATTTGGATCACTTCTTTCCTACCCAAAGAGGAAAGAGTGGCATTCCCCTCAAAGGAAGTGCCATCTTATCCATTTGGGTAGTCTACTACGAAGAATCCAAGGAGCCTGAAGGAGATGAAACTGAAGGAGAACAAGATTGAAGAATTGGAGATAAAAAGTATCCCATTCAAAACCACTTGCGTCACTACTAGGTTTAGAATTCGGGTTGTTGTCAGTGGTGCCCGGCCACTTTACTTTCTGCAAAATTCTGATTTGTAATAAGCAAAGGAAACTTTGTCTATAGACATTTATTAATTTATTTATTTATATTTGATGTGTTGAAATGATTTCCTTTAGGATTGCCTACTTTTTCTAGTTTTTTGGCATTTGTGTACCGCTTTTATTTTTGACTGGATACGTGAGACTCGTAAGGGAGTGAAAATTTTTATACTCGTAATTTTAAAGGTTTAAAATTTTAGTGAGTCTAAACAACACAGAAAGATAACGAATTTAGGAAATTAGTCGGAGATCGACCCCGGGGTTGCATGCATATTTCTGCACTACTCTCTCCTTGCTTTAGACCCTTCCCTGCTTACGGTTAGAGTCTGGATAGTCTGACCTATGAAGACGAGGTGTCGGACCTGGGGAAGCCTAGTCTTCTAAAAATTTATTTTCTAAGTCTGTTTTTAATATTTCAAGCATACTCGATTTGAAGTTGTCAACTAGCATGATTTGTATTAGAAAAAAATTAAAAGAGTCAAAATTTTAATTGCATTAGTCCTTAGCATTTTGCACCCAACATAAGTCAAAGGGACCAATTAGGAAAATCTCTAGACGTCGGCTCCAACTCTCTAAAACCTTTAAATAAAATGTCCCTACCACTCTTTCATAAAAGACCGGACTCGTGTATTTTAAATCAATTAGGTGATTAGCTGGCTCCCCAATCCAGGCGGGGATAAGTCCAGACCTTGCACTGCATTAGTTAAGTTCGGACGACTGTGGTCCAGTGTCCAAATTAGATTTAGTATCCAGGGCAGATCTTTGATTATAAGACCCAAAACTTCGGGAATATAATCCCAAATTTCTAATAAAATATCCAATTTTAATTAAATATCATTCCAATCCAAAACGTAAAACCCAACATTTAGGTTAAGTTGGGACACTTCCGGATGGTTCTGGAATCTCAAAGTCTCCCCTACTTCTGTTCCTTTAATACTGTTAATAACTGCTTAACCTCGATCTATTCCCTTTTGAACTTCCAAAATTCACCTCTCTTTTTTGACATCACTCCTAGAAAATCTGATAAAATTTTGCCACTATTTTAATGGAGAGTTTTCGTAGGAGATTTTGTCTCCCTACGATGTAATTAACTACAAGGGCTTGCGCTCGTAGGAGATTTAGAACCACACATTCACCAGATTTCAAAAATTAATTTTTCAAAATTTATATTGGCCTCCTTTGGGAGAGATCAAATAATGATCGTTATTATCAAATTCAAATAATTATCATCGAATGGCATTTTCTCCCTTTAGGGAGATACACTTTTCTTTGATAAGGCTTTGGATGTGAAATTAATGATCACACTTCTTGAAAATTGTAGCTGGATATTCAGTAGAACCTCATTTTGACCCTTCGGGGCCATATGAAGTTCTCTTTAGTATCCGGTCACGATATTCAAGATGAATTTTATAATTCTAAATCTGAATGCTGTTATAAAATTTTATTTTCACCTTTCGAGGTGATATACTCTTTCTAACTGGACGATTCGATATTAGAATTAGAATTTAACTTTAACTCCCAAAGAAAACCAATATTTTTAAAACTTGTTTTCAAAATTCAACCAACAGGCGGATGCGAATCTAGGGAAGAACTCATTTGCTTTCAACAGAAAGTTTTCTCCTGAGTTTTTAGGGGGTCCCTTTGCAAGAACCTTTTATCTTTTACTTGAACTAGCCATGGAGAAGATCTAGGGTAATAGATGATTGAAAGTGATTTTTGAGGAGATGAGATTTTAGTTTTAAACCCTTTAATTTAAAGAAAAAATAAACTTTTGTACGGATGAAAAGAGGTTCATCTCATACGATTTTGGGTTCGTACGTACGAAATAAATTTCATATGGATGAACAAGTGAGTCCAAAAATGAAACAACTTTTCATAAACACATAATTTACGAGGCATCCTTTCATACAGACTTTTGACCAAACGATTCGTATAGAAGAACAGGTATTCATCTAGGACGATTAGATATTTAAGATCATTTTTATGACAGTTTGAAATGTCCCCCATATTGAGTTTCCACGTGTTCGTATGTACGAACCAAATGTTTGTACGCACGATTAGGGAAAAAATGAAATTAATCTTTATACTTATAACTGTCTTCATGCATACATACGATTGAAAATACATCGTCCAGACGATCGTGATGATTATACAGATGAATGGTGAAATAAAAACTAAAAAACAGTATGCAAATCATTCAAAACGACAGTTAATACACTATATGTTTCGTCCCGTATGAAATGAATTTCGTACAGACGATTTTCACTCAAATTTTTAAGTCAACAATCAAAATCATGAATCTAGATATGAGAGAACACAAAAACAAAACAGACAGAAGTTCGCAAAACTAAACACAAACAAAATAATGGAAAATACAAAAAACACAAAATCAAAAGACACACAACGCTAATACAGATACACATCAATGTTGCAGATATTTGTATTTAAGCATTCAAATCAATCATACCAAGCCTTGTTCTTAATGTACTGAAGGTATCAAAGGCTAGTGGTTTTGTAAAAATGTCTACAAGTTGATTTCTTGTTGAAACATGAGTGAGTTTAATTTCTCTTTTGGATACATGATCTCTTATGAAATGATGCCTAATGTCTATGTGTTTGGTTCTTGAATGTTGAATAGGATTTTTAGAAATGCAAATAGCACTAGTATTAATCCTAAATTAATCAACTGTTATTTTAACCATAGTACTTATGCCACACAACTTCTTAATGCAATGTATTCAGCTTCAGCAGTAGATAGAGCTATAGAATTTTATTTTCTACTGGACCAAAAAACTAAAGAATTTCTAATAAATTAATATGTTTCAGAAGTACTCTTTCTATCAACCCTATAACCTGCAAAGTCTGAATCTGAATATCCAATTATCTCAAATGAAGAGCTAAACTTATGATATGAAATTCCTAAGTTCTAAGTTCCTAACAGATATCTTAAAATCCTTTTTACTATTATCAAATGTGATTCTTTTGAATCTGATTGAAATCTAGCACACAAGCAAACACTAAACATGATATCAGTTTGGCTAGTGGTCAAGTAAAGCAAAGATTCAATTATCTCTCTAAATTTCTATTGATCAACAGATTTTCCCTTAGGATCCTTATCTAACTGAACAGAGGAGCTCATAGTTGTACTAATAGGTTTAGCATTGTCTATTTCATACTTTTTGAGGATGTCTTTAATATATTTTGACTGACTAAGAAATGTACCTTCCTCAATTTGCTTAATGATAAAGCTTAGAAAGAAACTCAAATCTCCTATTAGACTCATCTCAAATTCACTACTCATTATTTTAGAAATATTATCACAAAGATTTTTATTTGTAGATCCAAAAATGATATTATCAATATAAATTTGTACAATGAGTATATCTTATTCCAATTTCTTCAAAAATAGAGTTGTGTCCACACTTCCTTTTTCAAAATATTTCTCAAGTATGAAGGTGCTCAATCTCTCATACCAAACCCTAGGTGCCTATTTCAATCCATATAATACATTTTTCAATTTGAAAACATGATTTGGGTTTTTAGAATTTTCAAAACCTAGAGGTTGTTCTACAAAAACATCCTCTTGAATTACCCCATTTAAAAAGACACTCTTAACATCTATTTGATATAATTTAAATCCTCTAAAATAAGCATAGGCTAATAAAACTCTAATTGCTTCAATTCTAGCTACAGGGGCAAAACTTTCCTCAAAATTAATCTCTTCAATCTGATTATACCCCTTAGCTACCAATCTAGCATTATTTCTAATGACTACTCCTGAGTCATTCATTTTATTCTTGAATACTCACTTAGTTCTATCTGTACTTTGATCCTTTGACCTTGTAGTTAATTCCTAAACTTCATTTCTTACAAATTGATTTAGTTCTTCTTGCATAGCCAATATCCAAAATTCATCCAAAAGTGCTTGATCAATATTTGTGGGTTCAATTATTAAAATAAAGGCTGAATGATTGACTTCTTTATTCAGTCCATGCCTAGTCCTAATGCCCTCACTAGGTTCTCCTATAATCAATTCCTTTGGGTGATTTTTAGAAAATCTTAAATTTCTAGGCATTGTGTTTTCTACCTTCAAATTTTCTTCCAAAATCAATTTTTTAGTCTTTTGGGAGTTAATTCCTATCTCATCTTCTTCAACAATTAGCTCTTCTAAACTTTCATATTCATCAAATTCAACATGTGTGGTCTCCTCAATTACCAAAGTTCTTTTATTGAATACTCTATAAGATTTTTCAACACTTGAGTATCCAATAAAAATTCATTCGTCTAATTTTGGATCTAATTTTACTAAGACAGATTTTTCTTTATTATGAATGAACAACTTACATTCAAAGATATACAAATGATACAAATTAGGTGTTCTCCCCTTTAGTAACTCATAGGGTGTTTTATTTAAGTTTGATCTCACATTCACCCTATTCAGAACATAACATGCAGTGCTAACCGCCTCAGCCCAAAAATATTTAGGAAGTGAATATTCTACCAACATGGCTCCGGCGGCTTTTATTAATATTCTGTTTTTTCTTTCGACTATCTCATTCTTCTTAGGGGTTCTAGGTGCAGAAAAGTTGTGATCAATTCCTTTTTTCTTACAGAAATCCTCAAATTTTTCATTCTCAAATTCTCCTCCATGATCACTTTGAATTATCATAATCTCACATCACAGTTTCCCTTGAATCCAAGTCAAAAACTTTCTAAACTCCTCAAATAATTCACTCTTATGATTTAGAAATCTAATCCATATAAATCTAGAATAATTATCCACAATAAAAAATATGTATACCTTACCTCCTAGACTTACAGTTCCAACTAGTCCAAAAAGATCTATATGTAATATCTCTAACGGTTTACTAGTTCCAAGATCCTTATTAGACTAAAAAGATGACTTTACCTGTTTTCTTAATTGACATGCATCACAAAGGTAGACTTTAGTAAAGTTTAGTTTTGATATACCTCTCACTAAGTTTTTTTGGATAATCCTCCTAAGGTTTTTCATACTATAGTCACAAAGTCTCCTATGCTAAAGCCATGACTCATCAGAAATAGTTTTTAAATAAAAAGTAGTAGGAGTTTCAATGCTATTTAATTCTAGCATATACACATTATTTACCCATATATCATTTAAAATAATATTTCCATTTAGGCTTAATATGCAGCTAGTAGGGAAAAAATTTACATAATAGTCTTTATCACATAGCTGACTAATACTCAAAAGATTATGTTTTAAGCCTTCTACCAACAAAATATTTTTGAATTTTTTTTTTCAAGTTTCCAATCATACCTGGCTCAACCACCTTCCTTGTGGTGTTATCTCCAAGTGTAACCTTACCTCCACTCCTAGCCTCCAGTGATATGAATTATGCAGAATCTCTAGTCATATGCTTTGAGCAGGTGCTGTCTATGTACCATATGCTCTCACGAGATCTTGTGTGAGAGTAATTTTATTTTTGATTTGACTGATCAAGATTATCAGCCATTAAGCATAGATTACTGACTTCCTCTTCTTTTTTAGTTTCTGATAAGTCTGAAGCTGAGTCCGCCCAAAAAGCATTTTGGAATTTATTCTTTCCCTTCTTCATAATAGGTTTCTCCTCTATCTTCTCATTGCTAGGGGTGGCTTTGAGTTTTGGGCAATCTGACTTAATATGTTCAGGTTTCTTGGACTCATAACAAATAACATCATTTGAAATCTTATTATTTCTATTAAATTTACCCTGATTCCATTGCTGATGTCTCTTTTGCTTTCTCTTCATAAAGCTTCTGAACTGTCTAGTCATCAGTGCAATATCGTCTTCATCCTCAGGTTGTGAGAGTTCACTTTCTGACTCCTCCACTTTCAGTGCTATGTTCTTCTCCCTTTGTGGTTCACCTACATCAATCTTTCTATGACTCACCTCTTGCTCATAAGCAATAAGTAATACAAGAAGATTATCAATAGAGTAAATGTTTAAATATTTAGACTCTGTAATTACATTTATTTTAGCATCATAAGTTGTAGTTTAGCAACGAAGTATTTTATTAACCATTTCTGCATTCATTAGTTCCTTACCTAATGTATGTAATGAAGTGACTATTTATGTGAATATTGTGTATATGTTAGAAATGGATTTATTGGGTTTCATGCGAAATAATTCATAATCATGCAACAAGATATTAAGTCTGGATTGTTTAACTTCATTAGTCCCCTCATAAGTTATACAAAGTCTATCCCATATGTCCTTTCCACTTTTGCAAGTAGAAAACCTGCATGTAATCTTCATATTTAAGAGCATAAAAGAAACTATTCAGGCATTTAGTGTTAAGTTATGCTAAGTCGTATTTTTTTAATGTCCAGTTCGCAACGGGAGTTTCAACTTTAACTCCGTTAATTAATCTAGTTGGTTTTGTATACTCTTCCTGAACAAAGATCCACATACGGTAATCAAGTGACTGTAAAAATGTAGACATGTGTATTTTTCAAATATTAAAAGGAATATTATCAAATAATGGAGGTCTAGTTATAGAGTAACTCTCATGTGTGTTTCGATTTCCAAATGTAGCCATGGTTATTAATCAAAAAGTAGTCTAAACTTATGATTTTAAAACGTAGCTCTGATACCACTTGTTGAAACTTATAAATTATGAAATAGGTTGTTAGACCTAAGTTTATATCCCAGCGGCTAACCAAGAGGGTGGGTGAATTGATAATTAAAAAAAAAAACTATTCATAAAATTTTAAACTGATTTAAATCCTTTTTAATGAAATTTTTTAAAAATATTTTTCAACCACAAATCACACACATAAACAGTAAAGTAAATAAGCAGCAAAAAATAAAAAGACACAAGATTTATAATGATTTGATCAAACATAACCTACATCCACTCCCTAAAATATCCCAATTTAGGTATTGCACTATTACCAATTAGTGTCTCTCCTTTTGCTCCCAAAGTAAGGTGGAGAAGCCTTCACAAAAACTCTCTTCCACCACTACCCGGTGCGGTAGAGAACTATCGTCTTTTTACACCCTCGAAATATAGGTAGAGTACCTCCAACTGTTCACACTCTCCAAGTGTAGGCAGAGAACCTTTCATCATTTCACACTTCTCCAAGTGTAGGCAGAGAACCTTCTCACTATTTAATCTCCTTGAGTGTCAGTAGAGAACTGGATCTCCTTGACAAGATCTTCTCAAGAGAAATCTGGAAGGACAAAAGAAAATAGTGAAGTAATAACAATTCACAACTGAAGATTCTTACCTTTGAGTACCAAGTTAACACTTCACTCTCCAATAGTAAGAAATCTCCTTCAAACACTCTCTCCTTCAGTCTCTCTTCAGTTTACACGAAGACTAGTGGACAAAAAGATCTCAAGACAGCCTTATTTGGACCTTTTATATGAAAGACAAGAAAAACCGTCCAATAAATTGCAATTTTTCAATTCTACATGTACTCGATCGTCCTGTACGATCGTAATTCGTACGTACAAACAATATTAAAACTATTGCATACAAACTCAATATGTATTGGTACAAAATGACTTCATACCCGATCATCGTCCCGTACGAACATAGTTCGTCCGATACGAACAGTTATTTCCAGACTTCTTTGGAAGATAATTGCAGGATGGTCCAAAAGTTTAAGGAACAGAGGACATCGTCCTGGGACAAATGTACAAGTTCGTCTAGATGAACAGAATAAAGCATGAGTCCAGAGAACATCGATCTGGGATGAATAGAATACTTCGTCTGGATGAATAGTTCAAAGTGAGAATCCATAGGACATCGTCCTGGGATGAATAGTTCAAAGTGAGAATCCAGGGGACATCGTTCTGAGATGAATAGAACACTTCGTTTGGACGAATAGTTCAAAGTGAGAATCCAGAGGACATCATCCTGGGATGAATAGAACACTTCATATGGACGAATAGTTCAAAGTGAGAATCCAGAGGACATCGTCCGGGGATGAATATAACACTTTGTCTAGAGGAATAGTTCAAAGTGAGATTTTAGAGGACATCGTCCGGGGACGAATAGGAAAGTTCATCTGGATGACCAGGACTTAGAAAACTTTTCTCACTTTCTGTTCGTTCCATTACTCTCCGAGGGGTATAACTGATCTGATCATCCCGTACGAACATGATTTATCCCATACAATTAGTATGAGAAATTTTGAATATTAAATTTCTCCCCTAGTGTGTGTGTGTGCTAGGTTGCTCAATTACAATCACACTCTCTCAGACTCAATAAAGTGAAAAATACAAACTTCAATGTACAAACTATCTTATACTGAATTTGATTTGAAGTCTTCATTAGTCTGGAGTATGATTTCCCTGAAATGTTAGTACACACAAGAGCCAAAAACAATGCTTCCAAAATGTGTTAGGAGAAATTAAATAATCAATACAATAATATTTTGAATCATCAAAATAACAAGTTGCAATAATATAAAACATGCAAAAGCTAAGTAGCAACTTTCTTAACAGGGGTTTCTTATCTCTATTAAGAGAGTTCTTCTTGCGGACTTCTCTCCTCTTCTTGATGTTATTACTAACAAGCTTTCTGGTTGGAAAGAGAAATCTCTTTCTTTTGTAGGTAGGCTTCAATACCTTAAATTTACTATTTGGAACACTATAACATATCGAATTCGGGGATCTATTAATCCTAATTGTTATGCCAAGCAAATAGAGAAACTATCTGCTAAGTTTCTTTATTTTTGTGATATTGTTGCTAAGAAATTGCATATGGTCTTTTGGGGTAGCACGTGTAAACCAAAAAATAAAGGGGGTTTAGGCATCCCCGCTTTTAATTTGCTTAGACATGCTGCTAATTGCTTTTTGATCCATATAATTTACAATTCTCCATTCTTACTTTCCTACTGGATGTTTAAATATTATTCTTCCCCTTGGAAGAATCCTTCATCTGCTGTGTCCATTATGTGGAAAAGTATTTGTTCTACAGCTGCTAAAGAAAAAAATAGCTTTGGTTTCAATGTCCTCCCATCTAGTTCTTTATCTCTGCATTGGGATCCTTGGTGTCACCGTTTATCTTTAAATGAGCTCATGATGGTGATACTCTTACTTCCTCTTTCTCTCATGATGCCCGTCTTGGAGCTATTATTGTTTCTAATAGTTGGAATCTTTCTACTTCTTGTCCTGATCATAACAGAGATAAAATTAGGTCTATTTCCATAAATCCTGATGCCATTAAAGGTTGTTTAAATTGGGGTTTGGGTAATGTGAATGGATTTCATGCCTTTATTCAGGAGTTTTACTAGGACGAAGAGGTTGTGCCTTGGTTTTCTATGGTCTGGCACAAACACTATGCTCTCAGATTTTTCATTTTTGACTGGCTTGCTTGGTTGGAGGGTTGAAAACACTATGCTCTCACGAATATTGTTGTTGACCCTCTTTGTTGTCTTTGCAAATCGAATTCAGAAAGTTCTTCTCACCTCTTTTTTGAGTGTGACTTCTCCTTTTATATTATTTCTTCAATCTTGCCTAGGTTAAAGAATTTTCTCATGAGACCAAATCTTTATCAGCTGATGGAATTTATTGCTGGGGTGAGCAGCACAATACGCTGAATGTTTTACTCCTGCGGTGTTCAGTTTACACTATTTGGAAAGAGAGGAATGCTAGGAAATTTGCTGACAGTACTAAAAGCCAATTCATTTTATGTGATATCATTAGGAAGGGGGTATATCTCAAGGCTTTGAAGTTGAATATTTGAGCATGGCAGGTCTCGGGTGTTTTTCTTCTTTTGCTGCTCTTGGCTCCTTTATCTCCTATGCTGGTTTTGGTGTTTATGTTCGGGTTGCTGTGGTTGCTATTTGGCTAGTCCGGAGTTGATTTTTCATTGTTTTTCTGAAATTTGCTGGGGCGTTGCTTTTGCGGTTTTCTGTTTTTGGTTTTGGCTATTGGCTGGAGATTGGTATTATGGGCAAAGATGATAAATTTGCACCTCCCTTTCCCAACATGGCGACTCTCTGCAACATTACTCTTGTTTTGACGGCAATTCTCGCAACCGGGGAAGTTTTTTCCGGGCACTTGGTTGCAAATTTTATTAGTGAGCCTTTTTGACCCGTTGATTGCTTATATTTTTGGAGCTCTTTGTGATTTTGGCCAGCTCTTTGTACTATTGGTTGGTTTTCTTTTTTCTACTTCTTACTCAGTTGAGCTTTTTGTTCGCTGCTCAACATCTTAGGTTTTCTCTTTGATTTCTGTTTGTAATCCACTTCCTCTTTACTTGTAACTATTTTATTTAATTAAACGGGCGTTGCCTTAATTTCCCCAAAAAAAAAAAAACAAAAAAATCTTCTGCCACATCAATATAAAGAAAAATTAGATGTGATATATGGAGAAACATACAGATAACGATATAGAAACTTTGTGCAGCCTACAGCCATATCATCTTGTGCTATTTTACAATAATTATGTGCGTAGCCGAGTTGGGTGATGGCACAAACAGGCTTTAATTTAAATATAACAGCATTTAAAAAGGTTTGAATCTTTAACTAATTATGTCATCACTGAATTATTTTATTTTATAATTTTTTTCCAAAAAATTATAGTATAAGTGAGTCAAGTATGCTCACGAGTCAGATCGGTCTCAATGCGATAAGTGACTCGTGAGCCAAGCTAATACGTCAAAGTTCAATCCGCTCTTACTCGACTTATTAGCTCTTGATGCACTTAAATTTTGAATTTTAAGTGCAAAATTATAAAAAAATTTAAAAAATATATCTCATTTTCCTATATTAAGTTTTTTTTTAATTATTTTTCTTTTAATATATCATTTCCTTTATCATTTTATTATAATAATTACATTTATCACAATCATTTTCTCTCTTTCTTGATAAATAAGCTCGCTCAAACTCTATTAATTAATCAAGCTGAAGCTGAAGTTATGACTAACTCAAGCTCGACTCTACTCATTTACACCTCTATTAAAAGTAATCCATATTTCGATCATCTTGTTCTTTACTACCGTTAATTTTCTTTCTCCAATTTTTGCCATCTATATCACTGCTCGGATTATTCTAATTTTCTTAGAGAAAATTAGATCAACTAAGGATTCATTTGGGATAATTTTTTTATTGCTTCTTGAAACAGTTTTTTAGTTCAAAAATTAAAATTTTTAAACTAAAATGCTGCCTTAAGAAGTAGTAAGAAAGCCGTCCAAAATCAAAAGAAACAAAATCAAACCACAACAACATCAATCTTGTTGTTTACTATCGTTAATTTCCTTTCTCCAATTTTTGCCATCTATATCACTACTTTGATTAGTATCATTTTCTTAGAGAAAATTAGGTCAACTAAGACTTCATTTGGGACGGTTTTTTTATTGATTCTTAAAGCAACTGTCTAGTATAAAAATTTAATTTTTTATTACAAAGCTGCTTCAAGAAGTAGTAAGAAAGCCGTCTCAAATGAAGCATAAGGCAAACTCATATACACATCGCATACATAAAACTCAAACTCAAGACATCTTAATTAATAGTCTAAGCTCCCAACCAACAAATAGCTACATGAATTAAACCAACATGATTACGCATATCGGTTTACCTATGACGCCATCAAAAATTACAAATTTGACCCCATGCATCACTTTCTCCTTGACTCAATCAGCGAAAATACAAAATAATGTAAATTAAAGATAATGCTCTTAAAAAAATAAATAAATAAAGATAATGCATATCTCTTTCTCTCTCTGGCATACTTTCGGCTGCTCTTAAAGCATTGTAGTGATCGTAGCCTGTCCGGCTCTTTTCCTGGTCATTTAATAATAAACAAGTTCACTTTCATTTGGACATTTTCATAAATTAAGCTCATTTAATTAAGACTTGAAATTTGAAAATTTACATAAAATTGAATCAAATTAAAGAATGTAATGCATTTTGACCAACTTAGTAATAAGCCAAAGGCTATGAACCCAAATGAGTGAGGATCTAATTTGGGATGGCTGTAATTTTTTTATAAAATGTGGTTATAAAACTACTAATAAGAAGATAAATTTTTTTAAAAGTTATTATAGAAAACAATATCTTAGAACAAAGATTGATTGAAAATAGTAGACAAGATGTATCAAAATAAAAATTATAATTGTAATCTAAAAAGCAAAATAGTAAAAGTTGTGCCAAATGAAGCTCGAATTTTTGATTGGGATATTGCATATAAAAGCTTGAATTTTACTTAATAAAAATTGTTTCAATTATGATTGTATTTTCTTATAGTTTAAATTTAAGAAAACATGTCAGATTAGAAGTATGCAAAAACTAGGTGAATGGTTCCAGTTGTTCTAGACTATGGCTTCGATTGTGACGACTTTTTATTGCTTCTTAAAACAACTTTTTAGTATAAAAAAATTAAGTTGTTTTAAGAAACAATGAAAAAGTCATCCCAAACGAAGAATTGTTTAAAAACTAAAATTTTTATACTTAAAAACTGATTTAAGAAGAAATAAGAAAGCCGTCTCAAACGAAGCCTAAGGCTTCATTGGGACAACTTTTGGCCAATATTTTTTCACTTGCTTCAAGAAATTTTTGTATTGGAAATTTGCTTTGCATTTTAGATTGCGAACATAATTTTTGTTTGACTACTATTTTTTTGCTATTTAAAAAAAATATATTAAAAAGCTATTTTCCACATAGCTTTAAAAAATTTATTTTCTTACATCAATTTTACAAAGCAATAAGAAAACAGTCCCAAACGAAACCTAAGTTGATATTAATTTGCAAGCTTTTGTGCCTAATCTAGTATCACATAAAAAATATGAAGATTCTTTTTGCACAAAGAATTGTATGCTCTAGTAATTTTATAGCATAGTTAATTCAAATAGTAAAATGTCAAGAAAAAGTATAAACTTTTTAAAGTCATACTATATGATTAATTATGCTAGATTGACATTTATAGTCCACATAAGTTTTATGAACTTAATATGTTTGTTAATCTTAGGGTTTTTCTTTATAAAAGTTCTTGATATCATTTTTCTAATTGTTGATCTCTTTCTTGTTCTCTCCAATATATTCTCCCTCCTTCTCACAATATTTTCTCGAGCCATACATCTTTAAAATAGAAAAAAAAAACGAAATCCCTCTAAAAGAAGTCGACGAAATTGGCTCCCTTGACCTAATTTTGGTCCCCCAGATCTACAGCCCCTAAACTCCTTGGATTCCAACCAACTAATCAAAATTTGACCTACATACATTGCATTATTATTTACAATCCATTTTATTCCTTACATCAATCTCTTGGCCCTCAATCAATATTTTCAAACTAATCAAATCAACCAAATCTAGGTTTCCTTAACCTTATTTTGACCATCTTCTATCCTTTGTCCTCCACACTACTTGGAATCTCATCAAACATTTCAAAACACATTCAATGACATTAGCTAAACCTCTATAATATAATCCATTCTTAATCACCCACAGCAACAAATGGGAATATTTGATCCCCCTTCACTAGGCAACATATTTGTTCTCTAATCAGGAATATATATTTCAAAATCTTATACTACTAGCTATAAAATTTATCTTAAAATTTTAAGGTAAATTCATTCTATCAAATTAGTTTCTTGGTAGTACAAATATCATCCCATTTGTAACTCATATTTTAATGAGATTGACTTATGATGATTGATAATTATTGGTTTGATAGTATGAAAATCAAGTGGATGTTTCAGTGAGTTCTTGCTTCACGCTACTTGCTAGCTTTTTTTATTATAGTATCAACATTTATTTTTCTTATCAATTGAAGCAACATTTTACTTATTTTCATTGTTAATCTTGTAATAAACATTTGGAAGCAGTTGATGAGAGCATGATTATAATATTAATAAATATTCCTTAACGATTTTTTTAAACTCTAAGCACTATAAGTAGGACTGTAAAATTGCATGTCAATGGAATGCAATATCAATAATTTTACTATAAATTTTAAACCATTGTAGATTATTGTTAATGATAAAAATAGCTTCAAAAGTCTCCCAGTACCACTATTATAGCCATGTTTTCCTTGATAGTGATGTAGTCACAATAGCCAGGCTCTGATATCAGAGATTTATGATTATCTATCACAATCTTTCCTTCTAGAAAAATGACGAGTATGCAAATTCATAATGTATTATTCACTTCTTAGGAGTTCTATTTGAACTTTCAAGCCAAGTTTATATCTATGAATGACTAATACAATAATGAACATTATAATGATAAAAAGATAACATGGTTAGTTTAACTAGATTATACACTCCAAATGAAGATTGAAAATTTTGATATTATAGGTGTGCATTCATATTAAACATTATATTATTATATGTTATATTTTTATTACACATGATAATAAAAATAATAAAGAATCTATCCTATTGAGCTAAGTTTTTCCACTATTAGGCTACACTTGTAGACTCAAAATTCAATCATAGTTAGTTGAACCAACCTTGGCCAAATATATGGTTTTCCTATGACTTAATCAATGAATTCTTTTAGTTAGCAACCATCTAAGAAAAGCACATCCATTAATTCAAAGCCATCTATCCAATAAAATTGGATTTAATTAATTTTTGGCTTAGTTTAGGACGACTTTCTTGCTGCTTCTTAAAGCAGCTTTCTAGTTCAATAATTAAAATTTATGTACTAGAAAGCTGCTTTAAGAAGCAACAAAAAAGTTGTCCCAAACAAAATCTTAGTTTATATTTTATTCAACAAGCGAAGGTTGAGAGTTTCAAAGTTGTGGAGGAAAAACGATAGCCCTTCCAAGAAGCAATCTTCTAAGCGGGCAATTTTTTTTTTTTTTTTTTTTTTTTTTTTTTTTTTTTTTTTTTTAGTTAAAACCCACAGAGGGCTTACGCGTTAATATAAAAATCGGTTACAGAATCCTTAGAAGGATCCTCCAGCTCACTACGCTCATACGAGCTACAATCAAAAAGAGAAATAAAACCTACGAGCCAGTGGATCCTTTTTCTATGATACAATAAAAACAAAGTAAAAAACTGGTCTGCAAGACAGCAGAACCCAAAAACCGGAAGTAAAAAAGTCTGACATTCAGCGTATACTTCCTGCAAAAGAGAGTACAAGCAAAATTTGAAGCACAAAAAGAACTTACTAACCGAGAGATGATTGCAGTTATGGACGATTTGCCGCACGAAAAAATAGCACCTGCAAAGAGCTCTCCAAAAAATGAACTTAGAAGCAAAAGTAAAAGAAGAAACAGAAATATCCATGAGAAAGAACCCCCTGGACAGCAAAAAATCCCTCTTAGTCTGATTACCATAAGCCAAAGTTTCCCCCGTAGCCCAGTTATTCACGAGAGCCATAACCAGCATACCATGACAGGTAATAAATTCCTCCCAGAGAATCATCTCAAAATCGAAATAGTGATAAGGTATGTAAACAGAAATAAAAATCTTAAGGAATTCCTGATTCAAAAAGCCGCTGGACACCCAGTAGCAGTAATAAATCATACAGGCAATATTAAACAACGTCCCAGGCAGTAAAGCAATAAGATTAACTATGCCGAATATAAGGAAATCCAGCACGAGAGCCATAACCAGCATACCATTACAGGTTATAAATTCCTCCCAGAGAATCATCTCAACATCGAAATAGTGATAAGGTATGTAAGCAGAAATAAAAATCTTAAGGAATTCCTGATTCAAAAAGCCGCTGGACACCCAGTAGCAGTAATAAAGCATACAGGCAATATTAAACAACGTCCCAGGCAGTAAAGCAATAAGATTAACCATGCCGAATATAAGGAAATCCAGCTTTATCTAACTGAATCATGCCTTTAAGCGGAGAAGGCAGATTAATGACAGAGAGGTTTTGAAGAGTAGTACTTTGAGCCCCATATTTAGCTAACCAATCAGCACAAGCGTTCCCTTCACGGTAAATCTGGGAAATGACACAAGAAAGATTATTCATCATAGTCTTAATCTTTCTAATAGTGTAGAAATCGTGAGGGTTACCATCCTTATCTTCAGAAATAGCATAAATAACAGAGGTAGCATCTACTTCAATAATAACAGAAGAAAAACCCAGATTTAAACATCTTTCAAGCCCATAACATAAGCTCTGGAGCTCAGCAGACATAACAGAGCAGGCTGCCAACGGACCAAAAAACAGGTCAAGAGGATTACCAAGGTGATCCCGAATAATCCCCCCAATACCCAAAGAATTACAACCAACCGAGGCATCAGTATTTAACTTGACACAGGGGAAATTGGGTTTAACCCAATAAACAATCCTCACTCTCCCCATCTCAGAATTAGCAGCAGCAGCATTGATACCCAAATAATCAGCTAAAACATTACAATGTTTAAAATTCTTGTAAGAAATCAGATTCACAGAGAGTAATTGTAACATTTTGTTCCTAATATTAGCAATAATCTGGTTTTCATCCATTTTGATCCCCTCATGCTTGGAATCATTTCTAGCTTTCCACAAATACCAGATAATCAAGATGGGTAAGAGATTAAAAATGTGACCTTTACCTTTAGTGAACCATAAAGCTAGCATATCCTTTAAATCACCGTGAAACGCACACATATCCACCCCAGCCAAAGTGCCGAAATGATTCCAAACTTTCTGAGCCAAAGTACTATTGATAAAAATATGAGAAATACTTTCAATGTTAGCACAGCACTGACATTTAGAGACAATATAAAACCCTTTGTTCCATAGCCTAGTATCCACAGGCAAATAACCTTTAAGGCACCGCCAAGAAAGAAGAGAGTAAGAAACAGGAATAGTGTTATGCCACAAAGCTTTATAAACATGATTAATCTCCTCTTTATGTCTAAAGAGCTCCCAAAGCTTTTTGAAGCTAAACTTACCATTAGTAGTAATTTTAAAAAGGATTTTATCTTGAACATTTAATTGTAAAGGGATTTTTAAGATCAAAGCAACCACCTCATAAGGGACAACCTCACACAATCTATCAATATTCCACTCTCCATTAACTAAAAAGGCATTGACCTTAACATTCTCCAGAGTAACAGTATTCAACATTTTATCGATGGACGCAACCCCCAACCAGTCATCCTGCCAGAAAGCAACCTCACCATTACCAAGACCCCATTGAATATTTAAATCGGCTACCTCTTTAATTTTACAAATTCTTTTCCACACCGCAGAATCCTTGATCTTGTAGTACGCATTCAAAGGGTGCAAACCTTTACAATACTTGGCTAAAAGGAATTTAGACCAAAGACTAATATTAGAACGCAGATTAAACCAGAGCTTATGCGAGAAACCATTAACCATATCAGGAATAGACTTACAACCAAGAGCACCTTCCTCATAAACACCACAAAGCTTAAGCCATTTAGCCCATCTAATCCCAGAACTGTTGTAAGAGGAACCCCAGAAAAACTTGTTAATCAGAATCTCTAATCTATTACACACAGTTACAGGAGGATTTAAAGTATGAAAAATAAAGATAGGTATAGAACATAAAACACTTTTAATTAAAGTTAATCTACCACCAAAAGAGAGAAATTTAGACGACCAATGCATGAGTTTTTTTTGAACAATAGTGAAGATCTTATCAAATAGCATAATCCTTTTTCTACCTTTATACAGAGGTGTACCAAGATAATTGATGGGCAAAGTAGCAGGATTAAAGCCACAGACCCGTTTAATCTTGTTAGAGTGAACAGTACTAATCAACTTACCAGTTATAAAATTACTTTTATCTCTGTTAATAGCAAGACCACTAGCACCCTGGAATTTATCCAAAAAATTAATCAAAATTTTCACATTTCTAATGGAAGCATTAGAGAAGATAATGAAATCGTCAGCAAAACTAAGATGAGACACAGGAAACCCACCAGCCGTGCGAAAATTAAGATTAGGAAACCTACTGTAAAGTTGATCCAAACCTCTAGATAAGTATTCCATAGCAATAATAAAAAGAGACGGGGATAAAGGATCACCTTGCCGAAGCCCATTACTGGACTTAAAAAAACCATGATTCCTACCATTAATGATAATAGAAAAGAAACAGTTATCAATGCTATGCTTAATAAGCTGAATAAAAGACTGGCTGAAACCAAAAAGTTTCAAAACATTATACAAAAAATCCCAGTTCAAATTATCATAAGCTTTAGTAATATCAAGTTTAAAAAGGATATTGCCACCAAAACTTCTAACGTTGATATCATGCACAAGTTCTTGAGCAAGCAAAATATTATCGAAAATACTCCTCCCTTTAACAAAACCAGTTTGATTATAAGATATAATTCTAGGCAAAATAAAAGATAATCTAGACGCAATAATTTTCGCCACAAGTTTGTTAAAGAAAGTACAAAGACTAATCGGTCTAAAATCATTCCAAAATTTAGTATTATCTTTCTTGGGAATAAGAACAATATTAGTACAAGAAAAAGTTTTCAGGTAAGGTTGTCCATTAAAAAACTCATGCACAGCATTAATAACATCAGCTTTAATGATATCCCAAGTTTTAATAAAGAATTTAGTAGTAAAACCATCCGGGCCAGCCACAGAGTCCTCATTCATACCTTTTATAGTAGTAGAAATTTCCTCCTCAGAAGGAATTTGAGTAAGGTACAAGTTGTCATTATCATTCAGCAGATTCGGAATAACATTAGTGGTAATGCAAGGGTTGTTAGGATGGATAGAATTGAAGATATTCTTAAAAAACTCCACCCCCGAGCTAGCAATCGTCTCAGCCTTATCATAAACCAAGCCATTCTCATCAACCAGCTGATGAATATGGCTTTTAATTCTATTTTTATTAGCTAAAGCATGGAAAAAAGCAGTATTTCTGTCACCCTCCAAAATAATAGCAGAAGAAGCCTTTTGCTTCCAATAAATTTCTTCCTGATTTTGCAAATTGAAAAGGGCAAATTTACAGTTATCACGCCAAGTTTGATTCTCAAGAGAAGGGTTAGCCAAATAAGCATCTTCAGCAACTATAACTTTATGTTCAGCCTCTTTAATATTTTCAAAAATATTCTTAAAAACATGTTTATTCCACCATCTTAATAATTGTTTAAGTCTACTTAATTTAGCCCAAAGTCTAGCCATACCATAGGTGTTATTGTCAGGGTGAAGAAAAGCATTCCAATTTTCAGTAACAGCACTAATAAAGTTATCATGCTTAATCCACATATTTTGAAATCTAAAAGCATTGGAGCCCGTCAGATTATTAACAGAAATATTCAAAAGAATGGGAGCATGATCAGACAGAGTACGACTCAAATGTTGCACTCGAGTCATGTTGAAATATCCAATCCAATCATTGTTGAAAAGAAACCTATCAAGTCTTTGCCACAAATTGTTTCTACTCCAGGTAAAGGAGCTACCAGAAAAACCAATGTCCGTTAAATTGTTGGAAGCTATCATGTTATTAAAATCATCCATGGCGTTAATATTAGGAGGGTTGCCACCCCGTCTTTCATTAACATGAGAGATGATATTAAAATCACCCCCAACACACCACGGACCATCAACAATTTGAGCAAAATCGTTTAAACAATCCCATAAAGGGTAACGACCAATTCTAGTAGAGGAAGCATAGACAAAAGAAGCATAAAAATTAAAATAGTTATACGAGATAGACACATGAACTACTTGATGCAGATCAGACATGACCGTAACATTAAAGTAATTTTTCCACATGATCCAAATTTTATTAGAGCAGTTAGAGAAACTACAAGGGAAACCCAGACTAGAAGCAATAGAATTTCTTTTATCCTCAGAGATAAAAGGTTCAAGAAGTATCAAAAAGGAAATGTTGTGAACACGGCATAAATTTCTGACCCTGTTTTTAGAATCAGAACCACCAATACCTCTCACATTCCACAAAAGCGTATTAATCATTAGAAGATTTGTTATGAGTTTGAGCCCTCGTCGAACGAGGAGTTTCAGGAATTAGAACTTTGTTATTTTTCTTTTTTTCTTTTGGGATTTAGAGATCCAATCATCCTCACTTTGCTTGCCCGTATTCGTAACACAATCAGAATTAGTAACTGGGTTTTTACCTTTACTCACCAACTTATCTGTAGCATTGGTCTGAGGTTGTTCAGGCAAATATTCACCCTCTTCCTGCTCCTCAACATATTCAGCATCCTCGTTTACTATATTTTCCCTGTTCTCAGAGACAGAATCAATAGCAATTTTTTCAATATTAACTAGAGAAAGAGGAGAGAAAGAATTATTAAGCATAGAATCTACAGAGATAAAGATATCAGGCAAACCACTATTTTCATCATTCAACTTTTCATCATGCTTTAAAGTAATACCAGCTGAACCACTAGGATTTACCATAATTTCCTTAGGCATCATATCGGCGACAACAGAAAACCCATTACCAGACTTTTCAGCCTCATTATGAACTTCCTCATTCGTCAACGTGGGGACCATTTCCGGGTTTTCAATAACAGGAGCAGGTTCTTCCACCGCTACAGTGGATTTGCTGGGAATGTTCTTCAATTCCGGATGCAACTTGAAACATTCAGCTATAGAGTGCCCGTGAGCTTTACAATGAGTGCAAAAATCAGGAATTTTTTCAAATTCCACTTTTTGTAAATACCCAAGAGCCTTTGAACCCACCCAAACTTCCTTAGCATGTTTTTTGGTGATATCCACTTCCACCAGAATCCTAGCAACAGACGGTCTAGTTCTAGAAGCAGTAGCTTGGTCCGTCTGCAATGGCCGGCCAAAGATAGATCCTAAAGCATGTAAAACCGTAGGGTTGAAAAAATGCAGACTTAAATTTGGAAAAGATATCCAGATCGGAACTATAGGCGATTCCTCCTTGACATCGAAAAAAGGCGTCCACTTTAAAATACGCATTTGACAATTCAAAATGAAATACGATCTTCTCGCAAAAACCCGACTATAATCCAAATCATTAGAAAGTTGGATCGCTACATGCTTAGAGTCCAGTAAACCAACCGAGAAAAAACCCGTAAGTTTCAGATTTCCAAAAAACAATCGGATAGCATCAAGGTTAGGACGACGAACACCAAATTTACCGACAAGAGTATACCGAAAAGGCGAAGCAAGCTTAAGAACTTCATCATCCGAAATTAAAACAGCAGGAACACCATTAAAGGTAGAAGTAGATAGAGATGAAACGATATCACCTGCAGAACCGGCAAGCACATCTTTAAAAGATCTAGATTTAGATGGAGAAGTCGTATCAGCATCAATATTGAAAAAGCCTTTGTTCTGAACTTGAGTCTTCGAGGAAATATTCCCCCATGCCGAGAAGGAAGCATCCCCCGCCATAAGCTCAGGCCCAAAACGGGCCAAAACAAAGCAGAGCACCCCAGAAGACACCGATCGTAAGAAAAATCACACGAAGAAGCCACTAACCAGCAGGAAGGAGCGGCCGGGAGAACGAAGGAGGCGGAAACCCTAAATCGCACGAGCGGCGCTAGGGTTGAGGAGAGGAAAGTTGTTCTAAGCGGGCAATTAATCACAAGTCAAGTGAATACGATTTGACAAGAGATGCTTGAACAAACCAAATACCGGAAGCTAGCACTTAAGAAAGGTTTTTCAAAACAAATCACTACGTTTGATGATTAAATTAATGCTTTGTTTGGGACAGTTTTTTGGTTGCTTTCTAAAGTACGAAAATTTCTTAATATTTTTACATTGAAAAGTTGTTTTAAAAAGCAATAAAAAAATTGTCCCAAATGAAGCCTAAAAGTAGCTGAAATTATTTTGTGCCGATACAGAAACCGTCTGGAGGTGAACCAGAACGTGCCACATCAACCATTTGCTGTATATCGTGGTTGCATACCGCTATGTACCGAATGACGTTGTGTGTTCTGATTTGTCTCCTTATCATCTGATGTCCGCACATAATAATTTATCGAAAAATTGGTATGATGTTTAATGGAACAAGAAATAATTTATTTTCCTCATTATTTTAATTTTCAGTTTAAAAGATTTTTAAAAACAGATAAAATAATTTAAAATGTATAAACTCACTAGATTTTGAGCTCTTTTTCAAGCTTAAAAATTTAATTTAAATTTAATTTTGCTATTAATATTACTTTCTCATATATAATTTAATAACAATAATAACAAGCCTTTATCACACAACGTCTGTCGGTTGCATGAATCAGTTTTCTCCGTTATGTCCTATTAAGAGTCAAATTCTCATTCAAATCTATTAAAAAAAATATTATTTATAATATTTTCTATCCCAGTCTTTTTAGGCCTACCACTACTATCTCAATATAAGCCTGATCTAATACATCTACTCCCCTCTAATTGGGTCATTAGTAAGCTGACACTTTATATGACTAAATCTTCTAAGGCGATTTTTTCTAATTGTATCTTCCACTAAAGCTACTCATTTGAAAATGAAAAAAAAATATTATATTATAAATCATATGTTATTTTAAAAATAGGAAATAAAATAATATATATTATTAAGAAAGTCATTCTCAATTTAAAATATAGAGTAATTTAATTACTGATCAATCTTTTAGAAATGAGAGAATAACCTTTTCAGCTTTAAAAAAATTACATAAAAATATTTTTGACAAATTATATCAGGATGATGTTGCATTTTCCTAAGGAATTTTTTTTTTTTTTGGGACATTTAGGCCATTTAAGGCAAACTCACACACACAACGCATACACATAGACTCGAACTCTGGACCTCTTAGTTGGAAGCCTAAGCTCTCAACCAATAGGCCAAGGAGAGTTGTGTTCCTAAGGAATTTGATGAGTTGCAAATGGTCTTAGCCATCGTAGCAATAATCAAAGTGGAAGTCTATTAAGGTTTTATTTGAGACGGTTTTTTATTATTTTTAAAATAATTTTTTTGTATAAAAATTTTTTAAATTAGAAATTTTGGTACTGAAAAGCTGCTTCAAAAAGCTGTAAAAAAGTTGTCTCAAATGAAATCTAAGACTTCGTTTGGGACGATTTTTTTACTGCTTCTTAAAAAGAGTTTTAATACAAAAATTAAAATTTTTGTTCTAAAATTATGTTTTAAGAAGTAATAAAAAGTCGTCCGAAACGAAGCCTAAGACTTTATTTAGAAAACATTTCTTACTGTTTATATATTAAGTTGTTGTAGAGAAATAATTTTTTTGAAACTGTTGCAGAAAGTTGCCTTCTAATACAAATAGTTTTTGAAAGAAGTAAAAAAGTAATAGTCAAATAAAAATTACGATTATAATATTAAAAAAAAAAAAGCAACAAAAAAATTATCTTAAAAGAAGCCTAAAGAATAGCTGCTTTTATATCACGACCGAATCTCAAAGCTGATTTTAAGGCTGTCTGCTTTTATAAATTTTTTAAAACTAACCTATACGTGTTTCTACATATATTACATATATTAATATTTCATATTATTTTGAAGGCTAATTAATAAATCTTCTTCAGCACCACGAGACCCGTTTCCTAGAGAGAGAGAAAATTCTGTTTTCAAAATTTTGAATTTCTGTTAGATTGGCGGCGTCGCCGGAGCTTTTGATCGGCCAGTCGGCTTCATTCTCAAGTGGTCGGAATATGGCCGATCCTAATGGAACTTCATATTAGGATTAACACATGGTTGTTGTGTTCTTTTTTCTCACAACAACCACCCCGAGGTGGTTGTTGTGTTCTTTTTTCTCACAAGAGCTGGGGAGAAGGTAATTTCTGGAGGTCCATGGTTTGTCAATGGACACATTATTGGTTTAGATAAATGGAATGTTAAATTCTCTACTACATCACTGAAGGGTCTAACTTCACCTATTTGGGTTAGACTGCTGAATCTACCACTGTTTTGTTGGGATGAGATTAATGTTGCTAAGATTACATCATTGATTGGTTTCCCTATGCTAATTGATGGTGACATATTCCAATAGGGAAGGAGAGAGTTTACAAGAGTCTGTGTTCGTCTGGAACTAGACAAACAACTACCTATGGGTTTTAGGGTGGATGGGTCTGAAGGAAGATTTTTTCAAAAAGTTGAGTATGAAAAAATCTCAAACTTTTGTTTCAATTGTGGTAGAATTGGTCACCTTATCAATGCTTGCAAGGATAAGGGAAGCTCTCTAAATAATTGTGCTGATCCAGTAGCTAAAGGAGGATGTTCTGATTTGCCAAGGAATGAAGATCATATTGAAAATTCAAAATATGGGCCTTCGATCCATGTTAGTCATAATAGGAGGGAGAATTTACTGCCTCAAAAAAAGAAGGTGGAGATAAATAAAGGCCTGAAGGGAGGATGGACTACAAAAAAATGATGACTGGAGAGATATCCATTACAAATTTAACTTCAACAGAAGAAATTGTTGAAGTTGCAACAACTGTTAGTACAGAAACTGAGAAGTTGCATAGTGGAGAAGTTGCATAGTGTTGCTGGAACCATGACAAAGGCCTCTGCTAATTCTGAAGTGTTCCAACAAAACAGATTCAAATTGCTGGAGGTTAGCACCAAAATGGAAGACTCAATAACAACTATTCTGACAGAACCTGCACTAGAAGAAGGAGAAATTTCTATAGAAGCTGTTACTTGTGATGAAGTGGCTCATTCAAATTCTGGCAAAATAGTTGAAGAGGTTCCTCAAAATATGGGGAATTTGTGTTTGGAGAAAGCTAGTTCTGGATCTCTAAAATCGAAACTATTGAAAGAACTCAAACACCTTGGGCATTTGAACAATTCATCCAGGAAAAAAGCTGAGGGTTCTATTAAAGGGAAGAGGGGGATCCCTCCCACCACTTGTCCAAAATTTACTTTCTTTTGCATTTTGGAATTGTAGAGGGGCCAATAAGAGAGCGGCCTCTCTTTATTTGAAAGATTTTGTGAAAAATTGGGATGTGTTTTTTGTTGGTGTTGTAGAGACTAAAATCTCCTCTTTTGATAAAGTTGAGATTAGTAAGTTGTTGGGTGATGAATGGGATTTCTTCTTGTATCCCTCAGATGGTGCTTTTGGAGGGATTATTGTTTTATGGAAAGCAAATTTGGCTAAGTTCTCTCTGGTAGGATCTTCTCCACAATGTGTTAGTGGGAAGCTTGATATCTTTAACAAAGGCACTTGGATGATCTCGATGGTATATGGCAACTAAAGCTTTCACTTAAGATGGAGGTTATGGGAACAATTAGAAGGTTGTGGTTAGAAGGATATACCTATGGTAGTAGGAGGTGATTTTAATTTTATATTAGCCCAATATGAGAAAAGGGGAGGGAAGAAATTTATATTTTCTCAAGGGCCTCAAGAAATGAGAGCTTTCATGACAAAGATGGATCTTCATGATGTTGGCTTGGTTGGGCCAAAATTTACCTGGTGCAACAATAAAACCGGGAATGCTCGCATCCTTGAGAGGCTTGATAGGTGTCTATTGAACTCTAAAGCCTTGGATGAGATCCGTAATGCAGCAGTTAGGCATTTGGAGAGAATCGCTTCTTACCATTGCCCGCTAATCCTCAAAATTTGCAATGAAATATTACAACAGAGCTGATTTATTAGATATGAGGAGGTTTGGGCCTCATATCCGACATCTCAAGCTATTGTTCGGAAGACTTGGAGTAAACCAGTTAAAGGTGACACTATGGATGTTATTAATGTGAAGTGCAAAAGGGTGTTGAAAGCTCTTCATCACTGGAGCAAAACAAAACTGAAAAATTTTATGGAACTTAAAGAAACATTGAAGAAGGAGATCTCCATTTTACAACTTAAAGAGTCAAATGGCGAGGGGCTTTCTACTGAAAAGCTAATGATGTTAAGATCTAAAACACGTGAATTCAATGTGACTGTGGCTAGGATTAACACATGGTGGAGACAAAGAGCTAAGGTGAGGTGGATTCAAGAGAATGACATGAATTCTAACTTCTTCCATTCCGTTGCTAATGGAAGAAGATTGGGAAATGCAATTCGACAACTGAAGAATAAAGATGGAATATTGGTAGAAGAACATGCTGATATTGAAGGAATTTTGTTTCAATTCTTCAAAGATAAATGGAAGAAACGGAACTGCCACTTGGAGGGATGGCCACCAGGTTTGAAATTTTTGTCTGAATCTGATTCTTTGATGCTACAAGCGGAGTTCACTTTAACAGAACTGGAATTAGTAATACAAAACTGTGGCTCTAATGTTTCTCCTAGATTAGATGAAATTACATATTCATTTTTTTAAAATTATTAGAGCATTATAGGTAATGAGGTGTTGATTGCTGTGAACCACTTTTTTCAAATAGGGAAGTTATGCTCTTCTTGGAAAGAATCCCTTGTGATTTTTATTCCTAAGGTGCTAAACCCAGAAACTTCTGCAAGCTTCCGTCCAATAAGCCTTTGCTGTACATTATACAAAATTATAGCCAAAATGTTGTTGAATAGGCTATTGAAAGTGGTTAGTGGACTCATTTCAGAAGTTCAAACTGTATTCATTAAGGGAAGATCTTTATCTTCTTATATTTTATTAGCCCAAGAGCTTTTTAACAAATTCAGATTTTTGAAGTCTAAGAAAGGTTTTGTGGCTCTCAAAATAGATATGGAACAAGCCTATGATGGTATGGCTTGGGAAACATTAAGATTGGTATTGTATCATTTTGGTTTTCCAAATAATTTTACTAATCTTCTCATGGAATGTGTGGAGAATCCTATGTTTTTATCTTGATAAATGGTAAAATTATTGAAGGTATCAAAGCAAAAAGCAGTTTTAGACAGGGTTGTCCGCTCTCTCCTTATTTGTTTATCCTTTGCTCTCAGATTTTGACTAATGATTTGTCTCACAAAGGCAACAAATTGGATATAAAAATCTCTAAAAATGTTCCTAGGATATCACAGTTATTGTATGCAGATGAAATACTCTTATTTTCTGATGCAACTCTTAAATGTATGAAGAAATTCAAGAGGAATATAACAGATTTTGGAAGCCGAATTGGATAAAAAGTTAATGAGCAAAAATATGTTATCCTGTTTGGAAAATCTGTGAAGAAGAATAGGAGGAAGGAAATATTAAATCTTTGGAATTACAGAATTGTTTGGGTTAAGCAATCTATTTCTCTACCCGGAAGCCTAGTGTTGGTTAAATTAGTAATGGCTGTATTATCGATTTTTATGGCTACTCACTCATTGGTTCCAATGAGTATCTTAAAAGAGTTGGATAAAGCTTGTAGAAGCTTTATTTGGGATAAACAAGGAGGTATCCGCGGTTTACACTATGTGGCTTGGGACAACTTATGCAAGAGTTGGAAGGAAAGAGGCCAAGGTGTGCATTCAGCGATCAACATTGCTGGTCCTTTAAGGACTAAATTTACATGGAGTGGTGAAAAAAGAAGAATCATTGTTGAACAAGGTTCTAAAGGCAAAATATGGAATGAAGATTTGGGAAACTTCTAGTAATAGCAATAGTTCTACTTCTTTGAAAATCTTGTCAAGTGGAGCTCAATTTCTGCATAAAATTACAAGATGGAAAATTGCATCAGGGAAAGCCATTAACATTATGAAAGATGTTTGGATCCTTGATAAAAGGTTAGACATATGGCCAACCTTTATAGCAGTGGGAAATTCTGATATTCCTCCTCTTGAACCTTTTCTTAATAATGGTGTGTGGAACAAAGTACTTCTCCTTGAATTCTTTGGAAAATCTCTAATGGAAATTATTACCCAAATTCCAATTCATCCTGAGATGGGTGAGGATGATTTAGAACTGATGTATAGTTTTTTGAGGAAGAATATCACAGCTTTGGCTTTATCTTCTAGTGATAAGGAGATTGTGGAGGTGGATTATGGGAGCTGGTTAAGAAAGCTAAAACTGAACTCTAGAGTGAAATGCTTTTGGTGGAGGCTTTTCAATAATGTTATACCCACTAATGCCTTTTTGATATATTGAAGGTTACTTGGGCATGACTCATGTCCTAGGGGATGTGATGGTGAGGAAAATTCTTAACATGTAATGGTGAAATGTTTGAAAATTTAGCAAGTTACTGGATTGTTAAAAAGCTGGGGTTTTTCGGTTCCAACATTCTCCTCAACCAGAGATTGTAAACTAAATCTGGAACAGCTTGTAATGGAAAACAGGTTCATTGCAAAGGTATATTGCTCAATGGTTTACTGGTCTTGGAAACTTGGTTAAACATGGTAACCAAGAACTCAGTTTAAACTTCATAACTACTAATGCTATTAGTTTAGCTTCTAATGCAAACCTTAATCTGTTCGTGGATCACTGTGGTGCTAATCGGCTGGATTAGCTGTTTTCTTATTGGCACCCTCCTCCCCCAGGATGGATTAAGGTAAATATTGATGCTTCTCTAACAAGATCTAACAAAGGAGAGGTTGGTGGAGCTTTTAGAGATTCTAAAGGGAGGTTCTTACTAGCTTTTGGAATCTCTTGCATTCATTGGGATTGTTGCTTTTTGGAGTTAATGGCTTTTCGTTCTTTGAAGATGATCATCATGGAATGGATGTTTGATGCAAAAGGAATTATTATTGGAAGTGACAACCTCAATTTTATCAATTACTTGCATAACGAGTTGGAAGGAAAAAAATCGAAAGGATCCAAATGAAGGTACTGAAGATCTTTCGTTCTTGGATGGATTTGGTAAGATTCTTTTTCACTTTGCCAATAGAAGTTGTAATAAGTTAGCTAATTTTTGTGCAAACAATGCTTTAGAAGGTGATTTTTTTTTTTTTTTTGATGAATTAGATTGCAATAAGGTTCCTCCTTTATTTCTCAATTTGTTAAAGGAGGATTGTGATAGGATTCTATGACATAGTAGCTTGTAATAATTTCTCTTTATTTTAATTAATGCTATCTGCATTTTGATAAAAAAAAATGAATACATTTCAAAATTTATTTAAATATGCAAAATATAGTACTTACACAATTTATTTTATAATTACTTCATTTTACTTAACTTTTATTCCATTAGATTCACTGTATTTTTTAAATGCTATTTAAAAAGTTATATGACCTATTTTTAATTAAAAAAAATTATCATGATTTTATTAGTTATTTTTATTAAAAGCTTGGTAGCTGATGCAGAATTACTTAAAGGATTTTGGCTAGAAGTTGCAGCCTCTTTGACTAACATTTTACAGTTTTTTTAAGACCATCTAAAAAGATTTTTTATATATATATTTTCGATATATTTGAAGAGGCTATAAATATGAGATATTTTGATTAATTAGAAGGGAAATGAAGAGCTAGCAACTCTTGACTGCAAGATGGAGACAATAACAATAATCAACTATAAAAACTAAGGATGAGAAGACATACTTTACCAATAGATAAAAGAAGCTTTGAAATGATGATGAACACTTCGAACTTTTTTCCAAAATTTTTGCAAAAGATCTCATAATGTAAGCTCATTAGTTCATAATTTTTGTAATAGATTCTTTTCTTATGAATATCTTAGGCATATATATATATATATATATATATATATATATATATATATATATATATATATATATATATATATATATATATATATATATATATATATATATATATATATATATATATATATATATATATATATATATATATATATATATATATATATATATATTAGTTGAGGTCTCAAAACGGGCCGACGGGACAGGTTCAGGTCCAACCTGAATTGATCCAGGTCTAAATAGGTCAATCCATACCCGACCTATTTTTTTCAAATAGGACAGGTATTTCAACCCAGATCCGACCCGCACGGGTTTCTGGGTTGACCCAACATGGCCCATCGACTTGTTTGATTCAAAAACACGCGAGTGCAAGGCAGAAGAGGCAGCACAGCGGCACATGTGGCCAGCATGGACTAAGCAGGTGCCAATATGATCTACAGGTGCAGGGTCGACATCGACCAATTGTGCAAAAGAACGTGCGGGTTAGGTTATGAGTCTCTAACTCTTGCATTTAAAGATGTTTTTAACCATCAAGTAGTTAGGGGTACGTAGAACCAGTTTTACTTTTTAGGGGAGTCAAACTTATAAGTTAAAGTGTAGATTTTTTTTTTCATATATATATTATTTTAGCAACTAATAATTATTTATACTTGAACACATAATACATTTTAAAAATATCATCAACATCTTTTTTTTTTTTTTTTTTTAAGAAATGCAAATAATGCATTAAAATGAAAGAAAAGACAACCTAATACAAACTAGGTAAAAGAAACTAACGGTTCCTTAATCAACATGAAAAAGGAACATTATTGAAAACAAAGTTGTAGAATTAAACTTATTAAATTTGAAATGAAACCCACTATTTCCTATTTTAAAACCATTGAGATGCAGGGGATACCAAAGTTTTAAACAACTCGAGGGTTGGTTAGTATCCCAGAGTTCTCATCTAGTTAAAGAATAGGACTTAGTATTGATCTCATAATTAATTAGAATAAGTTTAAAAGTCAAACAACAAACTAAAATAAAAAAGAAGTAACAAAAGCTAAAAAGGAAAATACAACTTATTAATGACTTCCAAAAATCACCTAAGAATATCACTGATAAATATTCCATAAGCTTTTTCCAACTTCCAAAGTCGAAATTCAAAGATAGTATTATTATTAAATGATAAAATACTAAAACCATCTAAAAGCAAGAAAGTACATGTCTAAGTCTTGTATACATGTACAGTTGTAATTGGTGAGAGATATATGAGCTTAATCTATATATAGGATACGTGGCTATGTATTCAAAACAAGTTTTTATTCAATAAACATTTTCGTTTTTTCTTTCTCGGTTTTTGGCCTTTTCTCCTGTGTGCTTTACCGCTTAACAGGTTATCATGGTATCAGAGACGGACATTCCAAGGTTCTAAATTTTTTTTTTCTCTTTTCTCTTCACCAGCTTTCTTCCGAACCTTCGTCCTTCTTTTACTTCTTCTTGGTCCTTCCATGCCCGATCAATTGGCTTCTTCCCAAATGGGAACACCTGCTTCCGATTCTTCTTCTCTTACTGTGATAACTCCTCAACTCAAGTTCTTGATCAGTAATATCAAGAATCTTGTCACTTCATCTCTTACGGCATACAACTATCCCCTATGGAGATCTCAGGTGGAGATGATCTTTAGAGCAAATGGCTTTATGGGTTTTTTGGACGGATCAACCTCTATTGACGATACTTCCAACTCGTCGGTCTCTCAGTTGATTTCAACAAATCGACTCACAGATCAACATCTTGCTTCGGCTTTATGTTCGGTAATCACTCCGACTAGTTTACCATATGTTTTATCCCTCAATTCTTGTTCCGAAATTTGGGGTACTCTCGCTCTACGTCTTCAATCCACAACAAGATCCCGCCTCATTCAATTGAAAAATGATCTCCATCACGTCACCAAATGCGATCGTTCTATGACCGCCTATCTGCTGGACATAAAGGCAAAGGTAGATGCAATGGCTGCAGCTGGCAGTCAAATCGATCCTGAGGATGTTGTTCTGTATACCCTCAATGGGCTCCCATCATCCTATCACTCGTTCAAGACTGCCATATGGATGAGTCTACAACCAATTTGTCTAGACGATCTGTACAGCTTACTGTGTTCCGAAAAACAAAATTTAGTACAAGAAGCTACAAAAGACTTACAATCTATGCACCTCACGGATTCTTCTACAGCACTCACGGCATCCCGTGGTCGTGGCTGAGGACGATTCAATGCAAATCGAGGACGTCGTGGTCGTGGAAATGCATCTACTAACAATCGAGGTGATAGAAATCCTTACCGAAATGTTACTTGTCAGATTTGTCTCAAAACAGGTCACTCGGCTGCTCGATGTTGGCATCATAGTGATCTCAATTACACTGCCAACTCGGCTCAAACTGCATTGATCGGTACAACCAATGCCTCTATTCCCTCGAAATGGTTTCTTTATAGCGGTGCTTCAACTCATTTAACTGCGGATCAATCCAACCTGACATCAATGGATTCATATGACAGAAACTCAAATTATGATTGGTGATGGCCGTCAACTACCAATTCAAAATACCGGTAACGGTATTTTACCAACACCATCAGGTAACCTCGTTCTAAATCAAATAAATCATGTGCCGAATCTTTCTTTTAATCTTCTATATGTTTATTAACTTACTCGCGACAATGACTGTATTGTGTGTTTTACTTCTCATGGCTATCAAATAAAGGACATGAAGACAGGTCGCATTCTTCTTCAAGGCCGTTGTCATAAAGGGTTGTATTCGATCCGCCCAACCAACAAAGATTCAGATCTTGCGCTGTTATCCATCAACACCATACCAGATCTTTGGCACCTGTGGCTTGGGCACACTTCAGGATTGACATTGAAACATTTATCTACTGGTTTTCCGTTCAATTCGTGTAACATAGGCACTTTAAATTCTTGCGGTCGTGTGGCTAAGAGTCGTCAATTACAATTTTCTTTATCTATTTCTAGTTCTACTTGTCCTTTTGAATTGGTGCATTCTAATGTTTGGGGACCTTGTCCTACCATTTCATCACAAGGTTTTCGCTATTTTGTTACTTTTATTGATGACTTTACTAAATTTTGTTGGGTTTTTCCGTTAATTCACAAATCGAAAGTTACTAGAAAGTTTATTATTTTTTCTAAAATGGTTAACTGTCAATTTCATACGACTTTAAAAACTATTAGCATAGATGGTGGTGGCGAATATTTAAACCATTCTTTTTAGTCCTTTTTTTCAATCTTGGGGCATTAATCATCAGTACACTTGCCCATATACGCCTGTACAAAATGAAGTTGCTTAACGTAAAAATAGACACATTCTTGAAACACTTCGGAGTCTATTAATTCACTGCAATGCTCCTTCAAAATTTAGGGTTGAAGCATTACATATGGCCATTTATATAATAAATCGATTGCCTACACATAACCTTCAACACATAACTCCATTTGAAAAATTATACAAGAAACAACCATCCTTTGCTCACTTTAAAATTTTTGGTTGTCTTTGTTATCCTTGGTTGCGACCATACTCTAAATTAAAACTATCTCCGCTGTCCATACCTTGTGTTTTCATCGGATTTGCGTCTCAACAAAAAGGCTATAGGTGTCTTGATCCCTCTACCGGTCGAGTGTTTACTTCTCGTCATGTTGTTTTTATAGAAAACATTTTTCCTTTTAAAAATTATTCTTCTGCTACTAACACTTCGGCTAAGACTACAATTGGAACTCTTCCTCCTTTGTTACTGGTTCCAATATCTAGCCTGCCTAACACTCAACATCAGTCTAAATCCCATGCTTCTCATTCAATCCAGACGTTGGCTTCTTCGATTAATACAAATCAAAACTCAAATATTCAACAGCATCCCATTAATTCCAATTCTGTTAACACACAACATCCTGCTTCCATCACTCATATGACTTCTTCTGCACCCACTCATCCCATGAGAACACGGCAGCAAACCGGTCATCTCAAGCCTAAAGTGATCTTTGATCTTACTCATCAATTAACTGACACAAACCCAACTTCTTATACTCATGCAAGCAAAGTGGAGCATTGGCGCACAGCTATGTCGCAAGAATTTCAGGCGTTGCAATTACAAGAAACTAGGGACTTAGTTCCACCACAATCGGATCAACATGTTCTTGGATGCAAATGGACATACCGCACTAAACGTACCTCTTCCGGTACCGTCTCCCAATATAAGGCTCTTCTTGTAGCCTTAGGTTACATTCAAGAATTCGGCATTGATTACACAAATACATTTAGCCCAGTAGCTAAAATTCCAACGGTTCGCGTGTTACTTGTCTTAGCTTTACATAAAAAATGGCCTATACATCAATTGGATGTTTCTAATGCATTCTTGCATGGTCCTCTTACTGATACGGTTTACATGCAGCAACCACCAGGTTTTCTTGATGCGGACCATCCTACTCATGTATGCAAATTAAACAAAGCGTTGTATGGACATAAACAAGCTCCGCGTCAATGGTTTGAGACGCTTACCGGATTTCTACATCAATGTGAGTTTATTACTAGTCACTCTGATCCGTCATTACTTATCTATAAAAAAAATCAAATTAGAATCTACATTTTGATTTATGTTGATGATATTCTTCTAACCGGTAACAATGCTTCGTTTATCTCTCAATTATTATCCAAACTTCATCAACGATTTCAAATGAGAAACTTGGGTACTCTACATCAATTCCTTGACATAACTGCTGAATCAACTCGAGACGGATTACTTCTTCAACAATCGTAGTATGCTGAAGAGATCCTCCGTCAGGCCGGTATGCAGAACAGCAAAGAAGTTGCTACGCCCACGTCCATCAAGTCGGTTTCCTCATCTGACTCGCCTGCATTCTCAAATCCAACTTTGTATCGTCAATTGGTTGGTGCATTACAATACTTAACACTCACACGTCCTGATATCACATATGCTGTCAACAAGGCTTGTCAACACATGCATAGTCCTACGGATCAACATTTTGATGCTCTAAAACAGATACTACAATATCTACGTGGTACCGTTCATTATGGATTACCTATTACGGGCTCCTCCATGACTCTCCGATCATATGCTGACATGGATTGGGCCAATGATCACCAAGATCGTAAGTATACAACTGGGTATTGTAATTTCCTAGGTGATACACTCATATCGTGGAGTGTCAAGAAACAATCTACAATAGCACGTTCTTCCACCGAAGCAGAATATCGTGCTATTGCTGCGGTTACTACCGAAATAATTTGGCTCTGTCGGCTTCTTCAAGAGTTTAATTTTTCTCAAACCACACCAACTATTTTATACTGTGACAATACCTCGGCAATTTCCTTAGCCAACAATCCGGTTTACCATGCTCGTACGAAGCATATTGAAGTGGACTGTCATTTTATCCGGGATTGTATCAAGAATCAAAGCATCCAGGTTCATCATATTTCTTCCAAAGATCAACTTGCAGATTTCTTTACCAAATCTTTATCAATTTCATGGTTCAAGATTCTTGTTAACAAGCTTCTTACCTCCGGAACATCAGCTTGCAGGAGGGTATTAAATGATAAAATACTAGAACCATCTAAAAGAAAGAAAGTACATGTCTAAGTCTTGTATACATGTACAGTTGTAATTGGTGAGAGATATATGAGCTTAGTCTATATATAGGATCTGTGGCTATGTATTCAAAACAAGTTTTTATTCAATAAACATTTTCGTGTTTTCTTTCTCTATTTTTGGCCTTTTCACCTGTGTGCTTTACCGCTTAACAGGTTATCAATTATGACAAACTCTTTGTTAATTTGCTCCATCTTCAAGTATCTTTCCATTTTGTTGCTAGCAAAGAAACAAGCTGCTTGCATATTAACGAGATAAAAGAGACGAAGAACCTTTCATACCGTTCTTCACTTTGAATTCAGCCAACCTCCTTCTATGTAGATCTTTCACCGGTCCTAAGACTTGAAGTTCTTTGAACAATATGTGCTTAGAGCCAGGAGAATCACTCTTCTTATCAAAAAAAAACTTTTTCCTTTCTTAAGAATAGTTTTTTTAAAATTCAAACTAATAGTAGACGGAGGAGAAATATCTCTCAAACCATTAATACTGTCTTCTATTTCAGAAAATGTAGCAGAATTAGGAGTAGGAGAAACAGCCACTTTAGACTCATCCGCTAAAACAGTTGAAGAAGATAAAACCCCCAATTCTGTTACAGAATTAATAGCATACATTTCACTCTTCTGATTATCTGAAATTTAGAATTCAAAGTCTGATTTGTTAGCTCCCATCAGTTCAGCATTAGAAGATGGTTTGGTTGAAACTGCTTCCAGCGTGTCTACCTTAATTGCATCCACATTTTTAGCAAATTCGAATTTAGAATTTGAATATGAATATTTTTTGAATTAATTTCCTGATTCATAAGCTCTCAATAAATCATTTTCAATAATAGGTATATTACATCCATCTCCCAACGGATCATCCACCAAAATGTGGATTTCAGAGTTCAAATTCTGAATAGCATGAACAGGCTCCCAAATCAAATCTGAAGTTTTGTTAGACTCCTTATCTTCTTCCAGAATTTGTGGGATTTGAAATTCCAAATTTTCAGCAATTAATGGATGATTCACGGAAGAACTTGATACATGTTTAACAGTATTTTCATATATTTCCTTCAGCATCTTCTCGAGCTGTCAATGGATCAAAAAGAAATTCTGAACTAGCACTAGCATCTTTTTCCTCTCCTTCCAAGACTGCATTTTTGAAACTACCATCATTCAAATTTTGCTTGGCTGATAAAATCTTGAAATCAACTTGCTTTTTCTCAAGATTTTTCCTTTTTTTTTTGTTTTTGTACTTCACATGCATCCAAGGCCCATATGGATTATCTTCAGTTTGAATTGAACTGAATGAGACATCTTTAACATGAGATGTATTTGTACAAAAAGAATCCATATTTCCAATTCTTTCACATTTATAACAAAATGATGATAGATTTTCATATTGAAACTTTTAAAAAAATCTACCATTAAGACCTTCAACCCAAATACCATGAGGGAGTTTAGAATTCAAATTAACCCGAATGCAGGCTCTAGCAAACTCTCTTCTTTCCCATCTAAACATGTTACCATCCATTAATAAAGGAGTTCCAATTCTAGATACTATTCTAGTGATATTGGATTCGTCTCAGCAATGTAAAGGCAAATGAGGAAGACGAACCCAAATCGGAAAAGAAATCCCATCCAAGGAATTAGGAGAGAAGGTAGGAGACCATTTGTCTAAACCTACAACGAAGCCCCCAACAAACCAAAGACCTCTATTAAGAACTTCCTCCATGGCTTCATGAGACTGAAATGAACAAAGTAGCCAATCTAGTCCAAGCAAGTTTTATATGAAACCCTCCATATTTCATCCATTGCTTTCTTAATTCAATTGAACACTTAGAAAAAGGAAAGTTTTTCCTAAGAATTTTAACAACCAATGAATTGCTCAAAACTTGAACATTGGATTTTTCCTTTTCCATGTCAAGTTTGACAACATTTGCATCTTTAATATCATCTTGAATTTCACTCAACTTAATTTTAATATGTTGTTTTTTGATCCACACATTAGAATTCTCCAATCTTGAAGCAGTAACTGGATTTTTTATATTAACATTACCATTGTCAATATCCTTACCCTTCTTCAATATATCAGCAAAACTGCATCCTGATGAAGAGGCCTCCTTATCATTTGCTCTAGGGATGATAACCTACATAGATGATTTTGGTTTATCATCCAAAATTGAAATTACTTCTTTCCCTTTGCCTGAAACCGGCAAAGGCTTATGCTTAGCAATCAAACCTCCCTCTTTGATAACTAGAGGATATTCCAAAACCCGAAAAGGGGAGATGCGTTTGAAGGATAATCTACCTCTTGAATCCAACATAATTGGATTCATGGTAGATAGAAAAGATTTGGTGCTCCGGTCATCCTTGGATGACCGACCACCTTCTTCCATCTCCAACTTGGCATCCAAAAAACTTCCCAAATCTCCTTCAAAATCCTCCTTTTTTTGTTGACCTTCTCTCTCTTCACTCTTCACCCCTTAGTTAGATTATGCGGTGCCATCACCTCCTTTAAAATCCTCCTTTTTTTGTGAACCTTCACTCTCTTCACTCTTCATCCCTTAGTTAGATTATGCAGTGCCATCAACATCTTATATAATAATAATTATTCTTAAACAAAAATTAGCTAACACCTCTATAAATGTGTCGGGGGTCCAAGGTGTTGCAAATCTATTTTCATAACTTATGTTTTGATGATTGACAAACACTTGGACTTCCTGTTGCTTCTAACTTTTCAGAAATCGAAGATCGGACGAACAAACGAAGCCAGTTCAAGATTGCGTAGGTTTAGGGTTGAGTCAGTCTGTACTTTATTTTTCTCTTCTTAAGTCTATTTATAATTGTCAAAGAGACTGATGCTAAGTAACCCTACACACACACACTTGAGAGAATTAGAATTTCTGTTTTTACTCAGATCGGCCAGGACGATATTTACATCGGCCTGGACGATCAGGCTTAAAACAGAAAGTCTAAATATGGATTCTTAATTAAGGCAGCCGTCATTAATAGATCGGCCTGGATGATACGTGTATCGGCCAGGCCGATAAGCTCAAAACAGAAAGAAGTTGCCTCCATAGACAAGTAAGGTATACTATATTTTTTAATTATCGGCCAGGACGATCATTTATCTGCCTGGAAAATATTCTCAAATTATGCCTTAATTGATCAGGAAATTAAGGGAATAATTAAGGATGATTGATACGATCATATCGTCCAGGACGATCGCAGGATCGGCCAGGACGATCTATTCAAAAACTTTGGTTACTTCAGGATAATAAATATCGGCCAGCTCAAATTAAGGGCGATGCTTTGGACGATTTTCCTCTGATTTGAACTGATCAGCCGGGACGATCGTGAGATCGGCCTCGACGATCAAGCAAATTTTCAATTGTCCAACTTTGTATTCAGGGCGATGCTCTGGCCGATCTTCTGAGTTTGGTACTGATCGGCCAGGCCGATGTCCATATCGGCCTGGACGATAATGTCGGCAACTTATAATTAATGAGCTCCTTTGAAGCTCTTCTATTTAAGAGCTCTTGTTCAACATTTTGAACAACCTTTATTTGCTGCCTTGACCTGAGAAGGCCTTGAGGAGAGAAAGAGAGAGGGGGAGAGAGAGGATCTTGTGAGGGGGAGCTTGTGAGGGGATTCACAAGGGTTGCTTCAAGGATCGCTCTACTTCTTCTTTGTCTAGAGTTTCTCATCCGTGGAAGGGTCGGTAGAGGTAAGGAGTAAGCATCTGGTTGTTGGTTCTCTGCCAACTTCAGGAGGAAGCAAAAGGAGATAGGTTCTCTGCCTTGCCGGGGTGGCAAAAAGGAGGTTCTTGTGAAGGCTTCTCCGCCTAGCCGTGGGGGCTAAAGGAGAGTCACGTTTTGTAGTGCAATACTTAGAGGGTGCCTCCAAGGAGTGGATGTAGGTCAAGTTGACCAAACCACTATAAATCTCTGTGTTCTTGTTTTCTTGCTTCCGTACTTTTATTTCCGCATTATTTTTCTCGTGGCGTGATTTTGGTTTATGTGTTTTTGTTCTTTGTGAAAAAAAAATTTTAAAATACCAATTCACCCCCCTCTTGGTTAGCTTGGGACTAAGTTCATAGGGCTTAACATCCCTAACGAACTTTCAAGTGGTATCAAAGTAGGATTTGAAAATTTAAGTTTGAAAACTTTTTGAATTTGATCAATGGCTAACCTTGGAAATCGTAACACTACGGAAGGGTATTCTATTACCCGACCTCCCCTGTTCGATAACCTACATTTTGATTTTTGGAAAACCCGCATATTAACGTTTTTACAATCTACTGATTATCGCATGTGGATGCTTATTCAAGAAGGTTATTCTCCACCTTCTCGTGAAATTAATGGTATTAAAACTGAAGTTGTTTTAACCGAATGGATTTTTGATGAACGAGATTTAGCTCAATTGAATGCAAAATGTTTGAATTGCTTTTTCTGTGCTTTAAAATCTGAGGATTATATGTGTGTCTCTACTTACAAAACTGGTAAAAAAATTTGGGATAAGTTGTGTATCACCTATGAAGGCACTAATGAAGTTAAACAATCCCGTTTGAATTTTCTCTTGCATGACTACGAACTTTTTCGTATGAAACCTCATGAATCGATTTCTGACATGTATACTAGATTTACTCAGATATTTACTCCACTGCATGCATTAGGAAAAAAACTTTCAAACTTTGAAAAAGTAAACAAGATTTTGAGATGTTTGCATTCGTCATATGATGCTAAAATCACTGCAATCACTGAATCTAAGGATTTGAATACTTGTTCAATTGATAACTTAGTTGGATCACTCATTGCTTACGAGCAAGGGGTGAATTAAAGAAATCTTGATGCATGTGAGAAGAAGAAGGTAAAAACAGTTGCACTAAAGGCGCACTAATCGGATTCTGAATCTTCCGATTCTGAAAGCGATGAAGTTGCCTTCATCACAAGGCAATTCAAAAACTTTCTAAGGAAGAAATAAAAGCATCATCAAAATTGGAGAAAAGGTAAGGATCATAAACATGTTAAAAGATCTTCTAATGTTGTTTGTTATGAATACATGAAACCAGGACATGTGAGAACTGATTGCCCAATACTTCAAGATAACTCAAGCAAAGAAAAGGAAAAAGGTGAGGAGAAACCTAAGTCAAGGAAGGACAAGAAGAGAGTCCAAAAGGCGTTCTAGGCAGAATCTGGTACTGACTCCTCTGAGACTGAACCAGAGGAAGAGACTACAAACCTATGCTTAATGGGGAAAGATCATCTTGAGCAAAGTGATGAGGAAGAGGTATGTAAACCAACCTATGATGAATTATTTGAAATTTGTGAGAAAATACATGCATCATACAAAAAACTCAAGAAAACTCATGCAAGCCTAAAATTAGAACTTTCGAAATTAAAAAAAGAGTATGAAGTTTTTCTCAAAGGTCATGCAACGATTGATTCAAATCACATGGCTCTTCTTGATGAATTTGATGAGTTAAACAAAAAGCATTTGAAATTAATTGATAAACATAATGCATTAAAAGTTTCACACACCTCACTTAATTCTGATCTTAAGAAATCTAAAGAGATTGAGAAAAAATTGAGGAATGATAATGATGCATTAAAAAAAAACTAACTTGAGGATTCAAAATGATTTGGAAACATGTAAGAAAAATCGGATGACATCTACTTTTGATTTTAAACCAAAACCTAGGGAGAGGCATTATAACTCAAATCATTTAAGAAATCCTTTTCCTGGAGTTAGATGTTTTTCATGTGGCATGCTAGGACACATCCACACACTTGCACCGTTAACCGTAGTACACATTGGGTGTGGAGACTTAAGGTGCATGATTCATAGCACACCATACCTGCATTGCATTCTACTTTTTCTAAGAAGGGGCCCAAACCTATTTGGGTTTCTAAATCTGACTGTTGTTGAGTTTTGTAGGTGTCCTCTCACCAAAGACCTTGTGGGAGCATAAGATAATTGGACATATGAAGGCTCGCAGCTCATAAATGCTTAAATCTGCTGCTTTAATAATTTCTTGAAATGTGTTTTTATTTAAGTGTGTTTTATTTCTGCTTTGTTGTTGTTTTAGATTGTTTTGTTTTCTTTTTTGCTTTTATAATTGGTTTACCATATGTTGAATCTTTTCAAGATTTTAAATTTTGGAGTTTTGAAGATAGTGTTTAGCTTTTCTAAATCGGTTAAAGGGAGAAACACCATTAATGGTTTCCCTCCTTCTGACCTTATTTTGTGGTATTATTTTCTTCTCTAAATAAAAGTCTAACTCATTTTAACCAATGGTTTTTCAAATTAAGATCCTTTTTCTTGCTACATAAATTATCTTATGCATAATAACCAAAGTTCTTATATATCTTTCAAGTTAATTAAAATCTTGTCTTTGCATTTATCACATGATTTTGATTTTTGTTTTGTGGATTGTTCTTCCCTATGTTAGAGAGAGAGCTCTTATTCTCTAATATTTGGAGGATATACTCACAACTAAGTTTTTTTTAAGGGGTTATTAAAGAGTTTTTAGCTTGCAAGAATTAAAAAGGAAATAGGCCAATGATGCCAAATTGAAAAGAAAAATATATACACAAAAGTATATCAAAGAATCAAAAGATGCGTAAAGAGCCAATCAAAGTGACAAGAGGCATAAAATGAGCCCACTAAATACAAGCTATCCTCTCTTTTCTAAACTTTCAAAACTTAGAAAACTCATTGGGTGTTTGATGATTTCAAAGGCTTGATTTCAAATTCCTTAGATTGAGACAAATTACTTTGTTTTATTATTTATGAGATTTTTTCTTTGTAAAAAAGTTTTGATTGGATCTTCTTTTTGCCCAATTAGGTTTATTCTGAGTTAAACCTTTTTATTTTTCAAAAAAAAAATGTACCATAAGGAACGTCTGATCTAGGGTTAACAGAATCGGATATTTTACCTTTGTCTGATTAGGATTGGCTAAATTCCTTGATCTTGTGGAACTCTAAAATTTAATTATTTGGTAACTTCTCATATGAAGCCTTAATAAAAAAAATTAGAAAAATTAAAATTCAAAAATATTCATTTTTTTATTTTATTTTCGTCATTTTTAGCTTTCTGTTACTGTGTTTTTGTCTGATTTTATTTTGTTTTATTTTTGAGGGCCTTGATCATCACCATCTTTTCCTTGGTTTCAAAATTCTAGTCACATCGTCCTGATCGATATTATTATCGTCCTGGACGATGGGGCAAATTCTTTTCAAAATCAATCTACTGACCTTTTCTGTGCTTGCTGTAACTCATCGTCTTGGACGATACTATATCGTCCTAGACGGTCTGATCAAACTCTGTTGCAATCATGATGATAGTCCTGGCCGATACACTGGATCGTCCTGGACGATCCACGTGTCAGCACGTTTAAATCCTTAAAATCGGCCCTGGATGATCCATTATTGGACAATCGTCTAGGCCGATCCACTGTTCGTACTGGACGATACACGTGGCAGAGATTTAAAATGTCTTAACTTGGGCCGGTACGATCAATTATTGTACATCGGCCTGTATGATACACCTAATCGGCCCAGACGATCTGCTTTTTCAACGGTCGTCCGGATTGCCTCCTCGGGATGATCGCTTGTGTTTAATCGTCCTGGCCGATCTATGATCGGCCTGGCCGATCGGACCACCGTTTTGACCAATCGGCCTGTACGCAATTATTGAGCCATATCCGCCTGGACGATTCTGCGATCGGCCTGGCCGATATGATCATTTCTTTAAATTCTGGTCGATCCAGCCATTCTTTTTCAACCTCATCCCTTCTCCTCTTGTGTCTCCTTGCTAATCCCTTACTATGGCCGGTGGGAAACGAGTTCAACAGACTTCTGGGAGTTCTTCGAGGGCTAGGATTGACCCTCGTTTCAGGGAGGCGGAAGATGAAGCCGCCTACCATCGATACAAAGAGTGTGGGATAACTATCTCCAGAATCATCAATCCTGCCCACATCTCATACCCGGTAATGGATCTTTTCGCTCACACCTCCCTTTATTTCATTCTGTCTCTTGCTTTCCCCTTCAATACCTAGTTTCTTCGAGAATTCTTTGCAAACCTTCGCATTAACCGTACCTTCACAGCCCTGTCCTCCTATGTGAATGGACGCCCTGTCGAAATCACATATCAGGACTGTGTTGAACTGTTACAGCTATCCACCACCGGGAATAAGCTGCACTTAATCGCTTCTGATCCTGACCTTGACTGGTCCACGGCGAATCACTTCCTTCGCCAGACCAATGCACCTTTTCATGTTGGAGAGACTAGCTCTTTAGTCAAAAATGCTAGGACAATCCAACATGTCCTTCGCACCTCCATAATTCCAAAACTCAGGGACCGAATCAACATCACCCATCTACTTTCCCTCACTACTTTCTACATCATGGCTCATAAAGAATTTAACACTACGGACTTAATTTTTTGATACATTGATCACTTAACCACAATCCGCGATCCAGGTCATAAGAGGAAACCCAATCTAGCCTTAGGACACATCATAGCCTATATCCTTAAAACCAAATACCAACTTCAGTATCCTATTCCACCTAACCTCCCAACTCCTTTCTACTCAAACAGTTCCTTCAGTACCCTTCACAGTACTCATCTCCACCCTGGGGATGAGGAACCTTGGGGGGCTAGGGAGGAGGAGGCTCCCTCTCCCGCTCCCATTCCTAATCCTGTTCCTCTCCACCAGCACTCTCCATTTGATTAGTTGATTGAGAGGTTTGATCGATGGGAGACCCGCTTTGACGCCTACGTTGCTGCACAAGAGCAGCAACATACTGAGGACATTACCCGCTACGAGCAGCACCGCACTGAGGATTTAGCCAGATTTGACAGCTTCATGACTCACCAGCAGCAGTAGCATGATCATGACATCGCCTGGTTCAATGCTCAGTTTACCACGCTTGCTAGCTACTTTCAGCAGCCACCTCCACCACCTCCATCTGATGATCAGGATCCCTCATTTTTCTAGTCTGTGTTTTCTATTTTATGTAGTTTGCTTTTTAGTCTATATTTTTCTCTGTTGTGTTATTTTCTTTCGTGTATCTGGACCCTCTTTTTGTGATGACAAAAGGGGGAGTAGGTTGTGGTAGGAAAAAGGTTATGTAACTTTGAATTTTTAATGAACTGTTTTTTTTTTTTTTTCCCTACTTGTGTTTGCCATCATCAAAAAGGGGAAGATTGTTGCAAATCTATTTTCATGACTTACGTTTTGATGATTGACAAACACTTGGACTTCTTGTTGCTTCTAAATTTTTAGGAATCTAAGATCGGACGAACAAATGAAGCCAGTTCAAGATTGCATAGGTTTAGGGTTGAGTCAGTCTGTACTTTGTTTTTCTCTTCTTGAGTCTATTTGTAATTATCAAAGAGACTGATGCTAAGTAACCCTACACACACACACTTGAGAGAATTAGAATTTCTAGTTTTACTCAGATCGGCCAGGACGATATTTACATCGACCTGGACGATCAGGCTTAAAACAGAAAGTCTAAATATGGATTCTTAATTAAGGCAGCCATCAATAACAGATCGGCCTGGACGATACATGTATCGGTCATGCTGATAAGCTCAAAACAGAAAGAAGTTGTCGCCATAGATAATTAAGGTATACTGTATTTTTTAATTATCGGCCAGGACGATATTCTCAAATTATGCCTTAATTGATCTGGAAATCAAGGGAGTAATTAAGGATGATTGATATGATCATATCATCCTAGACGATCGCAGGATCGGCTAGGACGATCTATTCAAAAACCTTGGTTACTTTAGGAAGATAAATATCGGCTAGCTCGAATTCAGGGCGATGCTCTAAACGATTTTCTTCTGATTTGAACTGATCGGCCGGGACGATCATGAGATCGGCCTGGACGATCAAGAAAATTTTCAATCGTCCAGCTTTGCATTCAGGGCGATGCTCTGGCCGATCTTCTGAGTTTTGTACTGATCAGCCAGGCCGATGTCCATATCGGCCTGGACGATAATGTCGGCAACTTGCAATTAATAAGCTCCTTTGAAGCTCTTCAATTTTAGAGCTCTTGTTCAACATTTTGAACAACATTTGGCTGCTTCCTTGACCTGAGAAGGCCTTGAGGAGAGAAAGAGAGAGAGGGAGAGAGAGAGGATCTTGTGAGGGGGAGCTTGTGAGGGGATTCAAAAGGATTGCTTCAAGGATCGCTCTGCTTCTTCTTCATCTAGAGTTTCTCGTCCATGGAACGGTCGGCAGAGGTAAGGAGTTAGCATCTGGTTGTTGGTTTCTTGCTAGCTTCAGGAGGAAGCAAAAGGAGATAGGTTCTCTGCCTTGCCGGGGTGGCAAAAAGGAGGTTCTTGTGAAGGCTTCTCCGCCTATCCGTAGGGGCTAAAGGAGAGTCACGTTTTGTAGTGCAATACTTGGAGGGTTCCTCCAAGGAGTGGACGTAGGTCAAGTTGATCGAACCACTATAAATCTCTGTGTTCTTATTTTCTTGCTTCCGCACTTTTATTTCCGCATTGTTTTTCTCGTGGCGTGATTTTGGTTTATGTGTTTTTGTTCTTTGTGAAAAGAAATTTTTAAAATACCAATTCACCCCCCTCTTCGGTTCATAGGGCTTAACATCCCTAACAAACTTTCACAAGAGGGAAGAGTTCCCTGCGAGGGTTTCCGAGGGTAGGGCCCACGGAACAAATTTTGGTTTTAAGGATATTTTCGAATTCTCTTTACTATTTCTCTTTATATTTGGTTCATCGTTCCCTAAGAATAACATCTCTACATAATGCGTTTAATTATGCTGTGGGAAATTGTCTAAAGACCATAGTATTTTAAAACTTTAGGGGGGCAATTGCCTAAAGTCCGTTGTAATAACCCTTCTACACAATGTGTATAATTATGCTAAGAGGCAATCGCCTAAAGATCATAGTATTTTAATTTTTTAGGAGGGGGAAATTGCCTAAAGATTATTATAATAAAGTGTTAAAAAAAGATGAAAATGGATAAATTACCTAAAAAATTCATTAAATAAGTAAATTTTTAATTTTTTTAGGGTGGGGTGGGGGGGGAGGGGTGGGAATTTGCCTCCCGGGCACTTAAAGGTTTCGCCCATGCAAGTAGCTGTTAAGATTATTTAATTTAAGCATTACTGGCCTTACCCTTCATAAATAACTCATAATCAACTATATTTTATTATATCATAATTAGAAGATTGACATCAAACTATAAGATTTAGATTGCATGCTGCAACTTATAAATGTTAATAATTTAATCTTAAATATTCAATGGCTAGTTCAACAACTATTTTCTAAACTAAGTAATCCTAGGGTATAGTTGTCAATTGTACCATATTATGGTCAGTCGAACTGGCTTTTGCTTAGTATACATGCAAAGAGTCATGAAGCACAAAAAATAATAATATTAAATCAAACAATTCTTGAGCCATAATATACTAAGATTCAATCCCCTTTTATAAAATCTTAATTAAAATTTTCATGCTAATAATTATTTAGTATGTCTTTATCCAATTTGTTGATTATTTTCATATCATTTTACAAGTCATATGAATATGTTCAAAGCTTCGTTTGGAATACTTTTTTTTATTACTTTTTAAAATAATCTTGAAAACAATAAGAAAATCATTACAAACGGAACCTAAATTAATAATATGTTTAACTTGTTCACTTTCATAGTATAGTTTAAAAAATTTTGAGAACTAAACATGCTAAAGCCCAATTTTATGCACTTAATTGCTTAAAAATGTGATGATTATTAATGTATAGTGGATAAGAGAAAAATCTTATATTCCAAATTGCATTTATTATTATAAAAATGTTGGGTAATCTTTTTTTTTTTTGGCAAGAAATAAATTAAAATTCTTAAAATTAAAGCAGTGCTTAGCGTTGAGGCGTTGCTCAAGGAGGCTTCCGATCCTGAGCAAATGAACGACTCCGCCTCTTCGCGTCTCCAAGAATGAAGCGCCAGTCCACAGCTCGACGACTCAACGATTCCGGCAACTCTGAAATTTTTCGTCTCCAACCTTCGCAATCTTGTTACCTCTCCTCTTGCGCCGGAAAACTTCCTCATATGGAAATCTCAGGTTCTCAAAACTCTGAGAGCTAACGGTTTTCTACATTTTCTTGATTCCACTATTCCGCCTCCATCTCAGTTCCTGCATCACGCTGACGGCTCATCGTCGACTAATCCCAGCTACTCTCAATGGCTTTTAACAGATCAAAACCTTTCAGCTTCTATCTACTCCACTATATCCTTGTCGATTCTTCCCTATGTCATTTCGCTAGCTAGACTCCACGGCTCAGATCTGGGCTGCCCTTGAAACCCGATTTCAGGCCACAAATCGCTCGAAATAATTCAGTTAAAGAATGCTCTGCATAATGTCTCTCTCAAGAACAATTCGATGACGGTCTATCTCTCCGAAATTAAGGCTATAGTTGATCAAATAGCGGCTGCTGGTTCTTATGTGGATCCATAGGATATCATCCATTACATTCTAAATGGACTTCCTCAATCTTACTAATCTTTTAAAACTATGATCCGAACCATTTCCTCCTCCCTTTCTCTTGATCAGATCTATCCTCTTCTTCTAAGCGAAGAAATAAATCTAGCATCTGATGCAGCTCGCTATTTTACCGGTCATGACCCCAGCATGGCGCTGTTCACCAACAGAGGTCAAGCGCGCCGATCCAAGAACAATAACTCTTACAATTCCGCCATGCGTAGCAATTCTGCCGATCAAACCATCGCTCCACCTACAACCCGTCAAAATCCAAATGCTGCAATTCTTTGCCAAATCTGCTACAAGAAGGGTCATTCGGCTCAAAAGTGCTGGCATAGACTCATTCCTCAGTATATACCATCTACCAAGAATGCAAATGTGGCGCTAGTGGCAGGATCGGACTCATCCGAAACCAACTGGTTCATGGATTCAGGGGCGTCGTCTCACCTTACTAACTCTTTGGACAATCTGTCTCTGGCTCAACTATATCTCGGTCAGGACAATATTACCGTTGGGGATGGCTCTTCCGTCAACATTGCTCACAGTGGGGCGGGTATTCTACCGACCCCTAACCGTAAGCTGCATTTATCACAAATTTTTCACACTCCATCTTTAAAATTTAATTTATTATCTATTTCTCAATTAACAAGAGAAAATAACATCTCTATTATATTTGATCCCTCCGATTTTACGTTGAAGGATCTAGCGATGTAGCAAATTATCCTACAAGGACCATGTAATGGATGTCTCTACAACATCCCCATGGCCTCTCCGTCAAGGCGTCATCAAGCTCTCGCGGCATCTTCGTCGGCTGCTCACATTGGGCACCATAGATTAGGACATCCCCACAAACGCTTTTTTGATTTTATATCCAAATGTAATCCAACTCTGAAATTGAATAAACAATTACATCAGTGTGCTTCCTGTAATGCTGCTAAATCGCACAAGCTTGTGTTTGATAGCATTCCTCAACGTAACTGCACTCTCTGGATCTCATACATTCTGATGTATGGGGTCCGGCACCTTCGCCTTCGTGTCAAGGATTTAAATTCTATGTTATATTTGTTGACGATTTTTCTAGATATACCTGGATTTTTCCTTTACGTTACAAATCTGATGTTTTTCATACTTTCGTTAATTTTCAAACTCAGTTAGAACGATTAACTTCGCATCACATCAAAATTTTGCGGACAGACAGGGGGTTTGAATTTATCAATACATCTTTAAAAAATTACCTAACCAGTCAAGGCATCACGCATCAATTGTCGTGTCCCTATACTCAGGAACAAAATGGCTTGGTAGAAAGGAAGCATCGACACATAATTGAAACAGCTCGCACCCTTCTCCTTACGGCATCGATGCCTCATGTCCACTGGCCCGATGCAGTCACCACGTCAGTATACCTTATTAACAGGTTACCCTCGCATACCACAAACAACAAATCTCCTCTTGAGCTTATGTTCAACAAGAAACCGGTCTACACTGACCTCAAGATTTTTGGGTGTGAATGCTACCCGTTACTTCCAGTTCAGAATCACACTAAGCTGCAACCCACGTCTCTTGCATGTGTCTTTCTTGGCTACTCTGAAGTATACAAAGGTTACAGGTGTCTTAATATTCATACGAATAAGATAATAGTTTATCGCCATGTTCGTTTTAATTAGCTCAAGTTTCCGTTCTTTAACTCAACTTCACATGTTCAAACTAATTCCACAGATATTTGTCCTCTCTTACTAACACCAGCGTCTGTTAGCTTATCTTCAAATAATGCAGGCAATGTTCGTGTCCAACCTGTTGTGACAGATTCTATTCCTCAACCTAACCTGGAAGCCCCCTTTCAAGGACAATCTGCTTCCTCTGCTACATCCGAGTGCTCTCACAGTCCGCCGACACCATTGCCTCATACTCATCCTATGACCACCAGAAGCATGACCGGGTCTCTGAAGCCTCCAAATAGCCTAAACCTATTTCACCTTCACAACACTACAGACATACCTTCTGATCCTACTTCATACACAGAGGCGTCCAAATCCGAGCATTGGCATCTGGCAATGGCAGCTGAAGTCTTGGCTCTTCAAAAACAAGGCACCTGGACGTTAGTTGCACCTCCAGCCGACACATCCATTCTTGGAAGTAGATGGACCTACCGAACGAAATTCCATACGAATGGATCCATTGTAAAATATAAAGCCATATTAGTTGCTCAAGGCAACAATTAGGAATTTGGAACGGACTATACCGAAACATTCAGTCCAGTTGTAAAGCTTCCCACTATTCGAATATTGCTAGCAATCGCTCTGTACAACAATTGGCTTGTAGAACAACTGGACGTTGCCAATGCATTTTTACATGGCACATTGTCGGAAACCATCTACATTAGGCAACCTAAAGGTTTTGAAGACAGCTCTCGTCCACACCATGTCTGTCGCTTAAACAAAGCCATCTACAGTTTGAAACAAGCTCCTCATCAGTTGTACACCACGTTCACCTCATTCCTTCTCACTCTCGGTTTCTCGCATAGTCAAGCTGACCCATCGTTACTTCTCTACCACAAGGATCAAGTTAAAATTTTCTTACTCATCTTTGTGGATGATATCTTGAATACCGAAAATAATCATCAATGCATCAACCATATCCTAGCCAAACTCAACACTGAGTTCTCCATGAAACATCTGGGTGAAGTTCATGAATTCTTGGGTATTAAAATTTCTAAATCTAATGACTCTTATTTCCTTTCGCAGGCAATGTATGCTTACAACATACTACAACAGGCGGATCTCACGCTTTGCAATCCGCTATCAAACCCAACATGTACCAAGCTTCCCTCCACGTTCAACTCCGATACTCTCAAGGCCGATCCTGCTCTCTACCAAAGCATTACGGGTGCTCTCCAATACTTAAGCTTAACTCGCCCTGATATCTCATTCAGTGTCAATCTCCTCTCTCAACACATGCATGAACCACTTCCGCAACATTTCTACTTGCTCAAACGCTTGCTCCGATATATTAAAGGTACGTTACACTTCGGTTTACCTATCACCAAAACTGATCTTGTGTTAAAATCTTATTCAGATGCAGACTGGGCTGGTGATCCTCTTACAAGAAAATCTACATCAGGTTTTTGCTCCTTCTTGGGTGATACACTCATATCATGGACGATTAAGAAGCAACGGACAGTCTCCCGATCCTCCACTGAATCAGAGTACTGGGCACTTGCAGCTCTCACTTCGGACATTATTTGGCTCCGTCGACTTCTCATGGATTTCGGTATTCCACAGGACTACCCTACAAATCTCTATTGCGATAATATGTCAGCAATAGCTCTGGCTAATAATCCAGTTTTTCACTCCCGGACAAAACACATTGAAATTTATCAAAAATTTCTTCGCGACCACATTCAACAAAATAATATCACTCTACATCCGATTAGCACTACGGATCAAATCGCCGACATTTTCACTAAGTCTCTTTCAACACCAAGATTTCATCAGCTTCGATTCCAATTGACGATCACTCAAGACCCATCAATTTGACGGGTCATATTAGAATATATAAATAAATGTATATGTTAGTATTTCCATTGTTTCTAGAACTGTTTATGGGTTCTTTGTAATTAGTTGTAATAAGTCTCTTCTGGTTCTATATAAGTGTATGCGTCCTTTGTAACAGAGATATGATAGACAATAATATTTTAGTTTGTTCTATCTTCTTCAAGAATATGTGAGTTACGTTTCTACAAAGGAATGCCGCAATAATAGATCGAGCGCTGCAACGCTAAATCTCTCCATTGTCACAGTGGAAGATAGTTAGAAATGATTAAGTTGACAAATAATTTTCCTCTAGTGCTTGAAGAACAAAACCTAGGATGTATCACTCAAATCATTGGCTCGGTACTAGATATCATTTTTTTCACTGGGAAAGATGCCTAATATTTATAATTCTTTGGTAATTAAGGGTCAAGATACTTGTCATTTTTAAGAATTCCACTTCTCGTTTTTATAGAGAGAAATGGGAGAAAGAAAGTGAAGAGAGAGAGTGAGCAAGAGATAGAAAAAAGTGAGGGATAAATAGGAAGAGAGAGTGATTTAGCTACAAAGAGAAAGATAGATAAAGAGAATGAGAGGGAGAAAAAGTGAGAGAAGAGGTAACGACCAAGAGAAAGTGATAGAGAGTATGAGCTAGAAGAAAGAGAAATAGAGAATGTAAACAAGAGAGGAAAATATAGAGAAAGAGAGATTGTGTGTTAGAGCTAGAGAAAGAGAGATTGAGAGAAAAAGAGTGTAAGGGAGAAGGAGAATAAGAGAGGAGGGAGAAGGTTGCAGCAAAGTCAGCTCTAAAGGAGAAAGTTGTTAACAAGATTGTTGCCAAAGGTGGGTTTGGAGGAGGAATTTTGCAACAATATCTAACTTTAAACCACAAGTCTCCGAACTCACTTTCTCCTTCACATGTCATTAGTCTCGGTGATGCCTTCACCAACAAGCTCATGGTGGGACTTATTACTTATAGACTATTTGCCTTGTTGATGCTAATGTAGAGCATTTTAGCTTAAAATATTTCTTAGATTATTTTATATAGTTTGTTACCAGTTTCAAAAATCTTTTAGGATTCTCTAGATTTTATCTACTTGAGTATTATATATATGAAATATGTAAGAGGAATGGAGGCAATTGATGAATATTAATCCTTTTTGAAGCTTAGTGCTTATGTTTGTTCCCTGGATTGGGATTTCCTTCTTACATGTCCAATTCTTCTGCCAATACACTACATCAGATGCCCTCTCCAGTGGGCTTGCAAAGCAACTTCCTCGCTTCATAGTTGCCAAAGGTTTCAAGAATTTGGATAGCAACAGAGAGGAGGATAATGAGAGGGCTTAAAAGAGATATTGAGAAAGAGAGGTATATATGATGCACAAAAGAGCCTTGTTAATGTTTTAAGATTTTCTTCATTCAACAAAAGTGTTAAATGGCTCTAAAAATTGTATTTAGGTGAGGCACATATACTGGGCAAAGTGGGACATATCAAGTGGGGGGAAATACTATAAGCTTTTCTTGAAGGAGAGTTGATACGTCATCAAAAAATTATCTTGGTCGAGCACGAATCCTGATGCAAAATCAAGTTGGAAACTTCCAAAATTAAAATTGGGACCATCAAAACTCCAATTTCAGCAAACTTATAGTCAAACTGAACGTCTACGAAATATAAACCTAATGACACTAAATTCGACTCAATCCTAGCCCAAATGGGTCCAAATAAAGAACCTGAAGCACTATTGGAAGGTTCAAACCATAATTTGGATTACCAAACATTTTTCAAACATAACATGCTTATAGTCGAATCGAGCAGCTCGGCAAGACAAATCTAATGAGCCTAAGATTGACAAATTACAACATCATTAAGACCTTCAAATATCTGACAAATGGTCCACAATCAAGGGATTCAATATCAGTTGTCCATCCAACTACTCCCCATTTACCTTTGATTTCCCACCTATTTACAGGCCATGCCACTCCAGAAATCTATAAATAGACATTTCATTTCTCTTGAAAAAGGGATCATAGCAAGAAGAGAAGAAGGAAGAAGAGAAAGAAAAATCTCCTCCTCAACCACCACCAGACCACCACTTGAGGCTCTCACCTCCGCCGGACAACCGCTTGATGTCGTTGCTCCGCCGGACCACCACTTGAGGCCTTGAGATCCGCTGGACCACCACTTGAGGCCCTAAGCTCCGCCAGACCACCACTGGATGTCCTCACCTCCGCCGTACCATCACCTGACGTTATTTCTCCGCCGGACCACCACTTAAGGCCCTCACCTCAGTCGGACCACTGCCTGACATCATTGCTCCATCAGACCACCACTTAAATCCTTGAGCTCGGCTGAACCACTACTTGAGGCCTGCATCTTTGCCGAACAACCGCCTGACGTCGTTGCTCCGCCAGACCACCACTTGATGCCTTGAGCTCCGCCAGACCACCACTTGAGTCCCTAAGCTCTGTCAGGCCACCACTGGAGGCCCTCACCTCCACCGTACCATCGCTTGACATCGTTGCTCTATTAGACCACCATTTGAGGTCTTCACCTCCACCAGATCACGGCCTGACGTCGTTGCTCTGCCGGACCACCACTTTAGGCCCCGAGCTATATCGGACCACCACTTGAGGCCCGGACTTCCGCCATACCACCACCTGAGGCCCGAACTTCCGCCGGACCACCACCTCAGGCCCGGACTTTCACCGGACCTCAACCTAACGCCCATACTTTTGCCAGACCACCACCTAAGGCCCGGACTTCTGCTATACCTCTCTCTCCTTCCAACAATGGTCATTCGGACCCCTGTCTCCTGCCGACTATGGTCCTTCTGACCTCCGTCGCCTACTATGGCCCTTCCGACCTCCATTACCATACAACGGTCTTTCTGACCCCTATCTCCTACCGACTATGGTCCTTCCGACCTTCGTCACCTACTATGGTCCTTCTGACCTCCATCACCAGACAACGGACTTTCTGACCCCGATCACCTACCAACTACGGTCTTTTGGACCTCTCTCTCCTGCCAACTACGTTCCTTCCGACCTCAATCACCTACTTTGGTCCTTCCAATCTCCATCAGCAGACCACGGTCTTTTCGACCTCTATCATATGGACTATGGTTGTGCCGACCAAACAAACATGTCTATATTGTAACTCCCACCATGTAATACACTCTATATGATGTACATTTGTACCATCAAGCCAAGGCTTCTCCCAAGGAAGGGCCTCATTTGTAATCAACTGCAAATACTAGTGGATTCATTCAAACTGGGCTAGACCCCGTGGTTTTCCCCCCTTTTCAGGGATTTTCACGTAAAAACTATGGTGTCTCTTATGAACACAACATTTTCTCTCTCTTATCTGATTGTGTGCTGAATCTTCGTACAACGTTAAGACGTTAAACTATATATTTCTCTACCACCGTGAATACTCACAGACACAACAAGAGTTTTTTTTTTCTTTTATTATAATATGATTAATATTAATCCTAATATAAGCAAAATTTAAAAAAAAAAAAAATCTATCCATTAACTCACGAGTTCTCATCGTTCCTGCTATAGATTTTGTATTGTCTCCTCATGATTTAATAAACTTTCAGAATTGGCCACATACGACAATCCAAATTAATAATATGGGTATTTATCTTAGGACGAAATTGGAGAACTCTGAACTCTGAACTCGCCACTCCGAGCAAATTCAATGAATGAAATCAGAAATTTTACTACTGACAAAATTGGAAAAGATATATATGGTCGAGTCGAGTTCTGCCTCTGAATGAGAATTGACGTAATAATGAGAATCCTATAAGAACAACAATTCAATAATGTTAGAGTGAGATAGGTACATTATGAACACATTCACAAGTAGAGTATATCACATTGATGTTTCATTGCATTAGATGCTATGATCCACAAGCATCAACAAGAAACTACTAAGGCTTCGATTGGGGTGACTTTCTTACTCGGGGGCGAATCCAGCTTCTTTTTTTAGGATGGGTAAAAATTTAATTAATCAAATAATAATAATAATAATATAAATTAAAAAAAAAATCCATATTTGAGTTCTTAGATGCTCTATTTTTTTGTAAGAAAACAAATTCATTGGCCATGTGGAAACAAGTGTTCTTCCTCAGTTGTCTTAGATTGACTATGCTTGTTTTCTTCATTATGCTTGATGTGAGGAAACTTATTTTTGAAGATTAGAGAAGAGTTTTTAACTATATTGCAAAAGTTTTTTACAAGATTTGTTTGCTAACTTTATTGCTTCAGAACATTGGAAAAAAATCATTTTTACAGAACTTTGCTATTCAGAAAAAAAAATCATTTCTACAGAAATTTGCTATTCAGAAAAAAAAATATACTGCTACATAACTTTGCTATTCAGGAAAAATCATTTCAACAGAAATTTGATATTCAGAAAAAGAAAATCGTTGCTACATAATTTTCCTATTCAATACCACTGCGAAGCGTGAAAAGCAGATCATAAAAAAAAAATAGATCATTCTACTAGACTTTGCTATATCAGATCAAATTTTAGTTAAAAACAAACCGGGATTTCTGTATCTTTTCTGCATGCGCTTTATTTTAACCAAGTAGAAGAGTGTTCAGTTTTCAAAATCAACTTCAACTTCGGAGTTTTTGCATCTTTTCTGCTGCGTTTTATTTTTGATTCTATCTTAAAAAGGCATTATAGCTACGATGCTTCCGAATTTGGAGAAACCTCCTTATAAGATTTTTGCTCGCTAGCATCTCCCATACATGTAAGTAGCTAGTCAGTTCTTATTATTTGAATTAATGCAAAACTTAGAATCCTTCATGAGTTCACCCCAGAAGGGGCCAATTTGCATCTGTAAGAATGCTGGAGACATTTAGACAAAAGTCAAATCGGACATTTTTTGGGTACTCGGAATCGTTTTTCAATATTTCGGACTCAATTTTGATACTTTTAAAGTGTTTCGGGACCTCTACGCCCACGATCGGAATACGTTCAAATTTCAAATCACCCGAAAAATTTCCCTTGGGCTACAATGCATATTTTTGGACTTTTGGAACATCGACGTACGAAAATATGGGGGCAACTGATACGTCATCAAAAAGTTATCTTTATTGTGCACGAATCTAGATGCAAAATCAAGTTATAAACGTCCGAAATTAAATTGGGACCATTCGAACTTTGATTTCAGCAAACTTATAGTCAAACTGAACGTCTCGGAAATACGAACCGGTTCGAAGCACCGTTGGAAGGTTTGAACTACAATTTGGATTAACAACCGGTATCTAAACATAATGTTTTTATAGCCAAATCGATCAGCTCAACGAGAAAAGTCCGACGGGCCCAAGATCATCGAATTCCGACATCATTATGACCTTCAAAGATTTGACGAACAATCCACAATGAAGGGATTCAATATCGGCCATCCATCTAACCACTCCCCATTTACCCTTTATCTCTCACATATTTACAAGTCATGCCACTCTCCATGACCACTGCCTGACGTCGTTGCTCCACCGGACCACCACTTGAAGCCCTAAGCTCCATCGGACCACCACATGAGGTCCTCACCTCCGTTGGACCACTGCCTGACATCGTTGCTCCGCCGGACCACCACTTGAGGCCTTGAGCTCCGCCGGATCACCACTTGAGGCCTTAAGCTCCGCCAGACCACCACTTGAGGCCCTGAGTTCTGCCGGACCACCACTGGAGGACCTCACCTCCACCATACCCTCGCTTGACATCGTTGCTCCGCCGGACCACCACTTGAGGTCCTCACCTCTACCAGACCACCGCCTGACGTTGTTGCTTTGCCGGACCACTACTTTAGGCCCTAAGCTATGTCAAACCACCACTTGAGGCCAAGACTTCCGCCAGACCACCACCTGAGGCCTGTATTTTGCCGGACAATCACCTAAAGCCCAGACTTCCGCCGAACCACCACATGAGGCCCGGACTTCCACCGGACCACCACCTTAGGCCCTAACTTTCACCGGACCACCACCTGACACCCATACTTCTGCCAGACCACCACCTGAGGCCCGGACTTCTACCAGACCTCTCTCTCCCGCCAACAACTATTTTTTGGACCCCTATCTCCTGCCGACTATGGCCCTTCTGATCTCCGTCGCCTACTATGGTCCTTCCGACCTTCATCACCAGACAACGGTCTTTCTGACCCCTATCTCCTACCAACTACGGTCTTTTGGACCTCTCTCTCCTACGGACTACGGTCCTTCCGACCTCAATCATCTACTTTGGTCCTTCTGACCTCCATCACCAGACAACGGTCTTTTCCACCTCTATCCTATCGACTATGATCGTGCCGACCAAAAAAACATGTCTATATTATAACTCCCACCATGTAATGCGCTCTATATGATGTACATTTGTACTATCAAGCCAAGGCCTTCTCCCAAGGAAGGGTGTCATTTGTAATCTACTTCAAATAGTAGTGGATTCATTCAAACTGGGCTAGGCCCCGTGGTTTTTCCCCCTTTTCAGGGGTATTCACGTAAAAACTGTGGTGTCTATTATGAACACAACACCCTCTCTCTCTTATCTGATTGTGTGCTGGATCTTCATACAACGTTAAGACGTTAAACTATATATTTCTCTATCGCCGCGAATACTCCAGGTCGCAGTAAGAGTTTTTTTTTTATAATAATATGATTAATATTAATTCTAATATAAGCAAAATTTTAAAAAATAATCTATCCATAAACTCACGAGTTCTCATCGTTCGTGCTATAGATTTTGCATCGTCTCCTCATGATTTTATAAACTTTCAGAATTGGCCACATACGACAATCCAAATTAATAATATGAGTATCTATCTTAGGACGAAATTGGGGAACTTTGAACTCGCCTCCTCGAGCAAATTCAATGAATGAAATCAGAAATTTTACTTTCTGACAAAATTGGAAAAGATATGGTCGAGTCGAGTTCTGCCTCTGAATGAGAATTGATGTAATAATGAGAAACCTATAAGAACAACAATTCAATAATGTTAGAGTGAGATAGGTACATTATGAACACATTAACAAGTAGAGTTTAGAGTTTATCACATTGATGTTTCATTGCATTAGATGCTATGATCCACAAGCATCAACAAGAAACTACTAAGGCTTCGATTGGGATGACTTTTTTATTTGGGGGATGAACCAACTTATTTTTTCATGATGGGCAAAATTTAATTAATCAAATAATAATAATAATAATAATAATATAAATTCAGAAAAAAAAAAGCCATATTTGAGTTTTTAGATGCTTTGTTTTTTTGTAAGAAAACAAATTCATTATAAAGATTGGTCTTGAGGAAATAAGTGTTCTTCCTTAGTTGTCATAGATTAAGAGGCGGATCTAGCTTCCTTTTTTAGGGTGGGCAAAAAAAAAATTTTTTTTTTTTTGGGATGGGCAAAGACGCTTAGGGTTGATAAAATTAGGGCAAAAACGTTTTTATAGACGGGGCAAAATACTCAAAATATTTCAAAATATATCCTCTAAAATTTTAAAAAAAAAAATTTTGAGGGTGGGCATTTGCCCCCGCTCAAACTAATGGGGATCCGCCCATGCTTAGATTGACTATGCTTGTTTTCCTCGTTATGCTTGATGTGAGGAAACTTATTTTTGGAGATTAGAGAAGAGTTTTTAACTATATTGCAAAGGTTTTTTACAAGATTTGTTTGCTAACTTTCTTGCTTCAGAATATTGCTATTTAGAAAAAAATCATTTATACAAAACTTTACTATTCAGAAAAAAAAAACCATTTCTACAGAAATTTGCTATTCAGAAAAAAAAAACATTGCTACATAATTTTGCTATTCAGGAAAATTCATTTCAACAGAAATTTGGTATTCAGAAAAAGAAAATCATTGCTACGTAATTTTCCTATTCAATACCACTGCGAAGTGGTATTGAATACCACTGCGAAGTGTGAAAAGCAGATCATTCTACTGAACTTTACTAAATCAGATCAAATTTTAGTTAAAAACAAACTGGGATTTCTGCATCTTTTCTGCATGCGTTTTATTTTGACCAAGTAGAAGAGTGTGTTCAGTTTTCAAAATCAGCCTCAACTTCGGTGTTTTTGCATCTTTTCTGCATGCGTTTTATTTTTGATTCTATCTTAAAAAGGGCAAATTATTACGTCTCGTGTCCCGATTCATCCGGACACCAATCCAGACACGCCACGTCACCAAAATATACCGGATCCCAGTGTATTTGAGAGATGTGGCGCTTCCGAATTTGATGTCAGGACGTCCGGTGACCGGACGTAATAAATCGCCCTTAAAAAGGCATTATAGCTAGGGTTCTTCCTGATTTGGCACCATGGCAAGTTCTTCTAAGTGGAGAAACCTCCTTATAAGATTTTTGCTCGCTAGCACCTCCCATACATGTAAGTAGCTAGTCAGTTCTTATTATTTGAATTAATGCAAAGCATAGAATCCTTCATCCCAGAAGGGGCCAATTTGCATCTGTAAGTATGCTGGAGACATTTAGACAAAAGTAAAAGCAAGAAAGTTTGTGTTTTTTTAAGGAAAAACAAGAAAACACTTGTCTGAATGCTTGTGGGCAGCTTGATAGCCATCATTACAATCAACAGACTAGCAATCAGCCGTATTCAACTAAGTTTAGGGAATGAATACTCTATCTAGAGAGGCAAGTCTACCATTCGGACTAACATTGATTTAGTTAATGCTTTCTTAAAACTGGAAATTATACAAAATAAAAGTACATGAAATTTCAAAACACATTCAAGCAAACCAAAAAAAAACTGACTTACAAACGGCAATCTGGTGAAGAAAAGGCATTGACAAACTCTTCGCCGCCGCAGTTTTTCAGCTCCTCTTCAGACCCAAAAAAATAGAGATCGAAGGAGCCGCTGGAAAGCTGATAGTGAAACAAAGGAGGAGATCAGGAACCGGGAGTAGCTTCGAGTTCGAAACCCTCGCGACTGCGGTTGCTTGTGTCGCGTGCGTGAAGAGATGGAATGAGAAATGGAGTTGGGCAATGGGTTGGATTAGGGCAAAATATTAATTTTAGGGTGGGAAAAAGTCCAAAATGACCTCCTCTCTTAGTCATTTCTCCGGTTTTAGGGTGGGCAATTACGCACCCTCAGGCCTACATGGATCCCCCGTGTTCTTACTACTTCATAAAACAGCTTTTTAGTACCAAAATTATAATTTTAATAATAGAAAGCTATTTTAAGAAACAGAAAGAAAGTTGTCCCAAACAAAGCCTAAGTATAACCTTTGTTTCTACAAATATGAGCCTCCCACTTGCAGACACTAAGGTTTCGTTTAGGAAGATTTTCTTACTCCTTAAAGCAGCTTTCAAGCATAAAATTTTTAACTTTTGTGCATAAAACGAAGCCTACATTTATTTAAATTGGTTATAAAAATAAAAAAAATATAATTTTTATACTAGAAAGCTGCTTTTAGCAGTAAGAAAACCGTCTAAAACGAAGCCTAAATTTATTTACATTGGTTAATAAAAAAAAATTCTAACATTGAGAATTAGTACACCAACGGCCTGTTGCATAATATATAAGTTGTTGACTGCAGCATTGCAACCTCCAACAGCCTAAAAATCAAATCTCACTTTTCAACATATAAATTTGTATATCAGTAAAAATATATCAATAAAAAATTTTCAAATAAGCTCCAACTAAGTTTGCTCACATGGCATCGCCATCCATGTTTTTTTTTTTGGAACATTTAAGCCGTTTAAGTCAAACTCATACACACAACGCATACACAAAGACTCGAACTCAAGACCTCTTAGTTGGAACCCTAAGCTCTCAACATAAAGGCCAAGGTGAGCTGTTTCCATCCATGTAACTTCTTTGCTCATTTAAATAAAAAAGGCTACATAAAATTATAAATAATACAAAACTAAGATGTCAAGATGTAGGACTAAAGAACTAAACTGAAATTCATAAACTACATATTTTTAAGCATAAAATTTAATAAATTTTAATACTATAAATAACGTTAATAGAATTTAAATTTTAACTATTTAGCTTTCTAATTATACAATATAAAAACTAAATTTTCATCTATTATTTAATTATAAATAATGTAATAAGAATTTATAAGTTTAATTTTATAATGCGAATTATATATAATTTATAGGTGTAAATTATACCTAAATATAGAAAAAAATTTATTAATTATTTATATTAAACTTTTATATTTATAAATGAACTAAATTTCTATTAAATGTGAATTAAATCAATGATGGGGTGTATTCACATTTAAGTTTAAAATTAGTAATTATTTATATTTAAATATATAACATAAATCATAAATTAATTATTATTTATATATAAATTTAAAATTATAGAATATATTATTTATGAATGAATTTTAATTATTTTTTAATCCCAAAATTATATTATTTTATAATTATCATCTTATTATTTAAATATTTATTATGTCATCTGATTCATGGTCGAACCATTGAATCAAATATCTCCATTTAAAAGTATAGCTCGTGCAGCATAATACTAGGTCTCAAACGAAATTTTGGTTTATAATAGCTTTTGATAACTATATTTTATCAACTTCTAATAAATGTTTATACTAAAAAATTTCTTTAAAATTTTAAAAAAAGAAGTGCTCCAAATGAAGACTAAGGCTTCGTTTGGGACGGCTTTTTTATTGCTTTCTAAAACAGAGTTTTAGTATAAAAATAAAAAATTTTGTACTAAAACTCCGTTTTAAAAAGCAGTAAAAAAGCCGTCCCAAAGGAAGCATAAATCACTTACAATGTCCAGTCAATGTGAGACTCCTTAAAAATTTTATACTTACAAGTAGCTATAAAAATTTTATACTTACAAGTAGCTTAAATGTGAGACTCCTTATGTTTATGGAAGAACTGACTAATAAGACTTATTGCAAAAGTAATATATGGATGGATGCAAGATAGATATACTAGTCTTTTAGGTAGTCTTTGATATTACCTCATGCATGTCTACTTCCACACCTTCATTTGCGTCTAACTTTGACCTGATTTGGTTAGGATTTTACAACATTTGCAACCAATTATTTCTGTCTTTTTTAATAGATTCATGATATATTTTATCAATATTTCTTATTCTGATTAAGCTACTTTTATAGAAAAAAAAAATTTTGCCTTCTCAATACCTTGATCTCACCTTCTTTAGTCTGCTTTCATTTCATGGACTCATTTTTTATTATTATTATCACGTGAAATAATACATTATCAATATATATATATATATATAATGGGAATTCAAATTTTACCATCAATTGGTTTTATTTATATCCAACTTCAACCATAATTTTTATAAATCTATCAAACTATGTTCTTGGGGATTGCTTATATTCATATGAATCATTTTTCAACTTGCAAACCTATTCTTTGTGAACGAGCTATCAACCCATGGAGAATGATCTGTCTAAACTAATTCTTCAACATATTAATGTAAGAAGACCGTCTTTACATCATATTATTACATATATAGACCATCAAATATTAACAATTAGAGAAACCATTATACGAACTTTATTTATTTTTGCAACAAGAACAATGATTTCTTGGTAGCCAATTCCAAATGATTGAATATATATTTAGCTACTAATCTTATTTTATTCTATTCCAAACTCCCATCTTCCATACATTTAAAAAAATCATGTACATCGTAATGTCATATTTCCTTCCGATAGTTCAATAACTACAAAAGTTTATTTTTAGGGCATTCGTCTCTTCTCGCATGCATCCTTCCAATTCTTATTTTTAAATGCCTCAAATATGATTTATGGTACTGGTATAGAATTGGAGTTGATATTTGTTAGAAAGGTCTTATGTGAAGGGGAGAAATTATTAAATAATGCATGTGTATTGAGAGATGGGATACAAATGAGTAAGTAATGGGTTGATTATTGTTACCTGACAATGGTTTTGATTCTTAAGCATGCTAATGTCTTGTTGTGCATATTCTTTTATAGTCCTGAAGCTGTATAATGTTTGGATTTGTTGGGATTTGTGTCATAAGGATGTCAAGTTGAAAGGTAAAGGTTTCATCAAACTTATCTCTCAGTTGAAAGTTCTTCCCTTGAAGATAAATTTAATTAGAAAATTTATTGTTTTTGTCAAAAGAGACATCCTTTGAGATAAGGAATTCTTCTATGATAAGATGATAATACTTGTAACCTTTTTTAGTAGAGGAATATCCGCTAAAAAAATATTTAATGGCTTTTTTATTCTATCACACCTTCTTTATTCTGTCACACCTCATTTTGTTGGAGAGCATCAAGATAGGAGAATTGGTAAATTATACTCTCTTTATAAAATAAAGAAGATAATATGTGATTAAAGTTATCACAAGTAAAATATTTTGATACAATCTTGGCATTAGGTGTCCCAGTAGGATCCTGAAAGTCTCTTTTATTTGTATTAACTTATTTCGTATTAATCTGATTTTTTGGAGAATCTCTTGTAGGGTACTCATTACCGGTTTTTTTGGAAGCTATAACGTATGCAAGGTTCTCTTCTTTTCCTTCTCGTATTTCTTTTCCTATTATCTACTGTTTTTTTTTCCATGAAGTTTGAGCTGAACGAGATAAATTGGATCTTACTTTTTTGGTTGCTTGTTTGGAGACTCTCTTATCTTGTTGTTTTTGTAATCGTAGGATAAAGAACCACCGGCTCTTAGGTTTTTTTATTTCAATTTTGATTGTAACTCTCTGGAGCAGTAGCAAGCTGGAGGTTCCTTTTAAAAACTTTGTAACCGTTTTTTTGATATTAACAAGTAGGCCCCTCCATGGATTTTAACTAAACAAAAAGTAAAATATTTTGATGTTGATATTAAATTAATTTTTTATCAAGATAGTGGAAGTGGAGAAAATAATACTAACTTTAGATTTTCATGCAATCATAAGTGAAATTAACAAATCCAATAACTATAAATGTTGTGGATTCTGAAGGATCCCCAAACAATAGAATGAACAAACATAAAAGAAGTGAAGGATCTAAAATAACTTTAAAAAACTCTGATACATCAATGTTTTGCAATTTCACAAGTCCAACAAAATTTTTAATGTTTGCATTAAAAAAATATATATAAAGGAGCAAACAATGTAGGTTTTGAAAAGGGGATGCTCTAGCCTATAAATATCTTCTCAAACGACTTATGTATTGAATTGAAGGTGAAACTGAAGAAACATAATGAATGATTTCCGTATCCAAGAAGATATTACTCATCCTTATCTTTACTTTCTTAATTAACTTACTCATATTGATGTGTTATGATACACAATGAGCAGCAAATAAGATTACCTTGTAGCTGTCGTCTTCTAATAAGGTAAAAAGAAAAAAGTTTTGGAAGAAATAAACACTGACCTCGCTCTGATAACACAATAGAAAACTTGTTTTGAATTTTTTTACTTATTTTTGTGTGTAGATATTGAAGGTATTTATAGGCTGCTCTAATAATACTACTACTGGAAAAAGATAAATATAGTTTATACAAAATAAATTAATAATGCAACAAGGGGCCATTTATAATTTGAAAGCTCAGTCATGTCATTCACAAATAATTATTATAAGATTTATTTAAGATAAATTGACCTAAATCATTAACCTTATAAAAGTGCTATATTTAACTGGCATTGAAAAGTCGTGACCTAAAAAGATAATTTTTTTCTTATTTTCATGCAAACAGTTAAACCATTGCTGGGGAAAAGAAGAAAATTCTCCGAAGGCACAAATGGCAGCTCAAGGCTTCATAATTCAATGCAACTGCCATTATATTGACATTACTTCTTGATGAGGGCAAATTATTCTTTGCGGAGTTGCCAATAAAAATGCGCCACGTCACCTCAAAACTGTACCGCTCTGGGTACTGAGCACGGTACCGAGGGTACCGAGCATCGGTACTGCTCGGTACCAAGCGGTACCGATGTCCGCACAGAATAATCTCTCCTTGATGAGACCCCTGAGAGGATTGTTTTCTTGTAGAAATTCGTGATAAGAGACTTCAAAAGAAATGAAATGGTATTTGAGAATCGGGCAAATTATTCTGTGCGGAGTTCGGACGTCGTCTAAAGGCCAATAAAAATGCGTCACGTCACCTCAAAGTGCACTGCAAGCTATACCGAGCATGGTATTGAGCACGGTACCGCGTTCGGTACCAAGCGGTACCGAACAGTTCTTCCATCAGTGTCCCAACAGAATAATCTCTTAAGCGTAAGTAGCAGTTGTCATGACAACGAGTCTCACGTGTATGCATTACCTAAACCTAGAAGATTAAATGAAGTACCTGAAGAGAGTAGCAACAACAGATTCCTGTTGCAGTAAGAATACAGCTGAAGTTTGCACGTTTTAGCTGCAGGAAATCAATTATGGATCTATCTGCAGTAAAACTATTTGGTTTTTTTTTTTTCAATTATAGGTATTGTAGCTAAAGTTTTGGATAAGCTAAAACTATAATTTATAAATTTGAACTTTCCATTGTGATTTATCTTTCAGTTGTAAGAACTTTTCCTTCAATAAATTTTCAACTAAGTTTTTCATCAAATAATTTTTAAAATTAAAAACTTATATCATGCACTTCATTAAATAATCCACATGTATATTTAGATGCTGCGTGTATTGCATTCTAATATATGCTAAGCTCTTTTATGTCATACGAGTGAATCAACTCTACTAAACAAGTGGATCTAGTCCTAAACATTTTGAAGGGAGCTTATCCATCTTGACATATTGGCATCTACCATATAAAACTTTATCATTCAAATTTAGTTCATGAAACCTAGTGATTAATATTTCATTTGGGATGGCTTTTTTATTTTTTATGAAAGCATTTTTTTAGTTAAAAAAATAAAAATTTTTGTACTAAGAAATTATTTTTTTGCGCTTGTGCGTCCAAGCAGTAAAAAAGTGAGTTTTGATGTTCTTGTGTTTTTTGTTGATCCCAAAAAGATGGTTATGAGCAGTGGTCGGGGCTCGCGCTCTGGGCGTTTTGCTGGTGGCAACCTAGGTGTGTTTTTGCGGGAGGCTTGTTGGTTTGTGTTTTACGTTCCGAGCGAGACGTATGATGACTTTTTTATTTTATTCTTTTTTGCATCTTGTTGGTCTTCTTGCTGAAAATAATCAATATATTATCCTTTATCCAAAAAAAAAAGAGTTTTATGGCTTCGTTTAAATTTTTGTACTAAAACTCTGTTTTAAAAAAGCAATAAAAAGTCGTCCTAAACAAAACCTAAGTTCATACTTTACCATGGAGATGAAGTTAAAATTTATTATCATGGAAACAAACTCTTCTTGGCCTAAGTAAGAGTAATACAAATAGGGGTTTGAATAAATGGTCACCACAAAAGTTGGCATGATGACTAAATAGTGCTAAGTGAAAACTTCAAGATTATAATGTCATCATCAACATGATTTGAATCTAACACCTATAAATCGTTCACAGTGAAACTAAAAAAAAAAACATAAGAGAATCTTTATATATCAATATGTAACTTTTTTTTATCCTAACACAACTGATAGTTCTCACAGTGTTTACGCATACAATATTGCGGATCAAGCATTTTTTTTAGGGTAGACAAACTTAATATATAAAAAAGTAAATATTAAAAGTTATATATATAAGCTAAAATTCTAAGTAAAATTTTGTATTTCATTATAATTTATAAATTAAAGAAAATTCATAACTTAACATTTTTTTGATAATATTGTTTAATGACTTTATTGAAAAAAGAATCAAATACTTCATTCTCAATATATGAGACTAGGCACTCTTTGAACTAGGCATCACCCATTTATAGCATAACACAGATAAAAAAACATAAATCAATGAAATTCAAACTTGTAAAATTTAGATTTTTTTAGCGGATAAGATAAACAAGTATTAAAAAAATGAACCACTGCCAAATAGTCAATGCAGAGGCCGGGCTTAGAATGCCGTCTGAAGATTAATTAGAATGAGTCACGTCAATGGTATCGAGCCGCAGTACCGAACACAGAGTTGACATGACGTATTCTGATTGATCTCCTGATAACGTTCAGCATCCCACACAAAATTATTAATCCCATAACCCTAATTTATCTCATTTCTACCGCTCCCTCTCCCGCAGCACTCACGAGTCTTCTTCCCGCCGTAAACCAACCTTCGCGCGCTTCGTCTCCCGAGCTGAGCCTCAGACGTCTGCTCGAACTTACCTCTACGTCTGTCCGGCTGGAAAACTACCTTCCCGCCACCGATCGCGAACTCCTTTCCTCCTACGTTCCTCTTCTGGCATTTTCCTTCAACGTGCTGGAAAACACGCGAATCTTCCAGCTAGGTAATGGCGCCGTTTCCGGCGGATGTGTTTGACGAAGTTCTTCATTAAAGTAATCCGACGGTAGAGATTTTAACGGCGGAACTACAGTAGGCGGAAATTCCCTTTCATGAGATTAGCCTCGTTTTGCGAACCCGAACCCGTTTCTTGTTTCCTTACATTCTCTCACTTCGACTGCTTCGCCCGTCGCCCTCCGTCGCCGTTCGTCGCTCGCCGTGGTTATCGCCGACGGTCACAGATGTCTGGGACTTCACCGATCCTTCCTAATCGGGAGTCGCGCGCCGCCGACAGTTTAATTTTTTTTGCCGGTTGGATTACAGCCTCTATCTTTTTGACTGATTGTTATCCAAGATTTGTATCTTGATTGCTAAATAGAGAGGGATTCTTATTCACCTCTCCTAATAAACTAGAGGATGTACTTTCGTATTTCTTGTTGATAAGACAGAGAGAGAGTGGTTGTTTGGTCAACATTAGTCTATTTTTTTTTATGTTGCATGGTTGTTAGCTTTTAGTCCTTGGTGCATCTTGAGGCAAAGCGCCGGAAACTGAATCTTTTCATCAACTTGCTGGCGAATGTATTTTAATGTTTTCTGCGCCGGTCTTTCAATTTATTTTTAACATAATTGTTTTCAATATATACTGGTTTTACTTCATCTCCATCTCAATGTTGTTAAATTTCTTATTCACCTCTCCTAATAAACCTTTCGATCATGGTTGTTTGGTGTGTTTCATTGGTCAAATATTTTTAACATAATTGTTTTCAATTTATACTGTTGGTTGTTTAATATCTTTTACAATTTTTCAAAAACTAAAGTATAATATTATAGATTTGATTTTCTAAGACTCATAATACTGAAATGTGTTTATTTTATTTTATTTAGAGAAATATTCGAGAATTTATTTAGGATCATTGTTTGTTGTTTGTCAATAACGAAGGAAATTGTTTGAAATAGATTTTTGCATTTCTTCCAAGCGGTTATTGATGTGTTCTAAGATGACATATTTTGTGAGTACTAAATGATCCATTAAATAGACTTTATAAATTTGTAAATGACATTTTTATCAATGATATTGCATGAGCATGGTGACAAAATTGAATATAATTTATACGGAGATAAAAAAAGATTAAATTTCCACTGTATTTAAGTATGAAGGAATTTGGATTTGAACTAATGACCAACATAGATTGATGTATGATGGTGACAAACAAAGGACAGTGAAATTTGAGAATAGACAACTCAATATTTTCACGCTTAGAGGAGAGATTGTTAAAATATGTTCATGGTTTAAAGGCACATCCATATAATATGTACTATTACATGTATGGTACATCACCGAAGGAATTCAAAGATATCAATTCTGACTTTGATGTGACTGAGTTGATAAAAATATTTAATGATAATTTACATGTTGAGATAGTTATTATAGTACAAGAAGTAGAATGACATGAATCAATTTCTAATCTAAGGTTGCGAGTTCTGAATAGATGATTGAATGTTCTTTTAACCATAATGAAGGTATTTCAAGTGTTCCAACTATCTGTTCTAAAGATATATCTATTGGCACTTTTTTTCTGATGCAACAAGTTTTAAGCATGATATGAGATTATTTGTCATCAAGGAGAATTTTGGGGTTAGGATTAAGGTTAGCGATAAAAAAAAGTGTTATTGCTACATATTATTATCAAGGTTGCAAATAGAAAATTCGAGCGTCCATGTGTGAAGACACTTGATAGAGTTCACACTTCTCCTGAGTTCAATCGTGCTGAGAATAGACTAGCCACATATGCTGGGTTGCCAAGGCTTTACAAATGCACCTATAAAGTTGCCTTCCACTTTTTGGTCCTCAGTGGTAGGTATACAATACACATTTGAGGTGTAATGACAGTAAAGTTGGGAATACTGTAGCCAGACTTTCTCAACTAATAAATTTGAAGAACTCATTAAAAGCTATAGAAAATATGTTAAAACAACACAAAATCAGGTTATGCTAATGCAACATAATTCATCTTTTAAGTAAAATTACAGGATAATAACAAGGAAAAATACCTACAGAACTTGCCTTTGCAAACAAAATGAGATAATAACAACAGAACTCGCCCTTGCAAACAAAATGAGATTAAAACAAGACAACTCGTCTTTACAAACAAAATGAGATAATAAGAGAACTCTTATGCGCAAACAAAATAAGATTAAAACTACAGAACTCGTCTTTGCTCGAAGTACAAGCCCTCAAATCAACTTATAACTCCTCATACCCTCGGTTAAGACCTCCCAAACAAAATGGGAGCACGCAACAGAGAGCATGCAACAAAACTTACCTTCCTCTTGAGATGAGAGCTCTAACTTCTATACACAGGCTAGCTCTAACTTCCTTATAATTGCACGCAAAAGAAGGGGGCAAAAGACGTCGTCAAGGCGGCGGGAGACGAAGCTCTAACTTCCTTCCAGATGCGCATCAAAAGGGCTGCAGGAGACGGAGTGGTAGAAATGACATAAACTAAGAATTTGAGTGGTATAATTATAATATTATTATTTGAGCTATTAAATATGTAAAATGATAGTAACATAGTAGTATGCGTGTAAGTTTCCTTTTTCATATAAATTTAACTCTTAATTACAGACTTTAGTTCAACTTTGTTTGTTTTAATTGTTGAAATTTGTTGTTTTTAGAATAGGTTGTTAGACCTAAACTAATGTCCCAAGGCTAACCAAGAGGTTTGGGGGGGGGGGGGGGTAAATTGGTATTTAAAAAACTTGAACCCTTTCTTTGATTTTAAATTATGAAACTGATTAATAAACTTGAGCAAGTTGATTTTAGAATTTTTTTTTTTAAATTCAACCACATAAAAATTAACTTGCATTAAAGTAAATAAGCAGAGGAAATAAAAAGGCACAAAGGTTTATAGTGATTCGGTCAAACACAACCTACATCCACTCTCTGAAGTCTCCCACTTCAAGTATTATACTATTACCAGAGTGACTCTCCTTTTGCCACCCACAGCAAGGCGGAGAAGTCTTTACAAAACTCTCTTCGATCAATCCCCAATGCGGTAGAGGACCGTCGTCCTTTCACACCGTCTATCTGTAGAAAGAGAACCTTCGTCTTTTCACAGCCTCCAAGTGTAAGCAGAGAACCTTTATCCTTTCACACCCTCCAATTGTAGGCAGAGATTCTTCGGCTGTTCACACTCTCTAAGTGTTGGTAGAGAATCAGATCTTCTTAAAAGATCTTCACACGAGCAATTTAGAAAGATGAGAGAAAGAGTGAAGAAACACAAATCACACACAGAGATCCTTACATTTGAGTAACTTGTGAACCATTCATGCTCAACTAGGAAGAAATCTCTCTCAAACACTCTCTCCTTCAATTGCCCTTTACCAATCACAAAGACCAATTGACGGTTTTTATTGGGCCTTTTATAGAAAAGACACGAAAAATCATCCAGAAAAATTGAAATTTTCAAGTTTGACGTTCATGATCGTCCCGTACGATTGTATTTTTGTACATACGAATAGTACAAATTCTGTTGCGTATGAACCCATTGTGAATTTGTACGAAACCATTTTATACCCGCTCATTGTCCGGTACGAACTATGTTCATCCGATATGAGTAGAAGAATTTTCAAAAAGCATAAGTACGAACTGTCAGAACAAAATGAATAAATACAAAACAGAGCCTTTTATCCTAGCATAATTAAAAACTATCATCAGTACGAACTGTTAAGAGAGTTGTTATTTGCATGTTTTACATTCTTGCAACTTATAAAGTTTTGATGATTCCAAATATTATTATTTTTAAGTTTTGTTTTCTCCTAACATTTTTTAGAATAATTATTTTTGCTCTTGTGTGGACTAATATTGCAGGATAATCGAACTCCAAACTAATGAAGACTTCAAATCAAAATTCAACATGAGATAATTTGTAAATTGAAGCTTGTACTTTTCATTATTTTGAGTTTGAGAGGGAGTGATTGTAATTAAGTAACTTAGCACACACACACTTAGAGAGATCTTTAAAATTCATACTGATCGTACGGGATGAACCATGTTCATACAGGATGATCATGTTAGTTATCACCTCAGAAGAGCAATGGAACGAACAGGAAGTGAAAATTTTTTTTAAGTCCTGATCGTCCAGACGAATTTTCTATTTATCCTAGGATGAAATGCTCTCTGGAAAATTTTTGTTCAGACGAATCTTGTTCATACAAGGACGAAATGCTCTCTATAAAAATTTCGTCCAGACGAACTCCAATTCGTCCCAGGACGAAATGCTCTCTGGAAAATTTTTGTTCAGACGAAATCCTATATTCAGCTCAAGATGAAATACTCTCTATAAAAATTTCGTCCAGACAAAATCCAATTTGTCCCAGGATGAAATCCTCTCTAGAAAATTTTCATTCAACGAGCTCCTATTCAGCTCAGGACGAAATGCTCTCTATAAAAATTTCATCCAAACGAACTCTTATTCGTCCTAGGACAAAAATGCTCTATCCTTTCTAATTTTGATAACTTCCTGTTGTTTGTCGAAACCGACCCATGGTATAATTGTTCGTACCAGACGAACTTAGTTCGTACGGGACGATAATCAGGTACGAAGTCAGTTCGTACCAATATACATTGGGTTCGTATGCAACTGATTTAAGTAAGTTCGTCCAGGACGATCCATGATCGTATGGGACGATCCCCTATGTACGGACTTGAAAATCAGCAATTTTTTGGACAGTTTTTTGTGTCTTTCATATATAAAGTCTAGTTAGAATTGCCTCTTAATTTTTTTGCCTATTGATCTTCGTGCCAATTGAAGGGAGACTCAAGGAGTGAGTGTGAGAGAGTGTTTGAAGGAGGATTCTTACTACTGGAGCGTGAAAGATTTACTTGGTACTCAAAAGTAAGAATCTCTAGTTGTGGTTTTTTATTACTTCACTCTTTTCTCTCTTCCTTTTAGATTACTTGTGAGAAAATCTGTCAAAGATATTCGGTTCTCTGCCCATATCTGGAGAGTGTGAAAGGATGAAGGATTCTCTGCCCACACTTGGAGAGGGTGAAATGACGAAGGGTTCTCTGCCCACACTTGGAGAGGGAGAAAGGACGAAGGGTTCTCTGCTCACACTTGGAGAGTGTGAAAGGACGAAGGGTTCTCTGCCTACACCGGGAGAGTGTGAAAGGACGAACGGTTCTCTGCCAATACTGAGAAGAGTGTAAAAGGACGACGATTTTCTACCAACACCGGGAAGAGTGTAAAAGGATGGCGATTCTCTACCGCACCGGGTAGTAATGGAAGAGAGTTTTGTAAATGCTTCTCCACCTTACTATGGGTGCAAAAGAAGAGTCACTAGTGGTATTAGTGCAATACTCAGAGGGTGCATCCGGGGAGTGGATGTAAGTCGTGTTTGACCGAACCACTATAAATCTTGTGTCTTTTTATCTTTCGCTACCTTTTGTTTTTACTGTTTAACTTGTGGTTAAAAAAATCTTTTTCTACAAAATTCATTAAAGTAAATTTTTGATATAAAATTTTAAAAGAGGGTAAATTTTTTTTTTTTAATTATTAATTGACCCTAACTCTTGGTTAGCCGCTGGGACATAAGTTTATGTTTAACAACCTAATTCATATTGAACAAGTTTCAACAAGGGGTATTAGAGCTTGATTTCAAAATCATAAGTGTAGACTATTTTTTGATTAACGTAGATGGCTACATTTTGAAATCGAAATATACCTGAGGGTTACTCTATAACTAGACCTCCATTGTTCGATAATATTTCTTTTTATTTTTGGAAAACATGAATGTCTATATTTTTACAGTCACTTGATTACCGTATGTGGATCTTAGTTTAGAAAGGGTATACAAAACCAATTAGACTAGTTGACGGAGTTAGAGTTAAAACACTTTTTGTGGACTAGACAGTAGAATAAAATTATTTAGCATAATTAAATGCCAAACGATTGAATAATTTCTTTTGTGCAGTTAAATCAGAAGATTACATGCAGATTTCTACTTGCAAGAGTGGAAAGGACATATGTGATAGAATTTATATAACTTATGAGGGGACTAATGAGGTTAAGCAATCTAGACTTAATATTTTTTTGCATGATTATGAACTGTTTCACATGAAATTAAATGTATCCATTTCTGATATGTACACAAGATTCACATAAATAGTCACATATTTACATGCATTAGGTAGGGAACTAATGGATGTTGAAATGGTTAATAAGATTCTTCGTTGTTTGCCTACTTCTTATGATGCTAAAATTACTGTAATTATAGAGCCTAAAGATCTAAACATTTATTCTATTGACAATCTTCTTGGATTGCTAATTACTTACGAGCAAGGAGTTAGCCAAAGAAAGATTGATGTAGGTGAACCATGAAGGGAGAAAAACATAGCACTAAAAGTGAAGGAATTTGAGAGTGAACTCTCACAACTTGAGGATGAATACGACATCGCACTAATGACTAGACAATTCAGAAGTTTTCTGAAGATGATGAAGAAGAGACGCCAGCAATAGAATCGAGGTAAATTTAATAGTAATATCAATGTTTCAAATGATGTTATTTGTTATGAGTGCAAGAAACCTGGACATATTAAGATACATTGCCCAAAACTCAAAGCCACGCCTAGCAAGGAGAAAGTAGAAGAGAAACCAGTTGTGAAGAAGGGCAAGAAGAAATTTCAAAGAGCTTTCTAGGCTGACTCAACTTCAGACTCATTGGAGACGGAAAAGGAAGAGGAAGTCACTAATATGTGCTTAATGGCCGATAAACTTGATCAGTCAGATCAAGAAAAGATATGTGACTTAACTTACGATGAACTTTTTAAAGTTTCTGAACACATGGATGATGCATATAGGAAGATGAAGAAAATGCATACTAGTCTGAATTTAGAATTTGAGAATCTACAAAAGGAACATGAAATTCTTTGGAAAGATCATACTTTAATTGATGACAATCACATGAAATTACTTGATGAGCTTGATTACTTGAATAAAAATCATGATAGTTTGAAATAAGCCTATGCAGAACTTGAAAAAGAATTTAAAAATTTTAAGGATGAATCTAAGAGCAAAATTTATAGAATCAATTATACAAATTGAATTTTGGAAGATATGAATTCATTTTACAAATTAAAGATAAAAGCTCTCGAGGATAATAGGATACCCCCTAAACTTGAAGATTTCACTTATACTATTTTGTATCCTAAATTTATGCAATCCCTAAATAGATAAATGAATAGTATAAGACTTAGGAATCCTTTTCCAAAAGTCAAATGTAACAATTATGGATTGGTTGGACACATAGTTCATTCCTGTACTTTGAAGAAGAAAACTTATTTGGTGTGGAAACCTAAGATGCATAAACCTAGACATATCATACATGCATCTCTTTATAAATTGCCAAAAGGAGAACCCAAACTTGTTTGAGTTCCCAAGTCTAACATTTGATAATCTTATAGGGTCGCTCTCACATAAGGCCTTGTGAGAGCATATGGTACCTGGATAGCGGATGTTCAAAACATATGACTGGAGATACTGCACAATTCATATCGCTAGAAACTAGGAGTGGAGGCAAGGTTAGACTTGGAGATAACACCACAAGGAAGGTGGTTGGGTCAGGTATGATTGGAAATCTTAAGAATTTTTACATTGAAAATGTGTTATTGGTAGAAAGTTAAAGCATAATTTATTAAGTTTAAGCCAGCTATGTGACAAAGGGTATTGTGTAAAATTTTTTCCTACTAGCTGCATATTAAGCCTAAATGAAAATGATGTTTTGAATGGTATAACGATAAATAATGTGTATATGCTATATTTGAATTGCATTCAAACTCCTACTGCTTTTTGTTTAACAATTATTTCTGATGAGTCATGGCTTTGGCATAGAAGACTTTGTCACTATAGCATGAAAAACCTTAGGAGGATTACCCAAAAGAACCTATTGAGAGGTATACTAAAACTAGACTTTACTAAGGACACCTTTGTGATGCATGTCAATTTGAAAATAGGTGAAGTCCTCTTTTCAGTCCAATAAGGATCTTAAAACTAATAAACCATTGGAGATTTTGCATATGAATTTTTTTGGATTAGTTGGAACTGTAAGTCTAGGAGGGAAGGTATACGGATTTGTGATTGTGTATGATTACTCTAGATTCACATCGGTTATATTTCTATTTCATAAGAGTGAATCATTTGAGAAATTTATAAAATTTTTGATTTGAATTCAACGAAAGCTAGGATGTGAAATTATGATTATAAAAAGTGATATTGGAGGAGAATTTGAGAATAAAAGATTTGAGGATTTTTGTAAGGAGAAAGGAATTGATCACAATTTTTTATGTACCTAGAACCCCTCAGCAGAATGGGGTAGTCGAAAGAAAAATTAGAACATTAATAAAAGCTGTCTGAGCAATGTTGGCAGAATACTCACTTTCTAAATATTTTTGGGCTGAGGTGGTTAGCACTGTTATGTTCTGAATAGGGTGAATATGAGATATAAATTAAATAAAACACCCTATGAGTTGCTAATAGGAAGAACACCTAATTTGTCGCATTTGCATGTTTTTGATTGCAATGTGTTTATTCATAACAATGGAAAATATGCCTTAGAAAAATTTGATTCAAAATCAAATGAAGATATTTTTGTAGGATACTCAAGTGTTGGAAAATCTTATAGATTATTCAACAAAAAAACTTTGGTAATTGATGAGACCACACATGTTGTATTTGATGAATCTAAAAGTTTGGAAGAGCCAAATATTATAGAAGATAAAATTGAGATTAACTCTCAAAAGATTGATAAAATAAATTTGGAAGAAAATTTGGAGATAGAAAATCCTTTGCCTAGAGATTTGAGATTTTCTAAAAATCACCCAAAAGAATTAATAATTGGTGAACCTAGTGAGGGTGTAAGGACTAGGCATGAATTAAACAAAAAAATCAATCATTCAGTCTTCATTTCAACAATATAACTCACAAATATTGTTCAAGCAATTTTGGATGAGTTTTGGATTTTGAAAAAGGCATTGTATGGATTGAAACAGGCACCTAAGGCATTGTATGGATTGAAACAGGCACCTAAGGCTTGGTATGAGAGATTAAGCACCTTGCTACTTGAAAGATCATTTAAAAAAGGAAGTGTGAATACAACTCTCTTTTTGAAGATATTTGGAAAGGAAATACTCATTGTATAAATTTATGTGGATGACATCATCTTTGGATCTTCAAATAAAAATCTTTGTGATGATTTTTTTAAAACAATTAGTAGTGAATATGAGATGAGTCTAATGAGAGATTTAAGCTACTTTCTAGGCTTTAGCATTAAGCAAATTGAGGAGGGTATATTTCTTAATCTGTCAAAGTATGTTAAGGATATCCTTAAAAAAAGTTATGAAATGGACAATGCTAAACCTGTTAGTACACCTATGAGTTTTTCAGTTCGGTTGGATAAGAACCCTAAAGGACACTCTATTGATCAAAAGAAATTTAGAGGAATAATTGAATCTTTGCTTTACATGACAGCTAGCCGACCCGATATCATGTTTAGTGTTTGTTTGTGTGCTAGATTTCAATCAGATCCAAAAGAATCACATTTGATAGCAGTAAAAAGAATTTTAAGATATCTGTTAGGAACTCAGAACTTAGGAATTTGGTATCCTAAGTTTAGCTCTTCTTTTGAAATAATTGGTTATTTAGATTCTGACTTTGCAGGTTGTAGGGTAGATAGAAAGAGCACTTCTGGAACATGTAAGTTTATTGGAAATTCTTTAGTCTCTTGGTCCAGTAGAAAATAAAATTAAGTAGCCATATCTATTACTGAAGCTTAATACATTGCATTAGGAAGTTGTGTGGCATAAGTACTTTGGTTGAAACAACAGTTGATTGATTTAGGATTAACTATTGACACTATACCAATTTATTGTGATAACACTAGTGCTATTTGCATTTTTAAAAATCCTATTCAACATTCAAGAATCAAATATATAGACATCAGGTAACATTTTATAAGGGATCATGTAACCAAAGAAGAAATTGAACTCATTCATATTTCTACTGAAAATCAACTTGCAGACATTTTTTACAAATTCTTTAGCCTTTGACACTTTCAGTGCATTAAGAATAAAGCATGACGTAATCGATTTGAATGCTTAATAAAAATGTTTTCTGCAACATTGATGTGTGTTTCTAGTTAATATTTTTGTGTGAATCTTCGAGTTTGTGATTTTTCTATATTTTGAGTGTGTTTTTATTTTTATATTGTATTTTTATTGTGTTTGTATTTTTGTTTTGATTGAATGCATGTTTTTAAAAAATTAAGTGACATTCGTCCAGGACGAAAATATTTTCGTACGGGACGAATTGTGTAGTGTGTCAAATGTTGGATTTGAACCGTTTACGTGCAATTTTTTAATTATTTCAATCACTTCGTCTGTACGATCGTCATGAATATTTGGATGAAATTTTCAAACAAAGGGACGATTAATTTTCAGGTAAACGGATAAGGTTATTTTTAATATTATATTTGCACATACGAACATTTGGTTCGTCCGGACGAACGCTTGGCGAATCGATGTGTGGGACGGTTTCAACTTCCATTAAAAATATCATAAATTTTTGATCGTCCAGGATGAACACATGTTCGTTTGTACGATCGTTTGGTCAAAAGTCTGTACGAAAGGACGCTTCGTAAGTTGTGCGATTACAAAAAGCCATTTTATTTTGGACTTATTCGTTCGTCCATACAAAATTTTTTCGTATGGGACGAACTGAATTTCGTATGGGAAGAACATAATTTCGTCTATACGAACAGTCATATTTCATTAAATTGATCGGCTACGAACTCAACTGTTACACTCACAAATCCTTTTTAGAACCTTTTCTTTCTTTAGATCTTATCCATGGCAAGTTCAAGCAAACGACAAAAGGTTCTCGCCAAGGGACCACACATAAATTCTTCTGATAATTTTCTGTCCAAAGCCAATGAAGAATCCTTTCCTAGATTTGTCTCTGCTGAGATCACCCTGTCTAGTGTTCTTATTCAAGAACAACTGACCTTTCAGGTAATGAACTTGTTTGCTTCAACTCAATTTGGTCTCATTCTCACACTAGTCCACCTCTACAACAAAGCGACCTTTCATTATTTCATAGCAAACATGTCCTTTAACTCCGACCATTTTATAATCAAGTCTTATGTTTTTAAGAAGAAAGTTGAAATCACCAAAGCTGACCTAGGAATCTTTTAAAACTTAAGGACTGAGGGAATTAGAGCTCATACCATGACTACCACTTATGATTTTGACTGGACTGAAATTAATGAAGTGATTAGGAAAATTCTATTTTAAGGAGCATATGCCTAAAGTGTCCTCTCTTGTTCGCAATGCTCGTATCATTCAGCATGTTCTTTGAACTTCCATAATTCCTAAAGCTAGCGATAGAGTCAACATTACTCATCTTCTTTCAATAGTAACCTACTTGATTATGACTAAACAATCAATAGATAAAGCCCAACTAATCTTTGACTATCTTTATGGACTTTCTGAAATTGGTCATGTCGCCCATAAAAGAAAGAAGAACATAGCTTTAGGACATCTTATTGTCTATATTTTGGAGAAGAAGTATGAATTTGGTTCATCCAGTTCAAGATTTTGAAGAACTTCTCTACTACAATGATGGATCTTTTAGAGCAATCTTCAACAAAGATGAACCAAGTAAAACATATGTAATTAGTGACTCAGAGGAAGAACATGAACTTGCACCTGCTCCTGCTAGTGAACCAAATTATCAGAATTTGGTTCAGAGATTTGATCGCTTAGAGTCTCATTTTGATTAAAGATTTGATCAAATTAAAACTCACTTATAGAAGCATGATGTTCAGTATAATTAGGACATGGGGTATATGAGAGAGCAGATGAATGATATTAGTTCCAACATGCTTATGATAAACATTTATTTTAATTTCTTCAGTACTGTACCTCCTCCTCTTCATCCAGATTAGGGACCATCAGAGTGATTCATGTACTTGGTTATGTTTTTCTTTAGATGATGTGATTGTGTTTTAGTAGTTTGTGATGTATTTTTCTGTGATGTACTTTTCATTTGTTGTCTTAGTATTTGAGTTTTTATATCGTATTGATATCATTCCTTAGTTTGTAATATCTATTATAATGATATCAATATAAGTTATCTTATTTTATTTTAATCTATTTTTGAAATGTGTGTTAGCCTATTTGAAAATCCCTAATATTTTTGATCTTATAAGTGCTATAACTTATACTGCAACTCAAAATTGAATTCATTAGAAAATTTCATTTTTCTAAATTTAAGTTTTTCTTATAACTTAATAAAATTAAGAATGTCAATTTCATGTCTCTTATTATACTACATTAATGTTTAATATTATTATTGCAATTGTGATGTTTTCTTATTTTGTATTTCACTTATCAATAAATATTGATGCACTTAAAAAAATTTGAAATTTTTTATTATTGATTTTGGAAAGATCAAGTTTACTCTTGAAAATTATACAAATGTAAAAAAAAAAAGAAAAAATGCGCAATGGTTCGCAATTTGAAAAAGAGACACAAAATAAGCCCACAAGTAAAAAGATGCACAAAAATGTGCCACAACTATTGAAAAAGATGCGAAAAGTGCCACATGTGGTAGTTATTTCTTTCCACAATCTTTTAATCTTTTAATTCAAATTGATCTTCTGTATATTTATATTTCGTATTGACATTTGAAATATACAAATTTTATATTCATTCTTTTTGCAATAATTTTTTTTATCTTAGTGTCTAAATTGATTCATGTTTTTGATATATACTTTTTATTATGAATGTTATATCTATTCTTAAATTCAATGAATCATTTTTATTTATCTAATGATTTGATTTTATTTGCAATATTTATTTCAATCACTTTCAATGATTAATTATCAAAGAATTATCATATGGCTGCTTATATTTATATTCTTTTTTTTTTCTTTTCTTTTTGATGTTGTCAAAAAGGGGAAGAAAATATTGTTCGTATCGTATCTGTGTGCTTGTTTTGTATCGTAGTATTTTTTTTTATGTTATTTCATATTTTTGTATCATATTTGTTTGTATTCGTATCATATATGTTTGTATTAAAATAAAAAGATAAAAGATAAAATTATTGTGCAATGCCTCCTTATATGTTTATGTTTATCAATTCATGGGGAGTTTAGGAGATTTTTAGAATTTTAAATTTATACAAACAATAATTGTTTTGTCATCATAAAAAAGGGGGAGATTGTTAAGAGAGTTGCTATTTGCATGTTTTATATTCTTTCAACATGTAAAGTTTGATGATTTCAAATATTATTTTTTAAAACTTTTGTTTTCTCCTAATATTTTTTAGAAGAATTATTTTTGCTTCTGTGTGGACTAACGTTTCAGGATAATCAAACTCCAGACTAATGAAGACTTCAAATCAAAATTCAGCATGAGATAATTTATAAATTGAAGCTTGTACTTTTCATTATATTGAGTTTGAGAGGGAGTAATTGTAATTAAGTAACTTAGCACACAAACACTTGGGGAGATCTTTAAAATTCATACTAATTGTACGGGACGATCATGTTAGTTATCCCCTCAGAAGAGCAATGGAATTAACAGGAAGTGAGAAAATTTTTCTAAGTCCTGATCGTCCAGACAAATTTTTCTATTCGTCCCAGGACGAAATACTCTCTGGAAAATTTTCTTTCAGGTGAAATCCTATTCATGCAAAAACAAAATGCTCTCTATAAAAATTTTGTCCAAACGAACTCCAATTCGTCCTAGGACGAAGTGCTCTCTAGAAAATTTTTGTTTAGACGAAATCATATATTTGGGCAAGGATGAAATGCTCTCTATAAAAATTTCGTCCAGACGAACTCAAATTCGTCCCAAGACGAAATGCTCTCTGAAAAATTTTCATTCAGACGAGCTCCTATTTGGCCCAGGACGAAATGCTCGATATAAAAATTTCATCCAGACGAACTCTTATTCATCCCAGGACGAAAATGCTCTATCCTTTCTAATTTTTTTAACTTCCTATAGTTTGTTGAAACCGATCCATGGTATAACTATTCATACTGGACGAATTTAGTTCGTACGGGAAGATAATCAGGTATGAAGTCAGTTCGTACCAATATACATTGGGTTCGTATGCAACTGATTTAAGTAAGTTCGTCTAGGACGAATCCATGATCATACGGGAGGATCCACTATGTACAGACTTGAAAATCAGCAATCTTTTGGATGATTTTTGTGTCTTTCCTATATAAAGTCTAATTTGAATTGCCTCTTAATCTTTTTGCCTACTGATCTTCATGCCAATTGAAAGGAGTCTCAAGGAGTGAGTGTGAGAGAGTGTTTGAAGGAGGATTCTTACTAATGGAGCATAAAAGATTTACTTGGTACTCAAAAGTAAGAATCTCTACTTGTGGTTTTTGATTACTTCACTATTTTCTCTCTTCCTTCTAGATTACTTGTGAGAAGATCTGTCAAAGAGATCCGGTTCTCTGACCACACTTGGAGAGTGTGAAAGGACGAAGGGTTCACTAGCCACACTTGGAGAGTGTGAAAGGACGAAGGGTTCTCTGCCCACACTTGGAGAGTGTGAATGGACGAAGGGTTCTCTACCCACACTTAGAGAGTGTGAAATGACAAAGGGTTCTCTGCCCACACTTAGAGAGTGTGAAAGGACGAAGGGTTTTCTGCCAACACTTGGAGAGTGTGAAAGGATGAAGTATTCTCTGCCCACACTTGGAGAGTGTGAAAGGATGGACTGTTCTCTGCAAACACTGGGAAGAGTGTAAAAGGATGACGGTTCTCTACCAACACTAGGATGAGTGTAAAAAGACGACGGTTCTCTACCGCACCAGGTAGTGGTGGAAGAGAGTTTTGTAAAGGCTTCTCCATCTTGTTGTGAGTTCAAAAGGAGAGTCACTAGTGGTATTAGTGCAATACTCAGAGGGTGCCTCCAGGGAGTGGATGTAGGTCGTGTTTGACCAAACCACAATAAATCTTGTGTCTTTTTATTTTTCACTGCCTTTTGTTTTTTCTGTTTAACTTGTGGTTGAAAAATCTTTTTCTACAAAATTCATTAAAGTAAATTTTCGGTATAAACTCTAAAAGTGGGTAAATTTGTTTTTTAATTACCAATTCACCTCACCCCATCTTGGTTAGCCGATGGGACATAAGCTTTGGTTTAACAATCTAATTCATATTGAATAAGTTTCAACAAGAACTTCATTCGAGGACGAACCAGAGCCCATCATCCGGGTACGAAGAAAAAATATCATCCGTACGAATAGTGTTCGATGACGAACTAGAGGAGATTGTGAGAAAATAAAATATCTAACTTTAATTATTATAATTTAAAAATATTATTCTTGTATAAATAAATAATTAATTTAATATAATAAATAAAATCTATAAAATAAAATAAATATATATTATTTTAAATAAAGAAAGAAAAGAAAGAGAGGAGGATTTTAAAATAATTTTAAAATAAAATATATTTTTATTTAAATATAGAAAATAGTTTGCTTTGCTTATATTTTTTAATATTCTCCTTCGATTGAATCTGTATAGTCGGATATTAGACCGCCTCGAAGGGCAGACTAATATATTTCTATTGATTCTAAAGAAAGAGAACGATGATTCACTTTCCTAATCAAGTATGGCATAAGGAAAATACAAATCATCCGAAAGGACGATTAATATCTTCCTTATTTACCTAATTAGATTAGTGAATTGTTGATTCATTCCTAAAATCAAGCATACAGACGATATTTGATTTACTTGTGAAAGTAAATCAAATATCTATCTATTTCTTGATTATAAGAAATGAATCTAAACAAATATATATATATATATATATATATATATATATATATATATATATATATATATATATATATATATATATATATATATATATATATATATATATATATATAGCAGGGTTTTCTTTGAAAAATAAGACTTTTAATTTTCTTACACGATTCGCTTTATTTATATTTAGAATATCCTCTCTTGATTAAATCTACATAGTTGGATATTATACTGCCCCAAAGGGCAGACTAATACCCTTCTATTGATTTTAAAGAGAGAAGCAGTACAATTCATTCTCCTAATCAGGTGTAATATAGAGAATATTCGTATCATCCTGAAAGGATGACGAGTACATTCTCTAATCGACCCGATTAGATTAATGAATTGTAAATTTATTTCTATAATCAAGTATAGAAAATATTTGATTTATTTTATGAAAATAAATCAACTATCTATCTATTTCTTAATTATAGAAATAACTCCTAAATGTGAATAAAACCTATTCTACGTCCACAGATCTTTCCCCCACCTTAGAAAAGAACTAAGGTGGAGTTTAGATTATTCTGGGATCTAGACTCCCTATAGGGGCAAGCCCTTATAGTTAATTACATCTCCTAAGAGAATACTCTCGATTTAAATGAAGGCTAATTGATTCCAAAATTATATACAACTCTAATTAAATATTTGGGCTAATTTAAATTTCCACGATCAGGCTTTAGATTATAGAGTTTGGCATTAAGAAGGGTTAGAATTGATTAGAAAGAATGTGTAGAGAGAAGTGTATACAATTGGGACTTACCATCTGCCTAGAGTGGGCTGCCAGCTAACAGTCCTAATCACAATAATTAGCCAATGATGCAAGAATTAAGATAGCTCTATCCTAGGAATCAAGGAATTAATTACAGAATCTAAAATAAATGCAATGAAATATGCTTACAAAAAACCAAAATCTACTCGTATGCTGATGATGTATGAAACAATTGAATATAAAAGAGCTGATTTTATTAATATAAAATTTACAGAGTACATCCCAGGGTCTGCAGAAAAGTAAAGGTGGCCAGGCCCCACCGACAACAAACCTGGGTTCTAAGCCTATAAAAAGTAAATTAAACATAACTGCTTATGGTCTTCAGGCTCCGAGTCTTCTATGGAATTCCAAAAAAGGAATGTCCTCCTGAGGGAGGATATTACTTTTTGGAGCCCCATTTGCCTATATAAGCAGCTATCTTTAATTCTTTTACAGACTCCAGACGATGTACAAACTCAATCTATATACAACAAATCTAGGAAATAAAAAGCTTTAAATTTCTTTTCTCAGTACATCAAATCCTATGAACATTCTAATTTGCAGGTAAGTAAAAACAGGAAAAGTATAGCAGTTTATGTAATTATGCATGTTATGAGTGCGTTGTGTACAGTATATATGCAGGAAAGTAAAGACAGAAAAGTAAAGTACACGGCCTTCACTTTATTCACTCGGCGCTCTGGTGTACAGACAGAAAAGTAGATATGCATGCTTATGTAGTACAGAAAAGTAAGCAATCACACATAGATGCCCTCTAGGCAAAACACCCGCAAACAAACCACAACAAACCACCGGCCTAACCTAGGCTAAAGTTGGTAGTCCTAGCAAGCATCTAAGTGTGTGAAAGAGGTCGTGTGGCTTGGATAGGTCCTATAGGAATTATTGTTTGAATTACATGTGTTATTAGGATTGATTTATTACAGGCCAAAGAAATTTGGTTAACATTTAAGTAAAGTATATTTGAATTATTAGAAATTATTATAATTTTAAGGGGTTAGAGTTATTTAACTTTAATTCTAAAGAATTTATAGATTGATAATTCCTTAAGTGCAGGAAATTATCAATTTATAAATCCTATGACTTTCAGAATAAATACCCTTCTTAGATTGAAGATAGGTATTCATTTTGAAAGTCCCCAAAGTTTTATTAGAGAAAGGACCTTATGAATGTAATACCACGTGCCCTTTCGAAGGAATCTAGCATGTCGTATAAGGTCGGTGTATTATTATAGTTGTTTGAAGATTTTCAAATCCAAATGGATTCCTGCCTTCCCAAAAGGAGTCATGCACAATCCATAGAAGATCTTTTGGTTATTTAAATGTATTAAAGGTGTTTTAAAATCAAAATGCCCAAAGTCCTCCGAAAAGAATCAAACTTTAGGCATAGAAGACCTCAATTTCGTTAATCTAAATTAATTATCAAATCTGATTGAATAAGATAAATCTTAACCAATCAAATTATCAAACTAATTTAGATTAAAGGAATTTAGAATTTAATTGCATAATTAATAGATTTTAATTAATAATATTCAGAATTATTAAGAATTGGAGGTTTATTGAATTATTATTGACTTGAGATTTGATTTATAGATGTGACTTTTAATGTTGGTTGGATTCCACTTTTGTTTCACACCGAGGTCATGAAGTTTATTTCACATTTCTTGGGGCTAAGCTAATAGCCTCATAGGCCTGGGTTACCTAGTAGTACCCGGTATAATTAAGTGAGTTAAATTTGATTAATGCTTGAAAAATAAAGAATTTTATTTGAAATGTTTGATTGCTGGTTTTTAGGAGTTTGATAACCATTTCTAGAGTTTTAAAACAATTTTGAATTTTTAAGATTTTTTTGGATTATCTTAATTATATTAATTAAGGGGGGAAAGGTTGATTTTTTTATTAGACGTAAATTCTAAAAAATTAACATTTTATTAAAATATTAGACCTTACTACGATCAGTTTGAAGGTAAGTATGTTGAAATTGGATTTTTTTGGATTTTATTACAAAGGTTTGAAGTTTTGAACTGATTTTGACCTATAATTGGCCATTTTGTTGACTTTTTGTATTTAATGATTTTCTGAAGTTTTTATATTTTTAATAAATATTAGGCCTTATTATGAGTTGAATGCAACTAAGTTTGATTGATTTGAATTTTTCTTGAATTAGTTATGATTTTTCTAAGTTTGAGGTATTTAATGAATTTTTGAAAATTATTTAATTAAGGCCCTTTTTTTATAATTTTGATCCAAATAGATCCCAAACTTCTTAAAATCAGCCACAAAGGTCAGGGATGACCTAAGGAGGGATTTCCAAGTGTTTGGGAATTTATTGAAATTTTTAATTATTATTAATTAATTAAAGAAATTAAATATTGAATTTCACTTAAAATTAAATTAAGGTTTAATTTTCTGTCAAATCAGTTTGGTTTTATTTTTCATTGGTTAAGGATTTGATTATGGTCAGTTAGAGGTATTATTTATATATTTTTTTTGGATTTAAAATGGATTTATTATATTTTTAAGAAGTTTTGAAAGTTTAATTAGGAGTTGATTTAGTTTAATGAGATTTAGGCCTTATGTTTTAATTTTGAATGATTGTGAGTTTGTATTATGATTGATTGGGGTTGATTATGAATGAATTGTCTTTTTTAGGAGGTTTATTTGACTTGTTTAGAGTTTTTAAAACAAAAGAGCAAAAATCCTTAATCTACTAGTTGTTATAAGATCAATTAATGTCAAATCAAGGTATATTTGCTTAAGGGATTGTGACACTAGTTTTCTATGTTTAAATTTCATCTCAAAAGAGATGTGTGTAGTTCTTCCTAGATTTGACTAAGTTGGCTAAGACTCAACCTTAATTATTATCCTTAGTGTCACTAGGTTATAAGATTGAAATCATGTTTTTCTAACCCTTGGACAAGCATGAATAAGCATACACAATAACACAATCAAGTGCTTAAAACTAGGAGATCCTATTTCTATTAATTTGGAGAATCATGAAATTTCAAAGTTTTGGGCCCAAAATGGACCCATTACTTTGTAAATTCATCCCATAGCAATCCATTGAACATCTGGACCTAAGAAAATTACAGGTAATGCCTAAGATGTCCAAAATTAATTCACCAAAATTTATGCTCCATTTGACCACTGGATTGAGAGAAAATTGAGAAATTTGGATTTCAAACAAACCCAAATATCTCTTAATACAGTGGTAAAAATAATTTGAATTTAGTTTTAATAAATACTAGAGCTCAAGAGCTTTCCAATAAGCCCAAGAACACTGAATTTGCTGAAAAATTAGATTTACTATGAATTTTGGAAGTTTATGAGCATTTAAATATATTTTTTAAAATGATTTTGGTCAAATCGAACTCCAGCGCCGCCAAACCAATCATTGGAAATGATTGGGTGATGGCGGCGTGCCGCCGCGGTCTGGACACGTGGCGTGACTTGGTGTGGTCACTTAAACACGTCGGCATGAGAAGCAGCCGTCCAATCCGATCAGATGGACCCGATCCAAGCATCCTGATTGAGTCACTTAAACTTATAATGTCTAGAGTTTGGAGGCTCCATGCATTGTATTTTGGCTACAGTTCGAAAAATAAGTTTAAGACTAAAACCGGAATAACTTACAATCTAACCAATGGATTTTTGATTTCTTGGTCTCTTTGGAAAGATGAAGAAGTCCTCTTCAACTTTGCTGAAGAGCCCAAGGGATGGATTGGTCTGGATTTGATGTTATGATTGAAATGGACGAATCTCTTTCTAGACCCTCTCTCTTCACCAATGAAGCTTTGGAAGCCAAGATCTGATGGGGGAAGGCCTAGAAGGGCTAGGGAAATGTTTGAAGGAGGTTTCTTGAAGGTTTTGAGAGCTGGAATGGCTCTGGAATGAAGAGATTGAGTGAGAGAAGGCTAGGGTGAGAAGGATGGCTCAAATGAGCCTTTTTTGCTTTATTCAAATATTCCCAGGTGAATTGGATGGTTGGGATCAAATGGCTGGACTCTGGATTGCTGCCAAGTGGCCTGGATGTTGTTGGGGTGTAGAGAATCAAAGGACAAGCAAGGAAAATCTAGGTGGAAAGTTTTTTTTTGTCCTCCATGCCATATGCAATTGATTAGGAGCCATCAGATTCTGATCAAAGGGATGGGATAAAGCCTAGGAAGGTTCTAGAGTGCTGTTTGAACTGTTGGAATGATTAGGGCTCAAATGAATTAACTTAAGGAATTAATTGGGCAATGTTTAGAATTCATTTGACCATCCATTGACCATTTGACCAGTCAATGGGTCAGTGGGTGCTGATGTGGCCATGAAGGAATCTTGATTTGCTGGTTGATTGAGCCAAGTTCAATATGCTTGAGGTAGTTTGAATTTGCTTAAACATTTAAGTCTTTTAAAGCCCTTAAGAGACTGTGCTGACTATGTTGACCAGTCAACCAGTCAATGAGGTGAATGATGTGGACTAGGAGAATATCATGGGTGCTGGTGAGGGTCATTCCAAAGTTTATGTAGGTTATTTGGGTCAAGAGGGCTTAATGGGCCCTTAATGGGCCATTAAGCTAAAAATGGTTGACTTGGTCAACCAAGTGGGTCCAGGGTCTGGAAATAGGTTCAACAGTTTTAAAATGTCATGTTCTGAGTCTATTGGATGTGGTCTCAGGGTCTAGGGAGGTCAATTCAGTCAAAATACCAATTTTGACTCTAAAGGGTTCTCTTAGGTCAACCCTATTGACTTGGTCAACTAGGTTGACCCAAAAGTGTGGGAATAGGTCTAACAGGTTTGGTTTGGCATTTGAAATCTGTTGGAGGTGGTTGCATTCAGTTTGGAGCTTATATGGTTTGAAATCTCTATTTGAGCCCCCCTAGGGGTATTTTGGTCATTTTGGGCTCATGACCACTCGGGGCTGAAATGAGTCCAGAAAAAATACAGTTTATTGATCAACATATCAGGTTGATGGTCTGGAAGTGATTGGAAGCTTTGGAGGAAGCTCCAGGGTCAGAATCCACTGGGTGGCAGGTTCAGTGGCATAGGTCGTAAATATTTGAAGGTTTTACAGCTTTTGGATTTTGATTTAGTTTCTGGGGTTAGAGACCTCAGAATGGGATCAAATTTGGAGGGTTGACTCTAGAGACATGTGCCATCAATATGAAACTGATAGAACCTGAATCAAAGTCCACTTGATAGGGTTTTGAAATGTTTGAAAATTCATTGGAAAATGCCTTTAGGACTGTGCCTTAAGACATGAGATCTGGGTCTGGAATTTACTTGGAATTGGATTGATTTGAGTTTTGGATTGATTTGAATTTGAATTTATTTTAGAGTCTATTAGAGACCTTATACAAAAATGAGGTCAATAGAGATCTGTTGAAATTTTGTTAAGTATGAATTAGATTGTCAGACCTAAGCTTATATCCCAGCGGCTAATCAAGAGGGGGGGGGGGGGGGGGGGGGTGAATTGGTAATTAAAAAATTTATGCCTCTTTTTGAACCGATAAAAAGTTTAGTGAATTTTTATATAAATAATTTTTTATAGTGGTTCGGTCAAACACGACCTATATCCACTCCCTAAAGTCTCCCACTTCAGGTATTGCACTATTACCACTTAGTATCTCTCCTTTTGCCCCAATAGCAAGACGGAGAAACCTTTACAAAAAAAAAAAACTCTCTTCTACCACTACCTGGTACGGTAGAGAACCGTCATCCTTTTACACCCTCCAAGTGTAGGCAGAGAACCTTTTTACTAATCACACTCTTCAAGTGTAGGCAGAGAACCATCCCACTATTCACACTCTCCAAGTGTGGGCAGAGAACCTTCCCGCTTTTCACATTCTCTAAGTGTGGGCAAAAAACCTTTTGTCCTTTCACACTTCTCTAAGTGTAGGCAGAGTACCCTTCATCCTTTCACAATTCTCTAAGTATAGGCAGAGTACCCTTAGCTGTTCACACTCCTCGAGTGTCGGCAGAGAATTGGATCTCCTTGACAAGATCTTCTCACGAGAAATTTGGAAGAACAAGAGAGAAGAGTGAAGTAATCACAATTCAAAAAACAAAGATCTTTACCTTTGAGTACCAAGTGAATCCTTCACGCTCCAATGGTAAGAAATCTCCTTCAAACACTCTCTCACACTCTCTCCTTCAATTTCTCTTCAGTTTGCACGAAGACAAGTGGACAAAAAGATTAAAGTGAAGTTTATATTAGACCTTTTATATAAAAGACAGGAAAAACCGTCCAAAAACTGCAATTTTTCAATTTTGTATGTACTTGATCATCCCGTACGTACGAACAGTGTAAAAACTATTGCGTTTGAACCCCAATGTGCATTGGTACGAAATGACTTCATACCCAATCATCGTTTCGTACGAACATGGTTCATCCAGTACAAATAGTTATTTTCAACCTCGTTGAAAGATAGCTGCAGGACAATTCTTAAGGTTAAGAAACAGAGTACATCGTCCTATGACGAATGTGCAAATTCATCTGGATGATCAGAAAAAACATGAGTTCAGAGGACATCGTCCAAGGATGAACAGGGTAAATCGTCTTAGACGAATAGTTCAAATTATGGGTCCAGAGGACATCGTCTAGGGACGAACTAGGTATTTTGTCTGGACGAACAGTTCAAGTCATGGGTCCAGAGGACATCGTCCAGGGATGAACTGACTATTTCATCTGGATGAATATTTCCAAGTGAGAAATCAAAGGACATCATCCAGGGACAAATTTGGAATTTTGTTTGGATGATCATGATTTAAAAAAATTCTTCACTTTTTGTTCGTTCCATTGCTCTTCGAGGGGTATAATTGATCTGATCGTCCCGTACGAACATGGTTCATCCCGTACGATCAGTAAAAAAATTTAATTTTTAAAGATCTCCCTCAGTGTTTGTGTGATAGGTTGCTCAATTAAAATTACACTCTCTTAGACTCAATAAAGTGAAAAATATGGACTTCAATTTACAAAATATGATATACTGAATTTGATTTGAAGTCTTCAGTAGTTTGGAGTATGATTATCCTAAAATGTTAGTCCACACAAGAGCAAAAATAATTCTTCCAAAAAATGTTAAGAGAAAATAATAATTAAAAATAATAATATTTGGAATCATCAAAACTATACAAGTTGTAAGAATGTAAGACATGCAAAAGCTAAGTAGCAACTCTCTTAACAAGATCGTCCTGGGAGAAATGAAAAACATTGTCCATATGAATAGTGTTCAACGATGAACCAAAGATGATCATCCCGATATGAATGAAAAATATTGTTCGTATGAATAGTGTTCCACGATGAAACAGAGGAGATCATCCCGGTATGAACAAAAAATATCGTTCGTACGAATAGTGTTCGACAACGAATCAGAGGAGATCATCCTGGGGTGAACGAAAAATATCATTCGTATGATCTATACTTAGAAAATTTTGGTTCATTTCTGTTCGCTCCATCGCTCGTTAGGGAAAATAACTGATCAGATCGTCCCATACGAATAAGGTTCATACTGTATGATCAGTTAAAAAATATGAATTTTAAGACTCTCCCTCCGATGTGTGTGTGCTTAGTTACTAAATTACAATCACACTCTCTCAGACTCAATAAAATAAAAAATATAGGCTTCGATTTACAATACACTCTAAATGGATCTTGATTTGAAGTCTTCAACAATTCGGAGTATGATTTTCTTGAAATGTTAGTACACACAAGAGCAAAAATAATTCTTCCAAAAATATGTTAGGAAAAATAATAATCAAAGCAATAATATTTGGAATCATAAAAAAATATACAAGTTGTAAGAATATCAAACATGCGAAACTAAATTGTAAATATCTCAATAATCTCTTCCTTTTTTATGATGGCAAAATCATTATTATTTGAATAAACCCTTAATCATAAATTTCTCCTTAACTCCCACTAAATGAATAAGCATGTGAATATTAGAAAATTTCTATTATGAATAAATCAACTTTTTAATTTTTAAGTTTTTAACACAAAAATAGTGCTAAAACACACAAAAATGATACTAAAATAAGAAACAAAACATAAAACAATAACACGAACAAAATATTCAGAAGTCAAACAACATTTCTCTCTCTTTTTGACAACAATAAAAAGAGAAAAAGAAACACAAAAGAAATGCAAGAAGTCATATGAGAAACCTTTTATAATTGATCCTGAAAGAGATTGAGTTATAACTGCAATAATAAGATTAATGTTTATTAGAGAAAAATAAAGATTCATAACATTTAAATTAAGATATAATAGAGATAAGATAAATGTATAAAAGTCATGAAGCAATCTAGACAATTTTATAAGAAAAATTAGTGAAAATGTGACAAAATGAAGAATAATTTAAGTTAAATTCCAATATAAGATATATTTAAATGTTAGATTGATTTGAAAGAAAAGATTAAAAGATATAGAAAAAAATATATACTTGTTTAGCAACATTGGGCATCTTTTCAATTTTATTGGCACACTTTGTGCATCTTTTTGTATTGAGCTAATTTTGTGACTCTTTTCAATTTGCGAACCATTGCACATTCTTTCAATTTTTGTACATTTATACTTTTCTCCAATTTTGAATTGATCTTTCAAAAATCAATAATCTAAAAGCTTAAATTTTTCTAAGTACAATGCGACTTATATTGAAAAGAGAAATAAAAATAAAAAGATATCAAAAATTGCAATAATAATATTAAAATTTTGTATGTCTAAAAAACCATGAGATTGATAGATTTAACTTGATCGAGTTATAAGCTAACTTAAAATTTTTTAAAAATTAGATTTTCTAATGAATTTTATTTTTTGTATTACTTTTCAAATTATACTATTTTTTAGATCAATTAAGTCAAGTTTATCATATAAATAAACAAACATTTAAAAATAAAGAATAAAAATAAACTAAAATAAAAGCATGACATGTTTTAGTGATATCAAAATAAAAGATAATACATTGAAGCTCTGTTGATATCAATACGCAATAGATCATTAAACATAAATACTAAAACTAAAGACAGTCATAAAAACCACAAAAGTCATCACATCATATCAAAAGTACTGGCAAAGACAAACACAGAGAAGTACATCTATCACTCTAAGGGTCCCTAGTTTGGAGGAGGTGGCCGGTTGAAGAGATTAAAATAGCTATTCATTATAGCCATGTTAGTGTTGATCGATTTAAACTGACCTCATATCCAGCCCATGTCCTGCTAGTGTTGTGCATCCTAATGGTGTAGGTGAGTCTGAATTTAATCAAAGCGCTGATCAAAATGACTCTCAAGATGATCAAAGCGCTGGACCATATCCTGAATGGCTGGTCCACGAGCAGGCGCAGGCATAAATGCAGGTTCTCCCCCTTCTCCCTCAGAATCTTCACTTCCATCACCTCTCCCAAAGATTGCTCGAACTGAAGCATCAGTATAGTAGATATGAGTTTTTAGGTGAGGATCAAGATAAACTATATCGTACTTCTTCTCAAGAATGTATGTCATAAGGTGTCCTAAGGCAATGTTCTTATTTCTCTTATTAGAGATATGACCAATTTCAGAAAGCCCATAAATGTAGTCAATAATGAGTTGGACTTCATCAATAGGTTGAACAATCATGATAAGATAAGTTACAATAGAAAGAAGAGGAGTAATGTTGATACGATCACCAGCTTTAGGAATTATGGAGCTTCTAAGAATATGCTAGATGATTCTAGTATCTTGCTAAAAGTGGATACCTTAGGCAAATGACACAATTCTCTAATTCCTCTAATTACTTTATTTATTTCAGTCCAATCATAATTAGAAGCATTGGTCAAAGTGTGGGCTCTTATTTCTTGGGTTCTTAAATTCAAAAATATCCCCAAATCCTACTTGGTTATTTCAACTTTTTTCTTCAGAACATATGACCTAATTCTAGTTTGATCAGTGCTAAAAGTCAAATTGAAAGAAAATAGTGAAAAGTTTCTTTGTTGTAGGAGTGAATCATAGTGAGAATAAAAGAAAATTGAGTCGAGGAGAAAAGTTGCATTACTTGAAAAATAACATTCACTTGTAGAAGAACTCTAGAAGGAGTGATTTTTGCAGAAACAAACCTAGGAAAAGATTCTTCGTTTGTTTTGAACAGAAAGTTTTCTTTATCATTCTTAGATGATGGACCCTTAGCTAATCTACCCCTTTTGCTAGAGCTAGTCATTGAAAGATTTGAAAAGATGAGAGGGTTTGGAAAGGATTTTGAAGTGAAAGAGAGTTGAGTTCTAAAGCCCTTCTATTTATAAAAAAATGATCTTTTGTATATACGAACATAGGTTCGTACCATACGATGCTTGCATTCGTATGTACGAAATTAAATTTTGTATGTACGAATGAATGCGTTTAAAATGAAATGACTTTTTATAATCACACAAGTTACGAGCCATCCTTTCATACAGGCTTTTTGACCATACAATTGTATAGTCTGGGACAATCGGTTATTTAAGATCATTTTAATGATGGTTTGAATCATCCCTCACATTGATATGCCACGTGTTGGTATGTACGAACTCCAGGTTCGTACGTACAATCAGAAATAAAAATTGCTACTGCTCGTATAACTGTCTATATGCGTACATACGAATGAATACACATTGTCTAGACGATATGAGGATCATACAAACGAACTGTATTGAAAATAAAAATGATACGCAACCTGTTCTACCCAACAATGGATATGCTACAAAATTAGTCCAGTACGAAATAAATTTCGTACAGTACAAATAGAACACTTAGGAATCAAAAACATGAAATTCAATGTAAAAATATTTTGAAGCCACACAAAACACAAAAACACTGAAACAAATACAAAAATGCACTTAAAATTAAAAAAATAGAAAATACATAAAACACACATTAAATTTGCAGAAAATTTTCATTTAAGTATTCAGGTCAATCACAATACCTAGTCTTGTTCTTAATGTACTGAAAGTATCAAAGGCTAGTGGTTTTATAAAAATATCTGCAAGTTGATTTTCAATTGAAACATGATTTAATTTAATTTCTCCTTTGGATACATGATCCCTTATGAAATGATGCCTTATGTCAATATGTTTGGTTCTTGAATATTGAATAGGATTCTTTGAAATATAAATGACACTAGTGTTATCACAATAATTTGGAATAGTGCCTATTATTAATCCTGAATCAATTAATTGTTATTTCCAAAGAACTTGTGCTACACAACTTCATAAGATAATGTATTCAGCTTCAGCAGTAGATATGGCTTCGAAATTCTATTTTCTACTAGACCAAGAAACTAAAGAATTTCCAATAAATTGATAAGTTTCAGAAGTACTCTTTCTATCAACCCTATAACCTGCAAAGTCCGAATTTGAATATCCAATTATTTTAAATAAAGAGTTAAACTTAGGATACAAAATTCCTAAATTCTGAGTTCCCAAGAGATATCTCAAAATCCTTTTCACTGCTATCAAATGTATTTCTTTTGGATCTGGTTGAAATCTAGCACACAAACAAATACTAAACATAATATCGGGTCTGCTAGTAGTCAAGTAAAGCAAAAATCTAATAATTCCTCTAAATTTCTTTTGATAAATAGATTTTTCCTTTGGGTCTGTATCCAACTAAACTGAGGAACTCATAGGTGTACTAATAAGTTTAATATTGTCCATTTCATACTTTTTGAGGATGTCCTTAACATACTTCGATTGACTAAGAATTGTTTTTTCCTCAATTTGCTTAATGTTAAAGCCTATAAAGTAACTCAAATCTCCCATTAGACTCATTTCAAATTCACTACTCATTATTTTAAAAAAATTATCACAAAATTTTTTATTTGTAGATCCAAAGATAATATCATCAACATAAATTTGTACAATGAGTATGTCATCTCCTAATTTTTTCAAAAAGAGAATTGTGTCCACTCTTTCTTTTTCAAAATATCTCTCAAGTAGAAAAGTGCTCAACCTCTCATATCAAGTCTTAGGTGCCTATTTCAATCCATACAATGCATTTTTCAATTTAAAAACATGATTTGGGTATTTTGAATTTTCAAAATATAGAGGTTGTTCAACATAAACATATTCTTGAATCACCCCATTTAAAAATGTACTTTTAACATCTATTTGATACAATTTAAATCCTCTAAAATAAGCAAAGGCTAATAAACCCTATTTGCTTAAAATCTTGCTACAGGGACAAAAGTCTCCTTAAAATCAATCTCTTCAATCTGATTATATCCCTTAGCCACCAATCCAGCCTTATTTCTAACAATAACTCCTGAGTCATTCATTTTGTTTTTAAAAATATACTTAGTCCCAACAATACTTTGATCCTTTGGCCTTGCAATTAAATCTCAAACTTCCCTTACAAATTGATTCATTTCTTCTTGCATTGTCAAAATTCAAAATTCATCATAAAGTGCTTGATCAATACTTGTGGGTTCAATCATAGAAATAAAGGCTGAATGATTGACTTCTTTGCTTAATCCATGTCTAGTCCTAACACCTCACTAGGTTCACCTAAAATTGATTCTTTTATGTGGTTTTTAGAAAATCTCTAGGCAAAGGGTTTTTTATATCCTGCTTTTCATCCAAATCAATTTTCTCAATCTTTTGGGAGTTATTTTCTATCTCATCCTCTTTAACATTCGGCTCTTCCAAAATATCAGATTCATCTAATGCAACATGTGTGGTCTCCTCAATTATCAAAGGTTTTTTATTAAATACTCTATAAGATTTTCCAACACTGGAGTATCCTAGAAAAATTTCTTCATCTAATTTTGGATCAAATTTTCCTAAGGTAGATTTTTCATTATTATGAATGAACACCTTACATCCAAAAATATATAAATGTGACAAATTAGGTGTTATCCCTTTAAGTAACTCATAGGGTGTTTTATTCAAGTTTGATCTAATGTTCATCTTATTCAGAACATAACATGTCGTGCTAACCGCTTCATCCTAAAAATATTTAGGAAGTGAATATTCTGCCAACATGGCTCGAGCGGATTCTATTAATGTTATATTCTTCCTTTCGACTATCCCATTCTGCTGAGGGTTTCTAGGTGTATACAAATTGTGATTAATCCCTTTTTCCTTATAAAATTTTTTAAATTTCTCATTTTCAAATTCTCCATCATGATCACTTTAGATTATTAAAATTTCACATCCTATTTTCCTCTGAATTCAAGTCGAAAATCTCTAAACTCCTCAAATGATTCACTCTTATGAAATAAGAATTTAACCCATGTGAATCTAGGAAAATTATCAACTATAACAAATTCGTATACCTTCCCTCCTAGACTAACAGTTACAATCAATCCAAAAAGATCCATATGTAAAATCTTTAATAGTTTACTAGTTCTAAGATCCTTATTAGACTGAAAAGAGAACTTCACCTTTTTTCCTAATTAACATGCATCGTAAAGATGATCCTTGGTAAATTCTAGTTTTGGTATAACTCTCACTAAGTTCTTTTGGGTAATCCTCCTAAGGTTTTTCATGCTAGAGTGATAAAGTCTCATATGTCATAGCCATGACTCATCAGAAATAATTTTTAAATAAAAAATAGTAAGAGTTTTGATATAATTTAAATCTAGCATAAAAACATTATTTACCTGAATACCATGCAAAACATCATTACTGTTTATGCTTAATATACAGCTAGTAGGAAAATATTTAACGTTGTAACCTTTTTCACATAGCTGGCTTATACTCAAAAGATTATGCTTCAAGTCTTTAACTAGTAACACATTTTCAATAAAAAAGTTTTTAAAAATTTCTATCATACCTATGCCAACCACTCTCTTAGTGGTGTTATCTCCCAGTGTGACCCTGACTCCATTCCTGGCTTCCAACAATATGAATTGTGTAGTGTCTCGAGTCATATACTTTAAGCAACTGCTGTACATGTACCAAATGCTCTCACGAGGCCTTGTATGAGAGCGATCCTCTTCTTGATCTGACTGATCAAGAATATCATCCATCAAGCATAAGTTGGTGACTTCCTCCTCCTTTTCAGTTTCTAATGAGTTTGAAGCTGAGTCCGCCCAAAAAGTTCTTTGAATTTCTTCCTTCCCTTCTTCTCTTTTGGTTTCTCTTCTACCTTCTCCTTGCTATGAGTGGCTTTAAGTTTTGGGCATTCTGACTTTACATGTTCGGGTTTCCTGCATTCATAGCAAATTATATCATTTGAAACCTTGACATTTTTATGGAATTTACCTCTATTCTACTGTTGGCGTCTCTTCTACTTCCTCTTTAGAAAGTTCCTAAATTGCCTAATCATTAAGGCAATATCATCCTCATCCTCAGGTTGTTATAGATCACTCTCCGACTCCTTCGCTTTCAGTGCTATGTTCTTCTCCTTTCGTGGCTCTCCTACACAAATCTTTCTTTGATTGACTCATTGCTTATAAGCAATTAGTGATCTAAGAAGATTGTCAATAAAGTAAACATTTAAGTCCTTAGACTCTGTAATAGTAGTTATCTTTGCATCATAAGTAGTAGGCAAACAACGGAGAATCTTATTAACCATTTCAGCATTCGTTAATTACCTACCAAGTGCATGCAAATAAGTGACTATCTGAGTGAATCTTATGTACATGTTAGAAATATATTCATTGGGTTTGATGCAAAATAATTTATAATCATGTAATAATATATTAAGTCTAGATTGCTTAACTTCGTTAGTCCCTTCATAAGTTATACAAAGTCTATCCCATATATCCTTTCCACTTTTGTAAGTGGAAACCCGTTTGTAGTCTTCTGACTTAAGTGTATAAAAAAACTGTTCAAACATTTAGCATTGAGTTGTGCTAAGTCACGTTCTTCTACAGTCTAGTTTGCAAAGGGTGTTTTAACTCTAATGCCATCAACTAATCTAATTGGATTTGTATATCCTTCTTGTACTAAGATCCACATACGATAATCAAGTGACTATAAAAATATAGACATGCGTATTTTATAAAAATTGAAAGGGATGTTATCAAATAAAGGAGGTCTAGTGATCGAATACCCTTCAGGTGTGTTCCGATTTCTAAAAGTAGCCATGCTCGTTAATAAAAAAAGTAGTCTAAACTTATAAATTTGAAACAATGCTTTGATACCACTTGTTAAAATTTATTATTTCTAGAATAGGTTATTAGACCTAAACTAAGGTCCCAAGGCTAACTAAGAGGGGGTGAATTAGTAATTTAAAAATTTGAACCCTTTCTTGGATTTTATATTATGTAACCAATTAATAAACTTGAGCAAGTTGATTTTAGATAAAAAAAAAAGATTTTTTAACCACAAAAAAATTAACTTGCAGTAAAGTAACTAAGCAGCGAAAATAAAAAGACACAAAGGTTTATAGTGGTTTAATCAAATACGACTTACATCCACTCTCTAAAGTCTCTCACTTCAAGTATTGCACTATTATCAAAGTGACTCTCCTTTTGCCTGCACATCAAGGCAGAGAAGCCTTTACAAAATTCTCTTTCACTAATTCTTGTTGTGGCATAGAACCGTCATCCTTTCACACCCTCCAAGTGTAGGCAGAGAACCTTCGTCTTCGTCCTTTCACACCCTTCAAGTGTAGGCAGAGAACCTTCATCCTTTCACACCCTCTAAGTGTAGGTAGAGAACATTTGGCTATTCACACTCTGCAAGTGTCGGCAGAGAACTAAATCTTCAAAAGATCTTCACACGAGCATTCTATAAAGATAAGAGAAAGAGTGAAGAAACATAAATCACATATAGAGATCCTTACCTTTTAGTAACTTGTGAACCCTTCACACTCAACTAGGAAGAAATCTCTCTCAAACACTCCCTCACACTCTCTCCTTCAATTGACCTTTACTAATCACGAAGACCAAGTGATAGTTTTTAGTGGACCTTTTATAGAAAAGACACGAAAAACTGTCAAAAAAAATTGAAAATTTCAAGTTTGACGTCCACGATCATCCCGTATGATCGTTTTTTCTTTCGTACGAACAGTACAAATATTGTCGCGTACGAACCCATTGTGAATTTGTATGAAACCATTTCATTCCCGCTCATCATCCAGTATGAACTGTGTTCATCTAGTACGAACAGAAGAATTTTCAAAAAGCATAAGTATGAACCGGTAGAAAGAAATGAATAAATACAAAACAGAGCCCTTCGTCCTGGTACGATAAAAAATTATCATTCGTATGAACTTTTTTCGAGGACAGATCAGAGCCCATCGTCCTAGTACGAACGAAAAATATTGTTCGTACGAATAGTGTTCGATGACGAACCAGAGGAGATCGTCCTAGGATGAACAAAAAATATCGTTCGTATGAATAGTGTTCGACGACAAACCAGAAGAGATCGTTTCGGTACGAACGAAAAATATCGTCCCTTCGAATAATGTTGAACAATAAACCATAGGAGATCGTTCCGGTATGAATGAAAAATATCGTTCGTACGAATAGTGTTTGACGACGAACTAGAGGAGATCATCCTGGGACGAACAAAAAATATCATCAGTACGATCTATACTTAGAAAATTTTGGGTCATTTCTGTTCGCTCCATTGCTCGTTATGGAAAATAACTAACCAGACCGTCCCGTACGAATAAGGTTCGTATTGTACAATTAGTTAAAAAATATGAATTTTAAGACTCTCCCTTGGTGTGTGTGTGCTTAGTTACTCAATTACAATCACATTCTCTCAGACTCAATAAAATGAAAAATACAAACTTTGATTTATAATACACTCTAAACTGATCTTGATTTAAATCTTCAACAATCCGGAGTATGATTTTCCTGAAATGTTAGTACACACAAGAGAAAAAATAATTCTTCCAAAAATTTGTTAGGAGAAATAATAATCAAAGCAATAATATTTGGAATCATCAAAAACATACAAATTACAAGAATATCAAACATGCAAAACTAAATTACAACTATCTCAACATTAATATCTTTGTCTTTCTACTCATGATCTTTTATCAATCAAAGAAACACTTTTTTTTTCTTTTTCTTTTTTTTTTTATTTGCTTAGGGTCTATTTATGGGGGAATTATTAAGTGCAGAATCCGGACTCCAATGAACACGTGGTTGTACAAACCTTTGTACAACTTGTACATAGGATTGTATAATACACAAATGTGTAAAAGCCATGTGACTTGATTTCATTTGGATTATGGACGCAACTTACATCCAACCATCGCACATAAATTTTTTTTCTTTTTTTTGACTGTTGTTTCAAGCTTTTACTTTCCGACATCAATCATAATTTTATTTTATTACGGCATTTATGTTATTTTCTTGTTATATTTTTTAAATGTTATGATAAAAATTGTTTTTTATTTAAAAAAAATCATTTTTAGGTTCTATATGATAATAAAATTATGAAATTGATCTGTTTACTTCGTATGGAAAAAAATTATCTTATACTAACATTATCGATGATTATACAAATTAAAATTTTCAGGAAAAAAAGGAGTACAACTCTGAAACGGAATATTTCTATTAAAATAAAAATTAAATATATATATTTTGCTAGACATCATCATGCCATAATGCAAGCAGAACAAAATATTGTACAGAAATATTTTTATTTATTATAGTAATAAAGTTATACAAAGTTAACATATATTATAGAAAAAAATAATGGTTAGTGCAACCAATCTTACAATATTTATGTTTCATAAAAAGTGAATATATATCCACTAAACATATAAAAATAGTTTATTAATTTAATTCTTCATTGAAATAACTTCAATTGTTTTCAAATGTGAAATCAAAATAAATAATCTCTTAGGGATCATTTGGTTTAAAATGGAATACAACATAATGAATGTATTTTATTTGAAATCTTAGTACTTGTTAGGATGAGTGTTAAATCACACAGGAGATTTAAAAAAAAAATATTTTGCTTGTTGTAAAATCTAATGCAAAGTAAAGCTCAAAGATGGCAGTGGCAAGTGATTGATGGGTGATGGTCAATGACTAACGACAGGCTGCAAGTGGCTGATAGAAGTTGGTAGTGTAGAAACTTCAGCTCTTGTTATGTAACTGCAGAAGATGTGATACCATAAATAAAGAAAGTAGAGAAGAGTAGTTTGGCTATAATGCTTTACCCACTCCTTTTCTATATTAACTTGTACATATATAGAAGAGATACATAGAGAAGACAATGACATCTACGGTCGAGATTAGACTGTTACTAATTAACGATGATTAGGAAACAAATGAAGAGTGAGCGTCTACAGCAGAACCAAGTGAATGTAGAGTAATCGTCTGGAAGCAGGATCGAATGCACATGGTATATGAATAGTTTATAAGTCTTCTTGTTTATTTACGGCTTGCATATCAACCCACCATAAGCTAACAGAAGGATCCGAAATGGTTAGCTACTTTCTCTAAGTAAGGAAATGCAGAATGGAAAGGGATTCATTAAACAAATCAGCAAGCTGGTCCACAATATGTACATGAGATAGATGTAGAATCTGATTCTTGATGTAGTCATGCACAAAATGAAAATCAATCTCAATATGTTTAGTTCTAGCTTGAAAACTAGGGTTATTTCCAAGTACCATAGCCAAAATATTGTCATAAAATAAGATAGTAGGCTGAGATATATCAATATGAAATTCCTGTAGAAGTTAGTGAAGCCAAATAATGTCCATTACAATAGCGGCATAAGCACGATACTCTACCTCCGTGGAGGATCTGGCTACAGTTTTATGTTTCTTAACTCGATAAGATATACGTGTATTGCAAAGAAAAGAACAATAACTCATAGTAGATTTCCGATCAATTGGATCACGAGCTCAAATAGAGTCAGAATATGCAAATAATTATAGTCTTTACATGAAGAATTTGTAAACCAAAATGTGTGTACCTTTTAAGTATCTAAGGAGTCATTTAAGGAGCTTAAAATCATCATCAAGGGGTTGATGCATATATTGACAGAGCTTATTGACAGTGTAGGCAATATATTGCCATGTAATAGTTAAATATTGTAAGGTACCCTCATTGTATCTGAAATGATCAGCTTAAGCAGTGGGTAGAGAAGAATAAAAAATAGTTATAAATTTAGAAGGAATGGGCGATGCAATGGGTTTGCAATCATCAATAATTGCACCAATGAGTAGATCGAAAGCATATGTGGATCGGGATAAGTGTAAATTAGCAGGAGTATTTGTAACTTGCATTCCAAGGAAGTAAGAAATTTACCCAAAATTTTCATGATAAATCGGGTAGATAATAGATAATATATGATGGATCGTATGTTCATCATTTTCTGTAAGAAAAATATCATCAACAAAAACCAAAATGTAGAGCACAATGAACTGCTTGTAATATAGCAAGAGAGATGGATCAACGATGTTATGGGTGAAATCATAATTCATCAAGTATGTAGAAAATGTTTCAAACCATTTCCTGGAATGGACTTTTATAAAAGTCAAACAAAATTTTGATATAATGGGTCCTTAAAACCAATAGGTTGAGACATATACACTGTGTTAGTGAGCATACCATGAAGAAATACATTTGACACATCAAGTTGTAAAACAATCCATTTTAATGTAATAGCAATTATAAGAAGAATGCATAGTATAAAGCTTTACAACCAGATTGAAGGTATCACTATAATCTAGACCATCTTGTTGATGACATTCTTGAGAAATAAGATAGGCTTTATGTCTAGCAATTGTACCATCTGAATTCAACTTTATTTTGTAGATCCATTTACATTCTAAAATATTTTGACTAGAGTGAGGATGAAACAATGTCCCTTGCTTTTGAAAGAGCATCAAATTTTATAGACAGATTGATGCCAAATAATGTCCTTTACCACTTGAGTATAAAAGGTAGAATATGATGGAACTAGAAAAGTACTCATACTAATAATATTTTGAGGCTTGAGATTTCCTGTTTTAAAGCGGGTAAGCATTGGGTGAGTGAACGAGTTTGGAAGTGGAGCTGAGGTAATAGTGTCAATTAGAGATGAAGGAGTGGGCAGTGGAGAGGTGATATAATGTAGAGGAGTGATGTGAGTAATAGACTTGTGAGGGGTGGAGGAAGCTATAGTTGCACATGGCTGAGAGGGAGATTGGAAAGTAGTAGGAACTAATAATAACGGTAGAGTGTAAGAGGGATCAGGTGAAGTAGATGTTGAGTCTAGTAATTTGGTTGTTAAGCCTAAGTGAATGTCCCAAGGCTACCAAGAGGGGGGTGAATTGGTAGTTTAAAAATTTTAAACCCTCTTTGAAGATTAAGTTGAACCGAAATAAAAATTTCTTTTAAAGTTTGTAGAAAAATATTTTTCAACCACAGAGTTGTTAAAACTAAAATTTAAAGTGCAGAAATGTAAAAACAATAAAGTAAATGACACCAGATTTATAGTGGTTCGGTCTATAACCAGACCTACATCCACTCCTTAGAGGCACCCTCTGAGTATTGCACTAAAACCAATAGTGACTCTCCTTTAGCACCCCCAGCAAGGCGGAGAAGCCTTTACAACACACTCTTTTCACCACTACCTGGTGCGGAAGAGAACCGTCGTCCTTTTACACAATCCCCAGTGCTGGCAGAGAACCGTCGTCCTTTTACACAATCTTCAGTGTTGGCAGAGAACCGTCGTCCTTTTACACAATCTCCAGTGTTGGGAGAGAACCGTCGTCCTTTTACACAATCTCCAGTGTTGGCACAGAACCGTCGTCCTTTTACACAATCTCCAGTGTTGGAAGAGAACCGTCATCCTTTTACACTCTCCTAGTGTGGGCAGAGAACCCTACGACTGTTCACACTCTCCAAGTGTAGGCAGAGAACCTTTCGGCTGTTCAAACTCTCTAAGTGTCGGCAGAGAACCGGATCTCCTTGACTGATCTTCTCACAAGAATCTAGAAGGAAGAAGGAAAAGAGTGAAGTAATCCAAATTCACAAGTAGAGACTCTTACCTTTGAAATCTAAGTGAAGCCTTCTCGCTCCAGTGGTAGGAATCCTCCCTTGAATGCTCTCTTCCACTCTCTCCTTGGCTATTCTCTCAAGAGGCACGAAGATCAAATGACAAAAAGATAGGGTGTCAGTCTAATTTGGACTATTTATATAAAAGACAAGAAAAACAGCCCAAAAACTGCAAGTTTTCAATTCTGTACGCAATGGATCGTCATGTACGATCATGGATCGTCCTGGATGATTTTACTTAAACGATCTGAAACGACCCTATTTGAATATGTGTACGAAATATCTTCGTACAGCTGATCGTCCTGTACGAACTAGGTTCGTCCAGTACGAACGGTTATTACTAGGTCGGTTCTAGAAACTGCTGAAAACTATTCTAAGTCTGTTAATCGTTTGGACAAGAATATGTTCGTCTGGACGAAAATTTTCCAGAGACCCGATCGTCCTGGACGATATTTAATTTCATCTGGACGAAAATTTTCCAGAGGACCAATCGCCATGGACGATAATTTATTTTTGTCTAGACAAAAATTTTTCAGAGACCCGATCGTCCTGGACGATATTTAATTTTGTCTGGACGAAAATTTTCCAGAGGACCAGTCGCCACGGACGATAATAAAATTCGTCTGGACGAAAATTTTACTAAGAACCAATCGTACTGTACGATAATTAATTTCGTCCTGGACGAATAGGACTTAGAAAAAGATTTTCGAGCAAGTTCCTATTCGTTCCATGTGCCCTATAGGAGATAACTGTCTGATCGTCCCGTACGATCGGATATCATCCCGTACGATCAGTATAAAATTTTATGATCTCCTTATGTGTGTGTGTATGTTTTTATTCACTCAATTACAATCACTCCCTTTCAAAATTAATTCAAAAAAAAAATGCAAACTTCAAATTAACAAAGTATCTCATGTTGAATTTGATTTGAAGTTTTCGTAGTCTGGAGTCTGATTTTCCTGAAATGTTAGTACACACAAGAGCAAATATAAATCTTCTAAAATCGTTAGGAGATAACTACACATTTGAACAATAATGTTTGGAATCATAAAAACTACATAAGTTGCAAAAATGTAAAGCATTCAAATAGCATCTATTCTAACAATCTTCCCCTTTTTGATGATGGCAAAATAATTATTGTTTGTATGGTTTCAATTTAAACAAATCTCCTATCTCTTAAACTCCCCCTGTATTGAAGAGTACATGAAAATAAGGAGGCATTTTGAAGTAAAGAACAATATTTTTATTTTCCAAAAATTTTAACACAAACAACCACAAAGTCAAATACTTGCAAACAGAATAATCAAAACACAAAACACAATAATTTCAATAATTTCTCCCCCTTTTTGATAGCAACAAAAAGTGAAGAAGAAATAGACGAGAAATATAAGTAATTATATGAAATTCATTTGAAAATTTAATCTAAATTGTGATTGACATAAGGTATGCAATTTTAAACTAAAAACATTAGGTCAATCATAGAAATTCATAAAATTTAAGAAGTGATATAACATTGTAAGTAAGAAGAATTTTTTAAAGACATGATTCAATTTAGACATTCGAGTATAGAAAATCATTACAAGAGAGATGTAGAAAAAAATTTGTATTTCAAAGTTCAATGGAATATAAATGAACATAAGATCAATTTGAATTAAGAGATTGAAAGAATTTGGAAAGAAGAGAATTACCACATGTGGCGCTTTGCGCATCTTTTTCAAAATTTTTGGGGCACATTTTTGTGCAATTTTTTCTTTATTGGGCTTATTTTGTGCCTCTTTTTTACATTGCAAATCTTTGCGAATTCCTTTTGATTTTTGTACTTTTTGTACAATTTTCAAGAGTAATTGAGACCAATCCTTTCCAAAATCAATAATCTAAAATTTTAAATATTTCTAAGTGCATAAATATCACTTGATCATAGAAATACAAAATAAGAAAACATCTAAATTTCAATAGTAATATTAACTTTTATGTAGTCTAAATGAATAGACATGAATTTAAAAGTTCTAATTACAACAAGTTATAAACAACTTTTAAATTTAGAAAGACTAGATTTTCTAATATAGATAATCTCAAATTACAATCTAATTTAAGCACTATGAAGATTAAATAATATTAATAAAATTCATAAAAATTAACCACATTCCAAAAACAAATCAAATTTGAAACAAGTACAACATCCATTGATATTAATGAAAGGATTACACATTTCATAATATCTAAAACAAATAAGAAAAATACACTGAACTTAAAAGAAAAAACAAACATGAAAACAAACACTTAACATAAAAACTGACAGAACAAAATATATAACACGAATACAACAAACACATAGAAATTCATCTCTACTGTTCTGGAGGAGGAGGAGGAGGAATGCCGCCAAAAAGGTTGAAGTAGGAGGCCATCAACATTACATTGGTATTAATTTCATGTACTTCATTTCTAATATTACCAATGTCTTGTTGCTGCTGCGTAAGTTGAGCATCAAATTGATCAAACCTTTGATCAATGTGAGTCTCTAATCTATCAAATCTTTCAATCAGATTCTGATAATCTGACTGAGGAGCAGAAGTTTGCTCTCCTTCTTCTTCCTCTTTTGAAGCACTGGCATGTGCTTTTCCTTTTTCCTCCTTGAAAAGCAATCTGAAGGAAGCATCATTATAGTATACTGGCTCTTCGTATTCTTTATCAGGATGCACTAAGTTGTATTTCTTTTCCAAAATGTAAGTGACTAAGTGTCCTAATGAGATGTTCTTTTTCCTCTTCTGTTTTGCATTTCCTATTTCTGAAAGCCCATAGATATGATCTATGATAAGTTGAGCTTCGTCAATAGGATGAGATTCCATAATCAAAAAGGTTAGAGCAGAAAGGAGGGGTAATATTTATCCTATCACCAGCTTTAGGAATGATTGAAGATCGAAGGATATGCTGGATGATTCGGGCATCTTTGGTCATACCGGAGACTCTAGCAACATGATAGGTTAGGCCAATTTCTCTAATCACCCTATTGACTTCATACCATTCAAATTTGTTTTCACTCATTAGGGTGTGAGCTCTATATCCCTCAGTTCTTAAGTTTAAAAAGGCACCAAGGTTGTGCTTTGTGATTTCAACTTTTTCCTTGAAGACATAAGAACTAATAGAGGAGTGGTCGGAATTAACACTCATGTTCGCTAGAAAATAGTGGTAGGTTTGCTTGTTGTAGAAGTGGACGAGAGAAAGTATGAAATGAAATTGGGTTGAGGCAAAGAGGTGCATTACCCTAAATTTTAACTCACTTTGGATTAAAATGCGAGAGGGAGTTATTTTGGCAGATGCAAAACGAGGAAAGAATTCCTCATTCGCCTTAGACAGGAAGTTCTCTGAGGCATTCCTATTGGGTTTCTTCACCAACACCTTTTATCTCTTGCTTGAGGAGGCCATTGTCGATTTGAAGTAGAAAGGGATTGAAAGAGAAGTTTGGAAGTGTGATTGTTAAGTTAGAAAGCCTTCATATTTAAAGAAAAATGATACGTTCGTCCTGGACAAAAATATTCGTCCTGGATGAAAATCATCGTTCGTCTGGATGAAATTATTTCGTACAGATGATCCAATTCATCCAAAATGTAATGGCTTTTTGTAATCAATACAACTTACGATGCGTCCCTTCATACAGGCTTTTTGACTTGACCGATCGTACAGACGAAAAGTTTTCGTACAGACGATCAAAAAATAACTCATTTTAATGTCTCTCGAAAATCGTCCCCTACAATGAACCAATATCTGTTCGTCTGGACGAACAAAAAATTCGTACAGACGAAATCCATATTAAAAACTGTCTTATCCACTCAACCGCTGCATTCAATCGTTCCGACGTTTGAGAAACAAAAAATTCATCATGGACGATCGTCAGATCGTACAAACGATCTAATTAAAAACTGCTCTCAAAACGGTTAAAATTCGCGCAAACTGTTCTTTTACACATCGTCCAGTACGAACCAAAATTCGTCCCGAATGATTTCCTCCAATTTTTTTAATTTTTGATTTTTAATTTAAGAAAACAAACTAAACATTCAAACACAGAAAACATAAAACAAAACCATATACCTAAAAAAAATTCATTCAAAACACACAAAAGTTCACAAAATCAAAAACAAAACAAAACAAATATCAATGTTGCAAAGACATTTTGTTTAGGCATTCAAATCAATAACACCAAGCCTTGTTCTTAAGGTACTGAAGGTATCAAAGGCTAAAAGTTTTGTAAAAATGTCTGCAAGTTGATTTTCAGTTGAAACATGTATGAGTTCAATTTCTCCCTTGGATACATGATCCCTTATGAAATGATGCCTTATATCAATGTGTTTGGTTATAGAATGTTGAATAGGATTTTTGGAAATGCAAATAGCACTAGTATTGTCACAATAAATTGGAATAGTGCCTATAGTTAATCCTAAATCAATCAACTGTTGTTTTAACCAAAGTACTTGTGCCACACAACTTCCTAATGCAATGTATTCTGCTTCTGCAGTAGATAGTGTCACTGAATTTTATTTTCTACTAGACCATGAAACTAATGAATTTCTAATGAATTGACATATTCCAGAAGTGCTTTTCCTATCCACTCTACAGCCTGCAAAGTCAGAATCTGAGTAACCAATAATTTCAAATGAAGAGCTAAACTTAGGATACCAAATCCCTAAGTTTTGAGTTCCTAGTAGATATCTTAAAATCCTTTTCACTGCTGTCAAATGTGATTCTTTTGGATCTGATTGAAATCTAGCACATAAGCAAACACTGAACATAATATCTGGTCGGCTAGCAGTCAAGTAAAGTAAAGATCCAATTATCCCTCTAAATTTCTTTTGATCAATAGATTTTCCCTTAAGGTCCTTATCCAACTGAACTGAGGAACTCATTGGTGTACTAACAGGTTTAGCATTGTCTATTTCATATTTTTTGAGGATGTCCTTAATATATTTAGTTTGACTAAGAAAAGTACCTTCCTCAAGTTGCTTAATGCTAAATCCTAGAATGTAATTTAAATCTCCCATTAGACTCATTTCAAATTCACTACTCATTGTTTTAGAAAAATCATCACAAAGATTTTTATTTGAAGATCCAAAGATGATGTCATCCACATAAATTTGAACAATAAGTATATCCTTTCTAATTTTTCTTAAAAAGAGAGTTGTATTCACATTTTCTTCCAAATTTAATCTATCAATCTTTTGGGAGTTTTCTTCAATTTCTTCTTCAACAACATTTGGCTCTTCCAAGTTTTCACTTTCATCAAATACAATATGTGTGATTTCTTCAATGACTAAAGTTCTTTTGTTGAATACCCTATAAGATTTTCCAACACTTGAATATCCAACAAAAATTTCTTCATCTGATTTTGGATCAAATTTTCCTAAGGCAGATTTTTTATTATTATGTATGAACACCTTGCAACCAAATACATGCAAATGAGACAAATTTGGTGTTCTACCTTTTAGCAACTCATAGGGTGTTTTATTCAAATTTGATCTCACATTCACCCTATTCAGAACATAGCATGCAGTGCTAACCGCCTCAGCCCAAAAATATCTAGGAAGCGAGTATTCTGCCAACATTGCTCGGGCGGCTTCTATTAAAGTTCTATTTTTCCTTTCAACTACCCCATTTTGCTGAGGGGTTCTAGGTAAAGAAAAATTGTGATCAATCCCTTTTTCTTTACAGAAATTTTCAAATGTTTCATTTTCAAATTCTCCTCCATGATCACTTTGTATAGAAATTATTTCACTCCCTAGTTTCCTTTGAATCCAAGTAGAAAAGTTTCTGAATTCCTCAAACGATTCACTCTTATGAAAAAGAAATCTAACCCAAGTGAATCTTGAGAAATCATCCACTATAACAAATCCGTATACCTTCCCTCCTAGACTTACAGTGCCTACAGGTCCAAAAAGATCCATGTGTAGAATTTCTAAAGGTTTACTGGTCCTAAAATCTTTATTGGACTTAAAGAGGACTTCACTTGTTTTCCTAATTGACATGCATCATAAAGATGGTCCTTGGTAAAGTCTAGTTTAGGTATACCTCTCACCAAATTCTTTTGGGTAATTCTCCTAAGGTTTATCATACTAGAATGACAAAGTCTCCTATGCCAAAGCCATGATTCATCAGAAACAGTTTTCAAACAAAAAGCAGTAGGAGATTGAATACAATTTAAATCTAGCATGTAGACATTGTTTACCCTTTTTCCATTTAAAACAATTTTCCCATTTAGGCTTATTATGCAGCTAGTAGGTAAAAATTTTACATTATAGCCCTTATCACATAGCTGACTTATGCTAAGCAAATTATGTTTTAAGCCTTCAACTAATAACATATTGTCTATGAAAAAGTTTTTCAAATTTCCAATCATACCTGATCCAACCACTTTTTTTGTGGTATTATCTCCAAGTGTAACCTTGCCTCCACTCCTGGCTTCCAGCGTTATGAATTGAGCAGTATCTCCAGTCATGTGCTTTGAACATCCGCTGTCTAGGTACCATATACTCTCACGAGGTCTTGTGTGAGAGTATTCCTGCAAAATTCTCAAATGTTAAACCTGGGAACCCAAACAAGTTTGGGTTCACCTTTATGAAATTTATAATCAGATGCATGTATGATATGTCTATGTTTATGCATCTTAATTCTTCACACCAAATTAGTTTTTATCTTTAAAGTGCATGTGTGAGATATATGTCTCAAAAATCCACAATTATTACATTTAACATTAGGAAAAATATTCCTATGTTTTCTTTCATATGATTGTCTTCTAAGGGATTTCATGAATTTAGGATAATATTTAGGATTTTTAAAATCTTCAAGTTTAGGGGGGTTCCTATTATCTTCGAGAGCTCTTATTGTGAGTTTGTAAAATGAATTCATATCTTCCAAGATTCGATTAGTATAATTGATTCTATATGTCTTGCTCTTAGATTCATCCTTAAAATTCTTAAATTCTTTTTCAAGTTCAGCATAGGATGATTTTAAACTCTCAAAATTTTTATTTAAGTCATCATATTCATCAAGTAGTTTCATGTGATTGTTATCTATTAAAGCATGATCTTTCCTAAGGATTTCGTGTTCCTTATTAAGCTCTTCCAATTCTAAAACTAAACTAGCTTGCATCTTTTTCATTTTCCTATATGCATCATACATGTGTTCAGAAACTTCAAACAGTTCATCATAGGTTAAATCACATACCTCTTCTTGATCTGATTGTTCAACATTATCTGTCATCAAGCAAATATTGGCGACTTCTTCTTTTTTTTCAGTCTCAGATGAGTCTGAAGCTGAGTCCTCCCAGAAAGCTCTTTGAAATTTCTTCTTTCCCTTCTTTACCATTGGTTTCTCCTCTACCTTCTCCTTGCTAGGAGTGGCTTTGAGTTTTGGACAATTAGTCTTTATATGACCTGGTTTCCTGCATTCATAACAAATCACTTCATTAGAAACCTTGACATATCTGTTATACTTACCTCTATTCCATTGCTGACGTCTCTTCTGCTTCCTCTTTAAAAAGCTTCTGAATTGTCTAGTCATCAATGCAATATCATCTTCATCCTCAGGTTGTGAGTGTTCACTCTCTGACTCTTCCACATTTAGTGCAATATTTTTGTCCTTTCGTGGTTCACCTGCATCAATCTTTCTTTGACTTACTCCTTGCTCATAAGCAATGAGTGAACCAAGAAGATTGTCAATGGAATAAATGTTCAGATCTTTAGACTCTGTAATTGTAGTAATTTTAGCATCATAAGCAGTAGGTAAACAACGAAGAATCTTATTGACCATTTCAGCATTAGTTAATTCCCTACCAAGTGCATGCAAAGAAGTGACAATTTGAGTGAATATTGTGTACATGTCTGAAATAGATTCATTAGATTTCATGCGAAACAATTCATAGTCATGTAACAAGATATTAAGTCTTGATTGCTTAACCTCATTTGTCCCTTCATAAGTTATACAAAGTCTATTCCATATGTCCTTTCCGCTTTTACATGTGGAAACTCGCATGTAGTCTTCAGATTTTAAAGCACAAAAGAAACTATTTAAACATTTGGCATTCAATTATGCTAAGTCACGTTCTTCTATAGTCCAATCTGCATAAGGTGTTTCTACCCTAATTTCATCAACTAATCTAGTTGGTTTTGTGTAACCTTCCTGGACTAGCATCCACATGTGATAATCAAGTGACTGTAAGAAAGTAGACATGCGTGTTTTCCAAAAATTAAAAGGAATATTGTCAAACAGTGGAGGTCTAGTGATAGAGTAACCCTCAGGTGTGTTTCGGTTTCCAAATGTAGCCATCTACGTTAATTAAAAAGTAGTTCAAACTTATGATTTTGAAACGATGCTCTGATACCACTTGTTGAGTCTAGTAATTAGGTTGTTAAGCCTAAGTGAATGTTCCAAGGCTACCAAGAGAGGGGTGAATTGGTAGTTTAAAAATTTTAAACCCTCTTTGAAGATTAAGTTGAACCGAAATAAAAATTTCTTTTAAAGTTTGTAGAAAAATATTTTTCAACCACAGAGTTGTTAAAACTAAAATTTAAAGTGCGGAAACGTAAAAATAATAAAGTAAATGACACCAGATTTATAGTGGTTCGGTCTATAACCAGACCTACATCCACTCCTCAGAGGCACCCTCTGAGTATTGCACTAAAACCAATAGTGACTCTCCTTTAGCACCCACAGCAAGGCGGAGAAGCCTTTACAACACACTCTTTTCACCACTACCCGGTGCGACAGAGAACCGTCGTCCTTTTACACAATCCCCAGTGCTGGCAGAGAACCGTCGTCCTTTTACACAATCTCCAGTATTGGCAGAGAACCGTCGTCCTTTTACACAATCTCCAGTGTTGGCAGAGAACCGTCATCCTTTTACATAATCTCCAGTGTTGGCAGAGAACCGTCGTCCTTTTACACAATCTCCAGTGTTGGCAGAGAACTATCGTCCTTTTACACTCTCCTAGTGTGGGCAGAGAACCCTACGGCTGTTCACACTCTCCAAGTGTAGGCAGAGAATCTTTCGGCTGTTCACACTCTCTAAGTGTCGGCAGAAAACCGGATCTCCTTGACTGATCTTCTCACAAGAATCTAGAATGAAGAAGGAAAAGAGTGAAGTAATCCAAATTCACAAGTAGAGACTCTTACCTTTGAAATCCAAGTGAAGCCTTCTCGCTAAAACATAGAAGAAAGTTTATTTGAAAGTGAAGGTAAAAAATTTATAAGGTGAATGGCTTTAAGCACTACATGCACCCAAAAATTCTAAAGAAGATTTGCTTCAAATAGAAGCACTCGAGCAATTTCAAGAATATGCCTATGCTTTCATTCAGCTAAGTCATTTTGCTAAAGGGTATATGGGCAAGTTTGATCATGGATGATGCCAGATTTATTTAGGAATAACTAAAATTGTTTAGAGTTATGCTCTCCACCCCATCTGATCGAAGACATTTTATTTGAGCATCAAATTGTCATTCAACCATGTTTTTAAATTTATTAAATGAAGTGGCAACATCAGATTTATCTTATCATAGATAAAGCCAACAAAAATGAGTAAAATCATCCACGAAAATAACATAGTATTTAAAGCCTTGTGAACATAAAGTTGGAGAGGATCCCCATACATCACTATGTATTAATTGAAGAACATTTGTAGATCTAGAAATAGAAGGAGAAAAGGGAAGCTTGTGACTTTTAACAAGAGCACAAGTATTATAATTTAGATGAGAAGATAAAGACAAAGACAGAGAGGAGATAAATTTATGTAGCTTGAGTAAAACTAAAGCAGATGGGTGTCCCAAGTGATGATGTCATATAGTTGAGCAGTGGAAGATGCAGCAACAAGCACAGTTGTTGAAGTGCTTGGAGTGGAGTTAGTAGAGATTGGGTAGAAATGGCGACGAGATGGGATGTGAAGAAGAGTCTGGTTGGTCTTCATATCCTTGATCGCATAACTGCAAGCATGTAACATGATAGAATAAGAGTTATCAGTGGTAAGCTTATTTATAGAGAGACGATTAAGGTTGAGGTTGGGTATAAGATGAAGAGAGTTTAGGCGAAGCTTATGAGCAGGAGTAGGTAATAAGCTTTTTCAGTATGAGTAATGGTAAGAAATTCCCCATTGCTAAGCATTACATGTTGATTACCTTGTATGGTTGAACATTGTATAGCTAGGTCAAATCAGACGTCAGATGTGAAGTAGCTCATGTGTCTAACATCCATTTAGAAGAAGCTAGAGAGGTATCCGTTGTGTAAGCTTGAACATTTGGTTATAATGAAAAATCCTCATGATATTAACATTTAAAAGAAGAGTGTCCAAAATTCCTACAAATTTGGTATTCAAATGGAGTGAAGAAATTTGACTGAATACGAGCAGCTAAAGCTCGACCACAACCCGATTGAAACAAAACTTGGCTATGGGAAGCATGACCACGTGCATGACCGTACTGAGCATACAATGCTAGGATGGAGTATTAAATAAATGAGTCCTAAGTATAAATGAAATAAGTGTGGCAAGTTACTCTCAAATTATTGGTTCTAAGTTCTTTTATCTTTGAGCTTGTGGAGTCCATATTGAAAATGATGGTAATTTTGTGAACAGTTTGCAGACGATAATTTTTATCTTGATTTGTAAGGTAATATTTCATCAAGCATGTGTATCACTATGTGAAATACTTGTAGTATGATGTAAGAAGAACATGTGAGATGTCATGTCGTATATTGAGATGATTACCTCCATTATTTGTATCAAAATATGGTAAAAAATTTAATTATTTAATGTCTTCTTTATATTTTTTTTATATTTTAGTGATTATGAAGGTTAAAATGGTGGTTTTCCATTTTAGATATGAATGCATGTTGTATACTCACATATGTCCTTACAGGTTTTTAACCAGTAGCAAGTGAGTTATGATAAAAGAACTCCAATTCCCAAAGAGGCCACTTCGGGAACTCGCACAAGAACTTGCCCACAATGAATAACAGGTGCCACTCACCTCGACCTTTATATGAGCATTCCATGTACAATACAAATCTAGGAATATTCCTCTCCAAAGTTAGTAGCTCGATTATCGCCACATTCCTGAACTACATCTCAATCACTCGCTCTCTCAGGTGATTTTTCTCACCAGACTTAGCTACACGAATGTGCTTATCTACCAAAATCTTAGTTTGACTCATGGAAACCATCAGAGCCAAATCTCTACCTTCCCATAATAGTACATCACTCGCATCCTTCTCCTCAAACAATCTCGATAGATTCCATATAAGTCGTCGACCGCATAAACTAGCTCATCAATCATTTATCCCTTTTCATGTCAAAGTTTTCCCAAAGGCACTCGCCCTTCTCCACTCGATATTACTGGATTCAACCAAAAGAATCCCGTCAAAGATTCTAGCCTTGACCTCCTTCAGCTAGTCAAGGGGTGAAATGTGTCTAAGTTAGTGTTTAGCGTTGTACGGGTGTTCTGGGTAGCGTTATACCTTATGATTTTTTTTCTTGTGTACCTTTAATGTGGTCATCAAAACCCTTTAAATAAGAAGTTATGATGACCTGTTTGGGAAGCCTTTCTTGAGAAACCCTTTATGTGGGGCTCTTTTGACATATATAATGGATATTCTATCATATTTGAGACTCATAATTTATTTTAGCATTGTATAGATTATCTTTTTTTTTCTCACTCTACTTTCTTTCTTCGCCCTTTCTCACAGATCTTTGAATTGCTCACCCATTCATCGTTTTAGCCTACTAGTAAGGTCGCAAATTCTCCATAAATAAACTTGAATCCAATATATATCATTATTTAAATTTAAGTAGGGTTTGAAATTGCATGATTTTTTTTTTCAGTTTAAACCCACCTACGGGCCTACGCGTTAATTAAGGGGAAAATTACACGGTCCTTAAAAGAATTTCTAGCTCACGACTGGTCATAAGAGCTACAATCAAAAGTAAAAATAAACCTAAGAGCCTGAAATCCCTACTAAGCAAAATTACATAATTATCTAATAACATTGTAAGATCCTAAAAACAAAGGGAAAAAATAAGCTCAGTCAGCAAAATCCTATGATCAGCACACGTACCCTGCACAAAACGAGCGCGGAGCCCCAAAAACCTGCAAAGTAGGAAAGCAAGGATACTAGAAGAAATATTAAGCCAACTACCAAAACAATAATATGAAATGTAGAACAAAAAGTAGGAGAGACACCCTGGATTACCAGAGGCCCAACAGATGAACAACTCATCCGAGAAAAGGCCACAACTGAAGCCACAAAAACACACCACCCAGGACATCTCCCAGGCAATACAACAAGCCCCAAAAAAATGCAGAAAACAGAGCAAAGATCTGCAGATTAAACAATGGGCCGAACTGCAAAAGAAACACCCACAGAGACTGCAAGCATACGGGAAAACCACACCAAAGACAACACACCAATAGCACCAACAATCCCAGAAACAACAACAGCCAACCTGCTATCAACCGACCCCAGTCACCACCTGAAACAAGAGCAATCACAGCAAACAGAGCACTAGAAGGACCGACCATACATAAACTACAAACCGGAAACATAAGGCACTCTATTCTTATCCAAATTAATCAAGCCTTGAATCTGAACAGCCAAATTCATGAAAGATAAATCAGTAATATCGTTAAACTTACTACCAAACAGCGCCATCGCCCGGGCAGCATAATTAACCACAGAAGAAACAACATTATAAGAGCAGTTCATAGAATCCAGGAAAAACTTAATATTATTATTATAATTATAAATAATCTTCCTTAGATTAATATTTAGATGGCTATGAAGGAATAAAAAATATGAAATGTACTTGGTAGCTCTAAAATTGATTCCTCGTTCTTCATAACCATGAAATTTGTATACATATATTAACCTTCTAAACTTCCTATTTTATTTTATTCAAGGTTATTAAAATCAGATCGGACCAACAAGTTCAACCAGTTGAATCGGGAACCCGCTAATCGACCGATTCAATATGTGTACAAAATCAGAATAGCATTGAGTCGCCCGAGAACGACTAGAACCGATGGTCGAACTAGCAAACCAGAGGACTAGTGCCGGTTTTTCCAAATCAATTGATTTAAGCCCAATTGAATTTGAATCGGTTCATCTTGTATTTAATTAACCAAAATAATTTAATACATTTATTAGTAAATTTTTTACTTAATAAATTATTATTTTTATATATTTTAGTTAAACAAGTATCATCATTGCTTTATCAAATATGCTTTATCACCTAGCCCAACTTCTCATGTGATTCTTTTAGCATGTGAATCCAGAAGCTTATATATACAAAAATAATACTAATATATAATGTGGTGTCTAAATGATTTGGGAGAAATTTTTTCATATAACATAAACAAGAAAAGTGCCTGGGTGAAGCAATCAGTTCAGCTCGTATTTATTATTTTTTCATTATATATATATATATATATATATATATATATATATATATATATATATATATATATATATTCCTACTTTTTAATAATAAATAATATAATATAAATTTATAGATATAATTTTATAATAGAATTTTTTTTTACTTTCAATAGGTATAAATTATATCTTTTTTTTTTTTTTGGTTAAAATCCCGCGGAAGAGGCCTACGTGTTCATTATCCAAAAAAGGTTACAAGGTCCTTATAAGGCCCCTCCAGCCAACTATGCTCGAACGAGCTACAATCAAAACGAGAAAACAAAATCCTACGAGGCAGAGGGTCCTTTTACTAAAAATACAATAACTCAGCAAATAGAGAAAAGGTCTGCCCTTTCGCAAACCCAAAAAAGGAAGCTAAAAGTAGTTGTAATTGTCATCAACTTCCTGCAAAAAATACAAACCAAACAAAAATTGCAAAAACTAATATAAAGGACGAGAAACTTACAGGTTATAAAAATTATATGCTCTTCCATCTCTTTTATCCTGCAAGACATTCTCCAAAAATTTAACATTACCAACATTGATAAATTAATGCAGCTGTCACCAGAAGAGAAAAAAAGGGACCATTTCATTTTCCTAAAGATTCTACGCCCAAGCACCCTTAAACCTCCTCTTTTCCAGAAAATCGGATCAGCACAAACACCCAGAACCAACACCACAATCCAAAATAAAATGTTCTGCTCAAAAAACCTCCCAGATTTGCAATGGTTCAAAAGAGACTCTTCAGAAAACAACCCACAAAGCATATAGCCATAACCGTAGCTAAAATTACAGTCCCAACAACTATTAAAGTTTAATATAACAATATCAACACAGATACCACTAATCACAAAGAACCAGACCCCATATCTGAAACAGAAGCTAGTAATACCAGTCCAAAAGCCGGAATAAAACACCCCAATGCAGTTAACAGCAACCGCATCAGTCGAGCTTCTCAAAACAACACCAGCCAGCATAACCAAAAAAACAAAGTCGTTACTCATACCTGATATGCTGAGGGGAAGAAGTATCAAATAACAACAAACCTTTAAGAGTACTATCTAAATTCAGAATATCCACTTCCTCATATTTATTACTAACAGCCCCCTTCTTAGCTAACCATTCAGCACAACCATTACCTTCCTTACAAATATTAGAGATTTCAAATTTCAAAGTATTTAAAAGCAATAAAATTTTCCTAATAATGTAAAAACATTGAGCATTAGCAGGAAAACCATCTCTAATGATTTGAACCAGCCACAAAGAATCAACTTCAACCCAAACCCAGTAACAACCAATTTTCCTACACATTTCCAAACCAAATAACAGAGCAAACACCTTAGCCACCATAACATCTAAATTCAGCAGAGGAGAAAAAAACCCAGCTAAGATCTTCCCGCTGCCATCCCGAATGATGCCACCCAAACCAGCTTTATCCAGACCCACCAAACCATCAGTATTCAACTTCACAAAAGGGTAGATAGGATTATTTCACGTAATAGAAGCATCACCATCTCCAACATGACTGTTAACCAAATCCACATTAATACCACAAATCTTAGCTAAATGCCCACAATTATAAAAATTCTTAGACTTAATAATCTTATAATTAAACAATTGCAAAACCTTCCTTTTCACATTATTAATAATCAAAGACGCTTTCATCTTAACATTTTCATGTTTAGCCTCATTACAAGCTTTCCAAATATACCATAAAATGAGGATCGGCAACAAGTTTAAAATATAACCTTTAGTGGAATGTAACCAACCGTCCAACATACCAGATAAACTATATTGATTCACTAAAGAAGATTTATCAGCAATGCTATTAAAGTAAAACCACACTTTACCTGCCACCAAACCATTCACAAAAAGGTGATCAATATTTTCACTATTAGCACAACATAAACATTTCGAAGCCAAACTAAAACCTTTTTTTTGCAATAGATTATCAACCGGTAAAAACCCTTTTAAACATCTCCAAACAAAAGTAGAGTAAGTAATAGGAAATGAATAATGCCAAATAGCCGCAAAAGTCGGGGATTTATCATAAGAGATACGTACCTTGTCCCAAATTTTTCGTAATTGAAACTTACCATTAGAAGTGGCAGAACATAAAATCTGATCATTGCAATTAAGCTTTAAAGGTATGTTTTTGATAATATCAACTAAACAATTAGGCACATAAGAACTCAATTTATCCACATTCCAACCATTATCCAATATAAAATAGGAAACTTTAATAGGGTCCAAAGTATGTGTGAAAAGATAAGAATCAATAGAGAAATCACCTAACCACTTATCTTGCCAGAAAAAAACATCACCCTTCCCTAACCCCCACTAAATGAATTTTTCAGCTTCCCATTTAATATTGCATAACCTTTTCCACGTCACAGAATCAGAATTCATACAAAAACTCGACAAAGGATGTATGTTATTACAATACTTCACATTCATATAACGAGCCCATAAACTACTCTTATTTCTAAAAGAAAACCATAATTTGTGCGAAAACAGAACGACCGCTTCAAACAAACTCTTACAACCCAACCCCCCTTCCTCCACAACACCACAATTTTTATTCCACGCCGCCCAGTGAATAGACTTGGAATTATTTTTGGAACCCCAAAAAAATTTATTAATTAATCTTTCCATTCTAGTACAAATAGCAACAGAAGGCATTAAAGTATGGAAAAAATATATAAGAATAGAATTAAGAACAGACTTAATCAAAACCAGACGGCCCTCAAAGGACAGAAAGTTAGAAGACCAATTAGTAAGTTTTTTTTGAATAATAGTGAAAATATCTTCAAAAAGCATGTTTTTCTTTTTACCTTTATAAATAGGAGTACTCAAGTACTTAATCGGAAGCGTTTTAGCTTTAAATCCACACACCCTTTGAATCTCCTGAATCCTCCTTTGGTTAATAGACTTAGCACAAATAAAAATACTCTTTTCATTACTGAAGAACAAACCACTACAAGCATTGAAATTAGCAAGAAATTTCATTAAAATTTTAATATTTTTACTGTAACCATTCAAAAATAAAATAAAATCATCAACAAAACTTAAATGACTAATAGGAAAACCTTTTTTAGTACGAAAATTCAGACTCTTATTCTTCTCAAACAGGTTGTCCAAACCTCTAGATAAATACTTCATGCCAATAATGAACAGAAAAGGAGAAATAGTATCACCTTGACGAAGGCCTTTAGAAGATTTAAAAAACTCATTAGTTCTACCATTAATGATCACAGAAAAGAAACAGTTATCAACACTATTTTTAATTAACAAAATGAACTTCTGATTAAAGCCAAAAAGGGAAAGCACTTTATAGAGAAAGTTCCAGTCCAGGTTGTCGTAGGCTTTAGTAATATCCAATTTCCAAACAATGTTCCCACCCATCACCTTAGTATTAATATCATGAGTGAGTTCATGAGCCAGTAACACATTATCACTAATACTACGACCTTTCACGAAACCAGTTTGATTTAAAGAAATAATCCTAGGTAAGATTTTAGACAGTCTATTAGCCAGGATTTTAGAATTAAGCTTATTAAAGAAAGTACACAAACTTATAGGTCTAAAATCAGTCCAAGCATTAGCTCCCTCCTTCTTAGGTATAAGAACAATATTAGACGAGGAAAAAAATTTTGGATAAGGATTACCACCAAAGAAGTCCAAAACAGCCTTAATAACATCCTCCTTCACTATCTCCCAAGACTTTTGAAAGAATTTGGTAGTGAATCCATCCGGACCAGCAGTAGCATCAGCATTCATATCTTTGATAGCATCAGAAATTTCCACATCAGATGGAGCTTGACAGAGAAAGTTATTATCATCTTCACTAATAAGATTAGGAATAACATAACTATCAGAGATAGGCAAAGTATTAGAGTGCTGATTAAACATATTAGTAAAAAATTCAACACCCGACTTACAAATATCTTCATCATTTTCCAAAATCAAGCCATTTCTGTTAATAATTTTGTGAATTTTACTTCTAGTTTTATTCTTATTAGCAATAGCATGAAACAATTTAGTATTTCTATCCCCCTCCATAGTGAATTTAGCATTAGCTTTTTGCTTCCAAAAAGCTTCTTCTTGAAGATGAAGTTGACATAATTCATTCTTAGCATTATTTAAATTGACATTATTAACCTCATAGGCATTATCCAAAAAAATGCCTTCTAATTGATCCACTCTGGATTCAGCTTCAATAATATTAGTGAAAACATTTTTAAAAACACATTTATTCCAATACCTCAAACATTGTTTAAGTCTAGCAAGTTTAGACCACAGTCTCAACATACCATTAATATTATTATCAGGAAAAATCGGAGCATTCCAATTATTTTCAACAACCTTATAGAAACTATCATGCAAAAGCCACATATTCATAAATCTAAAAGCATAGGAACCACTATAATTTAATATATTAATATTCAAAAGAAGATGAGCATGATCAGACATAGTTTTACTCAAATGTTCAACATTAGTAGTAGAAAATTGAGACAACCATTCATTATTAAATAAAAATCTATCCAACCTTTGAAATAAGTTAGCCCTACTCCACGTAAAAGAGTTACCAGAAAAACCAATGTCATTCAAATTACATTCATTAATCATATCATTAAAATCTTCCATCGCTTTAATATTAGGCCTGCAACCCCCCCTTCTCTCACTAGCATTAGAAATGATATTAAAATCACCCCCCACACACCACGGCCCATTAATATTCGCAGAGAAATCACAAAGTTGTTCCCACAGATTAAGTCTACCCACTCTAGTAGATGCTGCATAAACAAATGAAGCAAAACAGTTTTTGTTGCTAACATTAATATGACAATGAACCACTTGATGAAAATCCGCAATTATGTCAAGAGAAATAACATTATGCCACAAAATCCAAAGTTTATTCGAACAGTTAGCAAAAAACATATGAAAACCTAAGAATCTAGCAGTTTCCACAATCTTATCAGCAACTATCATAGGTTCACTTAAAACAAGCAGTTTAATATTATGAATTCTACACAGGTTTTTAATTCTGGTTTTAGACTCTTTACCACCTATACCCCTAATATTCCACATAAGAGATTTAATCATTACCATATTTTGCTGACGTATAAGCTCTGGTGGATCTGGGAGTCACCAAACCAACATTTTTACCTTGCTTACCCTTTTTCTTACCTCCCTTCTGGATCCATTCCTCTTCCTTATTATTTTGCTCCATCAGTTTGGTAGAATCATCAGAAAACAAATGAATATTATTGCAAAATTCATCTGCATTTAAATTAGGAACAAATTCACCTTCTTCAAACGAGTCAACATGCAACCCTCCATTTTTTAGCTCCTCATCCTTGTTCCCCTGTTTAGCAAGTAAAGCATTCTCAATTGCTACAGAATTAGAATTAATAGGCAATTCATTTATTAAATCATCAACCAAAATATAAAGTTTGGGATCCTTAGATGTAGACGCGTTATTCTCAGGCTCAGAAGAATCCTCATTATTTTGGTTATCCTTGTTCGAATTGTCCAAATCCATATTCTCTTTATTACCATTATTTTCCACAACTTGCTCTGTCAATTCTTCATTACCAGCTAGCTGATTATTATGAATCGTTTGAAGCGGTTCCACCGGAATAACCGTAATCTCTTCCACATTATTCACTATAGGCACTTCCGTAGGGTTATTCACAGCAGAGCCAGGCTTCAACTTATCATAATAAACATTTTTTTTCAGTTCTGGGTGGATTTTAAAGCAATCCACATTAGCATGCCCGTGCACCTTGCAATGAGTACAGAACTCAGGTATTTTCTCAAATTCAGCTTTTTGCAAATAACCAAAAGCCTTAGATCCCACCCAAATCTCCTTAGGATGTTTGATCGAAATATCCACTTCAACCAAAATTCTCGCAACCGAAGGCCGAGTTCTCGAAGCAGTAGCCTGATCTGTCTGTAACGGTCTCCCAAAAATAGAACCCAATGCATGTAAAACCTTAGAGTTAAAGAAAAGCAAACGTAAATTTGGAAACGAAATCCAAATAAGCACGATTGGAGATTCTTCCTTGATATCAAAAAAAGGAGTCCACTTAAGAACCCGCATTTGACAGTTATGGATGAAATAGGATCTTCTAGCAAAAACACGACTATAATCTAAATCATTAGACAATTGAATCGCCACATGCCTAGCATCCAGTAATCCAACAGAATAAAAGCCAGTTAACTTCAGAGAAGCAAAAAAATTACGAATCGTATCAAGATTAGGTCTACGCACTCCAAACTTTCCAACCAAAGTAAATTGGAAGGGGGATGCAAGTTTAAGGACTTCCTCATCCGAAAGTAAAACAGCCGGGACACCATTAAAATTCGTTTGCTGGACAGTTGGAAAATTATCACCTGAAGATGCAGCACCGGAAAGAACATCTTTAAAGGATCTAGATCTAGAAGGAGACGAAGATCCCTCAGCATCCAGTAGAAAAAAACCTTTTTTCTTCGGCACCTCCAGCTCCGAAGCTTTTCCCCACGGATTCCCCAGAGGAACCTCCGCCATGAAGCAAAAAGCCCACCAGGGCCGAGAAACCATCACGATCTAACCTTCTAAAACAGAAAACACCAGTCGGAACGAGGTAGTGAGACGCAAACGGTGGCGGTCGGGAAGGATGCCCTAGATCGCCAGAGCGTCTCACGAGGCAGGAGGTCTCTCGAAATGCTGTTATATTTTAACTAGGTATAAATTATATCTAAACATATAACATAAATAAAAAATTATTTATATTCAAATTAAAAATATATATGTAAACTAGATTTATATTAAATATGAATAACATTGTTAGTAAAGTATGATTTTAGACATCCAACTCATTCTTAATTTTTAATAATATTATTATTTATTATGTTATCTAATAAGATCCCGGTCAAACTAGTTGAATTGGTCGAACCGTAAACCTCTCATTCTTTCAGTTCATTGTCCTATCTGAATTTCACAACATTGCTTTTATTTTAATTTTGTTCTCCCTCAACTCTAATACATCATTATTTTCCTAAAATGAGTTGATGAGATATGTGAGTTGCTAGCTAGGGATAGATTTTTTGAGGATTTTAGGATTGTAGCATATCATATTTATATTCTTTTTAGAAGTATTCGGAACTCACTCCGTCATTTATATGCAGTGAAATTTTTTGAACACTTATAAACAAAATTGAGTCAGCTAAAAAAGGTAATATATAGTTATATATTGTCATAAAATCACGGCTTGCATGAGCTCTCGACAAAAATAATAAGCTAATATCAACTGATGCATAAAAATAATTTTTTTTATTCACGATTTCAATTGAATGAAAAAAAAAAACCATCTTTATGGTTTCATTTGAGGTGAAAAGTATTATGAGCGAATACGGATGGCTTCCGGAGGCAAATCAAAATGCGCCATATCACTCATTTGTTGTATATCACGGCTGGGTACCGCTGTATACTGACTGACATGACGCATTTTGATTCACCTCCGTACGGCCCGGTGTCTGCACAAAATAGTTTCTCTCCTTTGAGAGCCCTGATACATAAAACAAGTTTTATTCACTATTTTTAAATTATATTTGATTTTTTAATGCATTTATAAAATAATTCATATTACATTTTTCTCTAGAAGAATATGATCCATTGGCTAATTTCAAAAGTTACTCGTTTATTCATGAAACAAATAAAATTTAAAATTAGTCGTCGAATCATACATGAGTTATTTATAAATATCCAATCTTTTTATACCCTAATTTTCATATCATAATTATTTCACAAATTTATAATGATTATTTACTACCTAACGTAATCCTTCATTTTTCTTATCAAAATTTTGAGAGTTGGCAAAAAAAGAGGCAGACCTAAGAAGATCATGTTAGAAAGTATTAAAATTAATATTATTTATTAGATTTAAATAAAAATTTGACTCTTAATAAAAAAAATAATAAAGAAAAACAAATCATATATTCAATAAACCTCACATAGTGAAATAAACACTTGTTATTGTCATTCCTACCTAATAAGAATAATATTGTAGAGCAATATAGTATATGTTAAAAGATTCTTCTTTATCTATTTAAATACCTTAAAATAAAAGCCAATACAACTCTAAGATCAGAGGCCAAAATAAAGAAAAGCTATGAATCCTTAAATTATGTGTAGGATGGTTCTAATTTGCTAACCATTTTGTAGGTCAAACTTATAGAATGAGATAAGACTCGCAATAATTTAGGGCAATAATTAGGGATTACAATATTGGTGTATCACTATCATCACTCAATATTTTTCACAATAAATTGTTGTCATAGGCCACATTTGGTGTTTTTGTGGCATTAAATTATTGGCAAAGTTTTCCAATTTTGAATACGTTGGAGGAAGGGACAAAAATGGGCGGTTACCATTCATATTTTTATAAGCATTTTTTGTGTGAAGTGAACGAGCATTTGAAAATTTTGAATGATGAAGTCCACTCCTAAGGTGTTCAAAGTCCATAAAGGGAAAGATTATGTTTCTAGGCTTTCTTGGTTGATCTTAATTAATTGCCACATAGGTGGCCCATTTGTCTTAATTTGGGGTGTAAATGAGCTCAATATAAATGATGCTATGTTCTTATTTGATTTAATGATTACTTTATATTTCAACCTTATCTTTTTATGAAGTTTATGAAAAGGGTGAGTGTGCACACAACTCATTTTGGTATGTTGGTTGGGAGCTTAGGCTATCAACTAAGAGGTCTTGGATTTGAAACTTGTACATGCATGTATGCGATGTGTGTGTAAGTCTGCTTTAATTGGCCTAAATGTCCCAAAAAAAAAGGTTGACTGTAGCACTCGACGAGTCACAACCTACAATAAATGACCAGATAGAAATAATGGCTATAGATATAAACAATTCACTGTATAATCATATTTGTATTAGTAATGCTTGAATTCGACTTATTACTATATATATATATATTTTTAAGAATATAGGAGAGTATAAATGAAAAAAAAATGAAAAAAAATATATAAAAACCCAGCAAAAATAGGGATTTTTTATTTTCAAAAAGAAAGAAAAAAAAAACAATCAAATTTAAATCCTTATCGTATAAGCACAACACTTATTCAACTTCCCATTCAACAACATCAGAATTTAATTTTTAAAAATTTTCAACAAAATGTATAGGCTATTTAGAATTTAATAATTTATGTGTTAATGAATTTTTAACAAGCTCAATAAAAAAGAATGTATGTTCAATTTATCTTTATTTATCACTAATTTGTCCATAAATATTATATTTACGTTTCATTTGTTACTTAGAGATTATTTTGAACTGCTACAGTGTTTTATAAAGTTGATTATAAAGTTCTATACTAAGAACAAATTAACTATTCTAATTGCAAAAGTAAATTTTTTTAGCTTTCAAATTTTTAAAAAGCTAAGAGAAAACAGCAAGAAAGTAGTAGCCAAATAAAATTATAATGATAAAAACAGAAAAAAATTTATCCAAAATAAACTCTTAATTATCCATAGAGTAATCAGCAATGGGCAGAATCATTTCTTAATCCTTAATTAGCACTTTTATTGTAGAATTTGCATTCTTGATCTAATCAAAGTACGTCACTTCATTATTTATTATCCACTTAACTTTAATTTTTATTATTATCTAAAGATGAAACCGACAATTAGTTTTTTTTTTTTTTAATTCTCAAATTAAGTTTCTATGGAACAGTCAAAATAAGCACATAAGCTCATGTGCTTAATGAGTTAATGAGAGACGTAAAGCTTCGAATCTAAGTTAAAAAATTGGCTGACACGTGATAATGAAGTGGACTTATTGAATGAATTATTAACCTTCTGATCCTTCGGTCATTAACACTTAAATAACATTATAGAATGCTAATGGTGTTCGCATTCTATTTTATTTTTTATTTTGACAAATGAACTATAAATTATATTGAACAAAGAGGATATAAAAGGATAAAAATTAAGATATGAAAGAATTCTAAAAGAAAACAATGAAAGGAGAGGAGACCTATATAAGGTAAAAGGCCGGGTTATTGATGAACTATGACAGCATATTTTGATGTAAAATATATTATAATGAATGTTAAGTTATTTGAATTTATGCTGAGATTAAAAATATTTTTCTTAGAAGATGATATTCAACTAAGGTGGATGAGATATTTTGCTAAACGTTTTAATGAAGAATATGAAAATATGATTGACTTTAGTGGCCTTAGCACCCTAAATGAAAATAAAAATTTCTATTTTTTCTCACCGTATTAGTAAAACCGAAGTTTGAGATGCTTTAAAGAAAATAAAGTGTGGAAAAGTTATTGGACCTTATTATATTCCCCATAGAGGTGTGGAAATGCTTACGAGATGAATAAATTTATTGGCTTAATAAACTTTTTAATATTGTTTTGAAGACTAAAAAGATATCAGATGAGTGAAGAATGAGTGTGTTAATTCTTATTTTTAAAAATAAATGTGATGCATAAGATTGTGCGAATTATAGAGGAAATAAGTTTATGTGTCACACTTTAAAACTATAGGAGCGAGTTATGGAGCATAAGTTGTCGCATGATAATAATGTTTTTCAAAATCAATTTGGATTCATGTTGGGTATATAGGTCTACTATGGAAGCAATACATTAATTGAGAGGATTGATGGAGAAATATAGAGAGAATAAGGATGATCTACATATGATATTTATTTATTTAGAGAAAGCATAAGATAAAGTTCCAAGAGAAGTGCTATAGAGAGTTCTTGGAAAGAGAGGAAGTTAATAACGCTTATATTCAAATCATTAAAGATATGTATACATGAGCTATTCCTTGTGTTCAAACACAAGGTGGTTTGAATAAGTTTTTTCCTATTTCGGATGGATTACATCAAGGATCATCCTTAAGCCATTTCTTTTTAATATAGTCATGGATGTTCCACTAGAAATCTGTAAGAAGATGTACCTTGGTACAAGCTTTTTGCTGATGATATTCCTCTTGTTGATATGGCTAGAAAAGGAGTTGAAGGTAAACTTGAATTATGGAGGTCAACCTTAGAGTATAAAGGTTTTCGCTTGAGTAGATCTAAAATTGAATAAATGGAGTGTAATTTTAGTAGTAATAGACCTAGTGTGGGGAATGCAACTTTGGGCAATCAAGTCATTAAGAAGAGTACGCATTTTAGATATCATGGATATATTATTCAGAGTGATGGTGAAATAGATGGTGATATTATCAACATAATTTAAGTTGGATGGTTGAAGTAGAGGATGCATTGGGCTTGTGTGATAGAAAAGTTCCCCTAAAACTTGAGGGAAAATTCTATAAGATGGTGGTAAGACCTGTAATGCTTTATACCTAGAGACGGGGCGGGCTTGTGTGTTAAATGTTGGCCATTAAAAGAGAAGCATAACATAATGTTAAGTGTTGCAGAGATGAGGATGCTCAAGTGGATGAGTGGCTTTACCTCTAGAGATAGGATTCAAAATGAGCATATACGTGAAAAGGTTGGAGTAGCTCCAGTGGAAGATAAAATTAGAGAGAGTCACCTTATATGGTTTGGTCACATAAAATGGTAGCCTACTGATGACTCAGTTAGGAAAGTATTAGCATTAGATTTGACCTATGTTAAAAAAGGTAGAGGTAAACCTAAAGAGACTTGGTTAGAAAATATTAGAAATGATCTTGATTTATTAGATTTAAATGAGAATTTAACTTTTAAGAAGTCGCCATGGAGAAAATGGATTCATATAGCTTATCCCATGTAGTGGGATTGGCTTGATGTTGTTATTGAATTTATGCTGAGATTAGTGCAATTTAGGATATTATATACTATTTTAATCTCAGTGCAAATCCAAGTGCATTGATATCAAATGTAATATATTTTTCATCAAAATAACTTGATTAGTTTTTTATTCTATGAAGACTTGAGGATGAGTTATAAACACTTATGGATTTTCTTTAAAAGAAATAAATTCAAAAAAGTTTCTTTCAAGTATTTTTTTTTCTCTGATTAATATAAAATAATATTGGATATATAGAAAGGATAAAAGTATTTATAATGGCTCAACCTAACCTTGTTCATATCTAAGTCTAAGAGTTTTATTTTTTTTTTTTAATTTAAGATTCTAGTAAAATATAATACATCATGTGGAGAGAACTAAAGAGAACTAGTACCGTATGATGAATGGACAAATTCTAAGATTAGTAATTCACAAATCTCAATAAAGATATATTTTTTTTAATCAGGAAGTAAAAAATATATAGAATTCAAAATGAGAGTTAGCCCTCATATCTTTTGGGATACGTAAATCATTCGGTCTTTTTAATGCTTTCATAAGAAATGTTACATCATATGCTGAACCTTCCCAACCAATGAGAACGTATGTGAAACTTAAATCAAAGTCAACTACAACATGATGTTTTACAATATATCTGCTAATTTTGTTAATTTTTGGAAATGTTAATTTTTTCTAATTAAATGATTTCTATTGTCAACTGTCATGACATTTTGACACTTTCTGAATTAAGCTTAATTATATTTTATTTACTATAATGCATTAGAAATGAATATAAATATGTGATTGAGTAATAGTTGATCACTATTATTATTATCTTATTATGATAATAATATGTGAGGGAAAAAATAAGTAAAGATTGTTTATTCAATCACATTGGTTAGAGACTAATTTACCTATACAGAATGGTGGGCCAATAGGCTTTCCTTTAAATATTTTGGTTGGGTGTTATCTATATTGATTCACACGATACACTGATTGAGAGTTATAAAGAGATGATTAATATGTCGATGGGCAAAAAGTAACGACTTTATTTTCTGAACTAATAGGTTACTAATACTGAAAAAAAAAATTATAGCATGGACATTTGTTTAATGTGATTATTAGAATGCGTGTCATTGAATCATTGCCATTGTACGGCTTTACTGTTACTTTCACATATGATGTTGATATTACTACTATTTTACTGCTATTAATATGCTGATTGCATGATATATATTGAGTATATGCATTGGACAATGTCATTGAGTTGACACTAATATGATATTTCTAAGCATGTGATATATGGATATAATTATTTTTATATGATTTTTCTATATTGAAATATTTTCAATGGTCTTTACGAATGTTTTGATTTGAAGCTTTATATGATTTTTAAACTGATTGTAGTATTGATATAACGATTGTCAAAGTGATTTGACCCCTATACTAGTTTACTGATTTTTCTATTAAATTATCTTATGAACCTACGAATGCTAATATTATGATTTGACTGCTGACATGCTTATTTTTCTCCTTTATCTTGTGTTGAGTTTAATTATATTTTTGGTGACCTACTAGGCTTTTTAGCTCATTTTTTATTTAAATATTTTTAGGTCAGGAAAGAGGATTAGGTGTGTGAGATTGATCAAATCAAGATTTCTCAGTTTATGTTTCTTTTTTGTTTTAGTTATTTTAATGTAATCGCAGCATAGTAGTTATTATATGATTATATTCGTGAGTAGTGTATATGATTTTGGCGAAATGAATAGAGATGTATATATTAATATTTTGATTAAAAGTTTTTTTTCTAATGCTATTTAAATTGATAAAAGAAATTAGATAGCTCTTATTACATAAATAAAAATAATTTTTTTAAAAAAATTAAATTTTAGGCATCACATATCTAACCCACACAACTTGTTACACACACTTTAGATGGTTTGATAGAGCTATTTACTCTAGCTCAGGCTAGGCTAGTGGTGTGGTTTGATGTGCAGATACCTTACTTCTTTTTTTTTTTCTTTTGAAAATATGCAAATAATATTAAAGCATAATAAAGAAAACTATGTATACAAATCCTATCACAATCCTTCCTAATCAAGTCAATAACACTTGAAGGAAGTTTACCCAAAATAAAAGCATCCCAATAAAAGTCACATAAGAGGGCAAAATGAGAACAAACATCAGCCACTCTATTACTCTCTCTAGAAACAAAAATGAAATTTTACATTATAAAAAACTTTAAGAAATGAAAAATCCAATCTTTGAAATATGTTATTCCAATGGTTGGTCGTCATAACTATATTTGTAATAATATGATCACATTGACATTTATCTCCTTCAATAATGATACCTTACTTATCTCTCATCCAATCTTGAATTAGATTATTGAAATCAAACACAACAATTAACTCCAATAAAGAAATATCCCAATTTAATAACTTCCTTCCATGTACAAGAAAAATATGCCTTTATGATCACATAAAACTCCTGCTATACTATACTATCTTTATTATATTGTGTCAAACAAGCATCAACATTCAACTTAATCCAATTTTTAGGTAGGGGATACAAAATTTTTTACAACACTAAATGTCAGTTAATATCCCAGCTTTTGCAAATTGGAATAAATAGATGTTTTAATGAATAAGACAAAAATGAGCTGTTAATGATACTAGATTAGGAACCTTTTTCCTAGCATAAAAAAAATTCTTAGCTTTCTTTCCAATTATGATAAATCGAAGATAAATAAACTCTAACAGCTCCAAGATTTGATGTTGCTAGCTTTTCAAAATTGTTCAAGCAATGAGACAAATTGCTAAATTTTGGAAGGTGAATACCTTATTGATTCAATGTATCTAAGATTTAGTTCAACTTTCTAAATTGAATAGCAATAAGAGTAATATCTTCAACTTTCAAACAGCCTCTCGGATAGAAAATAGAATCTTAGAGTTTTCTGTGATTCAACCAAAAATTAGTTGGAAATGCATCACTTATCAACCTACACCAAAATAAAGCTTCCTTAGGAGTTAATTTTAACTTCCTAATCCACTTGACTAATTATTGAATAAGAAATAGAATTTCTAAAAAAAACTTAATTGCCAAAGAATTATGAAGTCTATGGATATTTGATTTTTAATCATCAATATGAAATTTAACTGCAACACCATTTTCATATGTTTTAATATTTTTTCAGGGTTAACTATCTTGATATTCAAGACTCTCTTCTAGGCATTCAATAAACCATTAGGCTTACCAACAACATTATTATTACCATCTTCAGCAACATTAATCATACCAGAAATAGAATTTGTCAAGGATGAAAGAACACTATCCACTCAAGAAGAATTATGATTGATATTTTTATTTGCATAAAACTCAGAATTAAAATCTTTTGAAATAATGGAGCATGAATTCTGAACCACTTGTGCATAAGAAGAATAATTTCTAATATCATTAAAACTTGAATTAACAAATTTGGAAAATCTATTAACTTTCAATTTGTTCCAGAAGAAGACGAATCTTTAATCATTATTATGATCTTTAAATCCTTCACAGATGTTTTTTTTTTTTTTTTTTTTGAAGATAACACATTATAATCGATAATCACATCTTTCCCCTTACCAGTATAAGAATCATTCTTTGGAATCATAGAAGAAATTAAAGCATCAGGATTATCTTTGATAATCAATAGAGATCCAATCAGTTATTTACAAAAAGGAATTATAGATGAAGCCGGATTGATCGTCGGTGATTATCATCAGTCATCCCCCACCATAACAAAAAAATTGGAAATTCAAAACAAAAATGAGCTGTTAATGATACTAGATTAGGAACCTTTTTCCTAGCATAAAAAATTCTTAGCTTTCTTTCCAATTATGCTAAATCGAAGATAAATAAACTCTAACAGCTCCAAGATTTGATGTTGCTAGCTTTTCAAAATTGTTCAAGCAATGAGACAAATTGCTAAATTTTGGAAGATGAATACCTTATTGATTCAATGTATCTAAGATTTCATTCAACTTTCTAAATTGAATAGCAGTAAGAGTAATATCTTCAACTTTCAAACAACCTCTCGGATAGAAAATAGAATCTTAGAGTTTTCTGTGATTCAACCAAAAATTAGTTGGTAATGCATCACTTATCAACCTCCACCAAAATAAAGCTTCCTTAGGAGTTAATTTTAACTTCCTAATCCACTTGACTAATTATTGAATAAGAAATAGAATTTCTAAAAAAAACTTAATTGCCAAAGAATTATGAAGTCTATGGATATTTTATTTTTCATCATCAATATGAAATTTAACTGCAACACCATTTTCATATGTTTTAATATTTTTTCAGGGTTAACTATCTTGATATTCAAGACTCTCTTCTAGGCATTCAATAAACCATTAGGCTTACCAACAACATTATTATTACCATCTTCAGCAACATTAATCATACCAGAAATAGAATTTGTCAAGGATGAAAGAACACTTTCCACTCAAGAAGAATTATGATTGATATTTTTATTTGCATAAGACTCGGAATTAAAATCTTTTGTAATAATGGAGCATGAATTCAGAACCACTTGTGCATAAGAAGAAGAATTTCTAATATCATTAAAACTTGAATTAACAAATTTGGAAAATCTGTTAACTTTCAATTTGTTCCAGAAGAAGACGAAGCTTTAATCATTATTATGATCTTTAAATCCTTCAGAGATGTTCTTTTTTTTTTGAAGATAACACATTACAATCGATAATCACATCTTTCCCCTTACCAGTATAAGAATCATTCTTTGGAATCATAGAGGAAATTAAAGCATCAGGATTATCTTTGATAATCAATAGAGATCCAATCAGTTATTTACAAAAAGGAATTATAGATGAAGTCAGATTGATCGCCGGTGATTATCATCAGTCATCCCCCACCATAACAAAAAAATTGGAAATTCAAAATAAATGAAACTTTCGCACTCTAGAAAATGGGACTTTCTCACACTAGAAAATGGGGAAATTCAAAATAAAATCCAGGCATCTTACTTGTAGGGTGTTTTATATTTGTTTACTTACTTTCATGTACTCTGGATGTAATGATTATATTTCTTTTAGGTGCATGTTAGACTCTTCCAGGTTGCATTAGATACATTAGGTTCCACATACCTATATTTGAACTTTTACTTTCTTTATATGCATTGCTGATTTACTTTCCTATTGAAAGTATATATATATATATATTCTTGTATATATATATTCTTGTATAATTACATTGAGTTGTACTATGTTAAAAGTTATGAAAAGATTAAAGATGATTGCTTATATAAATAAGAAAATGACTCTTCTTCCTATTATGATCAGGGTATTTTAAAATCTTAAAGAAGATCCTGGAGCCTGAAGATAAAAACTAAAGTAAGTAATCATATTTAAGTTTATATTATATAGGAGTAGAAATGCAAGCCTATTATAGTGGAGCTTAACCACCATACTTTTCAGCAGACCATGGGTTGTACTTCTAGTTCAGATAAATGAATTAAAGTTTTTTTATACACTATTCTTTCATATACTACTTCATGTTACATACATTGCATTTATATGGGTGGTAGATTTACATTACATGATAGCTTTTTTATAGGTTTCTTTCATTGTGCATGTTATGGACTTTATAGAAACATGTATGCTAGTTCTAGTATGTTAAGATAGAGGTGTTATATACACGAACACGGTTACCCTAACATGCATACATATATGCATTTTAAATTCTTGCAATGTACACTAAACCAAAGCACACAAGCCAATGATGAGGTATCGGGGGTTTAAGGGTTAGGTATGCCAGAGTTTTTCTTATGGTTTAAAGCTATTATGCTGCCAAATTATTTAGAAAATTTTAGAAAATTAGTGTTAATTAAAAATAAAATTTAGAGTTTAGAATATCTTTAAGTCAAAGCTATGCTAAATAGGTACATTTGCATATTAAAGAATCCTGATTAATTCTTAAACTAAAATATTTAACTCCTTAGATATAGAACTTTGATATCTTACTTTCATAAGGCACTTGGTTGCTTTTAAGATGTTAGTTGGTAGCCCACGTTAAGCATGCATAAGTCTAGATTATATACATATCTCTCTAAATCTACTCCCTTGTAGGGTTATCCAAATCTTAAATAAATTATAAATGTCAATTTGAATATGAATCTATCATTGGAATTTTCAAAGTCAAATCTTTAATTAAATCTTTATAAATTTGAAAAGTCTAGTCCCCATTTTAGTCAAGAGTATTTTCAAGACTTATCTTTGGATGTAATTAACTATAAATGCTTCCCTATATAGGAGTTTAGAACATAGTAAAAAAAACCCCTATCTTAGTTCATTTTTAAGGTTGGGGAAGAATCTGGTGAAAACATACTAACTTTATACTTTAGTTATATTCATATTCAAAATGATAGGTGAATGTTCATTTTATCCATCAAGATGAATTGAATAATTCTTATGTTGAGTTTGTATATGAAAGTATATTCATTTCTTTTCAAATCGATAGTTGGGCATCAGTTTAACTTTCAAACTAATAGATTATGTCAATGTTTGTAGATTTGAGTAAAGAAATATTCAAGTGAATCATGTGGAACACATTTAACATTTCAATTTGTCCACATATTGGATAAATTTTAGTGTTATTGGGTTTGTCTTATCGATATTTTCAGTTTGGCTATAAGTTTATTGAAATTAGAGTCAAGATGGTCAAAAATTTAATTTCAAAAGTTTCTAACTTAAATATGCCCTGAGATTCCTCCCTGATTAAGGCAATTTTTAGTAGCATATTGATTGCACCCCCAACCCCCACAAAAAAGGATGCTGAAGCCCATAGAGTCTAAAAATTTCTATGAGCCTAACAAAATATTTATTATGCAAAATTATAATTTCAAAAAAAGTATGAGGCATGAGTTCTCCCTAAACATCAACATAGACATCTCTTTTGGGGCCGTAAACTAACCAAAATATATATATATATATATATATATATATATATATATATATATATATATATATATATATATATATATATATATATATATTCATATAATTTAATCATTTTATGAAGTTCACGTATTGATAAAAAAAATAATAATAAAAACTTTTTCTCTAAAACATTCAAATTATTAGAAATTTAATATAGAAGCCAAGTTAAACTCTAAGTGTCAAAGTTTAATCCAAAACATCAAAAAATTGTCCTAAAGACCCAAAAAAATTCCCAAAACGAACTATCTGGGCCAAAAAACAAACTCGTATGTGACTAGCGTCCTGAATGCATGCAATGACCCATTATTTTTTAAAAGAAAAAAATCTCTAAAACAAATCTTAGAAATAAAAAAAAATTATTTGTGGAAATAAATATATATCATATATATGTTTATATATTATTATTTTAACATAATATTTTCCTATATATTTATTCACCATTATGAAAGAGATCAAGAGAAATCATCATAGTATGTTTGACTTATCCATGATTATTTGTCAGAAAGTTGCTCGATGATGTTATCTTGTATAAAAGAGGTCGAGGGAAATCCACTAATGATTTTTAACCTATGTAAGATTATTTGTGATAACATTTCTCAATAACATTAACTTGTGTCAAAGATGCAAAGGGAAATCCACTAAGGATGTTTGATAATTTTTAGGTTATCTTTTAGTGTTGCTTGATGAGATTAACCTATATGAAATAGGTCAATTCAAATCCACTGTGATCAATTATACATTTACTGGGAAGGTTGAATATTTGTATCTTAAATCAAAGGTGAATATTAGCCTATCATTAGACCATTACTACCTTTTTGAGGTTGTGACTATGACTTTACTAAAATAGTAAAAGTTTGGATAGAGACTATATAGATTTTAAGATTAACTTGAGGGGTTCTTATACTTTTTGGAAGCTTTATGAAAGATGGTTGCTAGCAAGATTATTTTGGATGCACAAAAAATTGAAAGGACATGCTTGACCACAATTATGGTTGAGATTTTAATATAAATGCTTAATGAAGTTGTAAACATGGTTGCTCCACAATCTAAATCCGCTTCCCATAAATTGATGTAGTAATAACTGATAGTTGAGAGGAGATAGAATAATACCAATTTTATATAGTCAATGAGGTTTCCCTAAGCATTGAAAGATATATTTGAGATCTAACAATGGTTCATGGTATGGGGACAATCTCACTATAACCATGCCTAAGATGTTGATTTGAATGACCTTTAAAAGTTGTACCAAAATTTACCTCCCATCCAAGAATTGTTTCCCACAATTCGTGCCAATCTATTATATTCCTTAACATTCATGAAAATAGAGAGATATAGAGTTTAATGTCTTAGGTTTGCATGAAGATTTAGCACACACACATAAAATGAGAGGGGTGCAAGAATCGTAAGAGCACAAGAATTTTTACATGAAAGCTCTAAAAAGGAACAAAAATTATAGGTTCTCTTCTAGTTGAAATGATTTTATTGATGTCTATCATTGATTATAAATAATTCCCTTCCTCGAGGGAAGGTGGTGGCATCATATTGCAAATATACATTGTATCGAGCACATAACATGATTAGAGTTGGGAGAATCTTGTGGCTCAAGAGTTATTCATAAGAGATTGTTGGATTATTTATTTGTTTGGTATGATCATAGTGGGGAGATAGTGGCATGAGGGACCATAATCGGGTGATCGTGGCCTGATGACCATAATTAGGAGATAGTGGTATGAAGACCTAGTCAAATAATGGTAGTCCAAGGATCGTAGCTAGGTTACATTGGTCAGAAGGATCATAGTTAGGAGACAATGGTAAAAAGGATCATAGCTAAGTAATAGTGTTCAAAAGGACATAATTAAGTGATAGTAGTTGAAGGGGCCATAGTCAGGCAATAGTAGTTAGAGGGACTATAATCAGGTACTGGTGGAAAGAGATACTATTGTCAGGAAATTAAGGTCAAATGAACTATAGTTTGGCGATGGTGGTTTGAGGATAATGAATGTTTAAAGATTATAGTCAGGCTATTAAGATCAAAAAATTGTAGTTTGTGGCGACATAGGTTGGAAAGATTGTATTCCTATAACAATGGTCTAAGGATCATTTTTTGATAAAGGTGGTTGAAAGGACTGTAGTTAACCGATTGATGTTAGTGGTATCATAGTTGGGCGATAGAGGTCAAAGGGAACATAGTTAAGACCATAATCGAGTGATGGTGGTCAGAGCAACCATTGTCAGGCAACTGAAGTCAGTGGGACCATAGTTAGGTCAGATATATTATGAGGACCATAGTTAAGATTTGAAGGTCAAAATAATTTTAATTAGTTAGTGACGAAGGCCGGAAGGACTATAGTTGGGCCATTTTGATCAAAAGACCATAATTGGGTGAGATCATAGGAACTAAAGTCATGTGATAGTGATCAGAAGCATTGTAATCATGCATTTGTGGTTGGAGGGGCTATAGTAAGTCGATGGTGGTTCTTGGAGCCATACTTGGGCTACGAGGTTGGTGAGACTGAAGTTAAGGTAACTGAGGTCTGAGGGAATATAGTTAAATGATTGAGGTCAGAGGGAACACTATCGTGTGATCGTGGTTGGGGGATTCATAATTGGGAGACTAAGGTCGATGGGGCTATAGTCGAGACACTAAGGCCAGAGGGACTGTGCTCCAATGATGATAATCAGATGGATAATAGTTGGGATATGGTGGTTGAGGGATTCTAGTTGGGCATAGGAAATCATAGGGACCATAGTCAAGTGATAGGTTGGAGGATCAAACTCAAAAACATTTTGAATTTGGTTGCTAGGTGATAAAAGGTTTGATAGTGATGGCTATGTGGAATCAAATTGAGATAACCAAGAAGAGACCCAATGATGAGGTCTAGACTGAGGTTTGACGGAGATGGTCAAGCAGAGCTCCGATGGTGGTGGCCAAGCTAATGTTTAATAGTTACAACAAGTTGGACGTTAGGCGATGATGGGTCGGTGAATGTTTGATGACTGTGGCTAGTTGGTGAGGGTTCATCTATGGTGGTTCTTGGGTGCAACTTTAGGATTCTTCAAGCCTCATAGCTCACTTGAAACTCTAGCCTCCCATTTCTCATGTAGGGTTTGTGCGCCAATTTATAGATATTTGGGAGTGGCATTGCCCATAAATTTGAAGATCATTTGTTCATCCCACTAACTTCTTGAAGTTTTCAAATATGCCTCAATACCTTGTTTGGGCATATTTTTGCTCTAATAGGAATAATTTTGGTGTTGTAGGATTCATATCATCAAAGCACTCAATTTGACTATAAGTTTATTTAAATCGGAGTTTGGATGGTCATAAATATAATCATAGAAGTTTCCAAACTTAATATGCCTCAAGATTTGTGCTCAATCAAGGTGATTTTTGTTGATGTATCAATAAGGAAGATTTCTCATTTATCCCCTTATGAATTAAGATTATTAATCTTCATCTTTACTATTAGAACTTCTCTTCTTTATCAAATATTGTGAGCAATATTAGAACCCTCTTGTAGATATACTGTCACTGTTAAAAACGATTGAACACTTTCATAAGGTTATAATTTAAGTGGCCAATAAAGATCATTTACCTGATGAAATTCAAGTCATCTTAATGGAAAAGTGGTGACAGTGGTAAGAGGGACTATAATTGAGTGATAATGGTCAGAGGAACTGTAGTCGAGTGATGGTGGTTGGAGGGAAAAATAGTGGCCATATGTATTATTCTCAGGTGACTAAGGTCAGAGGGAGTATAGTTTGGAGGTGGGAGTTTAAGGATGATGAAGGTATAATTGACCATAGTTAGGCAATTAAGATATAAAGATTGTAGTTTATGGAGATAAAGGTTGGAAGGATTATAATCCAGTAATAATGGTCTGAGGGCCATTTTCAGGTGAAGGAGGTCAAAGTGATAGTAGTTGGAAAACGAGGTATGCGGGATCTTAGTCGAGTGATGGTGATCAGAGTGACCATAGTTGGGATCATAGTTGAGCTAGGTTAATTGGAACAAGCGTTGTCATGCGGCTGAAGTTAGTGGAACCATAATCAAGTGATGGATATCAAGAGGACCATAGTTAAGTTATGAAGGTCAAAAGAACCATAATCAATAGGTGATGGAGATTAGAAGGATCATAGTTGGGCGATTGAGATCAAAGGATCATAATCAGGTTATAGTAGTCAGAAGAACTGGAGTTAGGTGATAGAGGTTGGATGGACTATACTCAAGTGATGGTGGTTAGTGGAGCCATACTTTGGTAAATGAGGTTGGTGGGAATGAAGTCGGGTGACTAAGGTTCCAGGACTACAGTCAAACAATTGAGGTTAGAGGGACCACTATCACATGATAATGGATGGGGGATTCATAATTTGGTGCAAATGTTGGTGAGACTATAGTAGAGTCACTGAGGCTAGAGGCATAGAACTCAACGATAATAATCAGTGGGACAATAATTGTGTGATGGTGGTCGAGGGAGATTGTAGCCAGGCAATGGAAATCATAGAGATTGAGGTCAAGTGAGGTCATCGAAGTATCAAAGTTAACAAATATTTTAAATTTAGTGGCTAGGTGATAAATAGTTTGATAGTGATAGCCATGTGGAAATCATACTGTGATAACCAAGCAGAGACACGGTGATGATTTTTAGATTGAGGTTCGATGGAGATGGTCGAGCATATGTCCAATGCTAGTGGAAAAAATAATGTTCAGCAATGACAACCGATTGGATGTCCGGTGATGAAGGGTTGGTGAAATTTCGACGATAGTGGCAAGGTGATGAGGGTTTGTCGGTGGTGGTGCTTGGGTGGAACTTCAGAATTTTTTAAGCCTTGTAGCGTAGTTAAATGTCTAGCGTAAGGGCCCCCTTTCTCGTTTAGGAAGTGGGGCCCATTTATAGATATTTAGGAGTGGCATGCACCAAAAATATGGAAATCATCTGAAGCAAATATGAAATGCTTCATCAGATGACCCATATTGATTTCCATGATCATGGAGCATTTGCATAGCATTAAGTGACTTAATAATGACAGAATTAAGTGAACTTGGGTTCATTAGATTTCTATTATTGAGCCACTAGATTCAACTATTAGCATGCCAAATTTGAAGATCATTTGGTCATCCAACTAACTTCCTGAAGCATCCAAATATGCCTCAAGCCCTTGATTTGGGCCTACTTATTTTGGCTCTAATTAGACTTATTTTGGTTTTGTAGGGTTCATCTCATCGAAACACTAAATTTGACTATAAATTTATTGAAATCAAAGTTTGGATGGTCTTAAATTTAATCTTAGAAGCTTATAGCCTTAAGATGCCTGGAAATTTGTGTTTAATCAAGGTGATTTTTGGTGTTGTATCAAAAAGAAAGATTTCTCCTCTATCTCCTTATGAAATAAGATTATTAATCTTCTTCTCTACTGTTGGAAATCCTCTAGTTTATAAAATATATGGAGCATAATTGGAAGCCTCTTGCAGTTTTACTCTCACTATTAAAAAAGATTGAAAACTTCTATAAGGTTAGTATTCTAGTGGCCAATGAAGATCCTTTACTTGATGAAGTTCAAGTCATCTTAATGGAAAAGTACAATCCATCAAAATTTTGTATCTTCAAAATTCGTCCAAGTAGTCTTGAAGTGATACCTTCACTAATTCCTCACAGCTTTACCCCATTAACCCCACTACAACTATCATCCATCATTTTTCCACTCATGCTCATAGTAAATTTCATGCTCAGTTTCATGACCAAGGTACCCCATGAGTGACTCCAATCTATACTAACACCTATCCAATTTAACTCCCTCCCACTCAATCCTTGAACCACTTTGCCCTAATAATCTTTATTAGACCCACTGGCCACCCAATACACAAGTTCCTTTTTAAACAATTTTAACTTTCATAGCTTTGAGTTCTTTCTTATCCTATTACATATTTGAGCTTTTGAATTCTATGGTTTTTTCTATAGGATTCTAAATTCTATTGAAGTTAATCTAAAAGCTATCCAATAGGACTTTAAAATATACCTTTCTAATGCTTTAAAAATCATTTCTTCCAAGCAAGAAAAGCTCCTCCTTATTGAAGAGAATCTTATTAATCCTCAACTAGCTCTCCTTTGAAGGATAACAACAATAAACTTCTTGATCTTTCTATGAGCCAGGCATCTTAGTTTTCCCAACATATGCAACCTAGATGTCTCACTGAAAGAAAAGATGAACATAAATTTCTTTTTGTTAAGATCAAACTCTAGAAAAGTAAAATTAATTTTGGAAAGCTATCCTCTACTAATGGTACCTTCTTAATTCATTAATCTACAATTATTTTATGCCTTTATCAACTACTTTATAATGCTTTTCACTAATAGTACCTTTAGTGAACCATACTATGATAACAACCTTATTAGTAACATTATCCCTCTGCACTTAAAAATGTATTGATCTCATCAATTCCTACTGTTTCAAATTTTTTTCTATTATGGATTCATCTCAATTAAGAAGCTCCACATGATAACTATGGAGATAAGTTGTAGACCAATAATAAAAGGGACTTGCTCTCTTATATATTTACTACTTTTCAATTAGTTCATGATAATATAGAGAATTGGGTGCTTTAAAAACATAATCTTCTTATGGCTTATTAATTATTATACCGCAGTTTGGGAGCTGATTGTTACTAAAGCCTCATCTTTTTTTTTTTTTGGAAGAAACTTTGTGGTATTTTTAATGAGATTAAACCTCGCCTTTTCTATTGCATTAGGGTTGGAGCTTCTTTATGGCCCTGCTGGAACCCTTAGCATTATGTTCGCACATTCGTCAGCTCATGTGTATATATCACCTACACCAATAAGTGAACCCACTATTAGGATGTCAACCACCTGAGACATAATGGAGAGAGGTGGACCCATTATAAGCAGGGGCGGAGCCAGGATTTTTCTCATGTTGGGGCACAAATAATTGAAGTAAAAAAACCCTCAACCTTTTTCATCCGAGCTTGGGACCAACATGGGCGATATAAATAATTTTTTTAAATCATTTTATTCATTATAAAAAAGATAAAATATATGATAAACAAAAAAAAAACTTATAATTGAGAATAATAAATCTTGAGATTCTTCTTCGATTGTTACAGATTGTTACAGAAAAGTTTCTGGTCATCTCCTTTGAATTTTCTTTTAAAATACCTTTCCATATCTAATTTTAATAACAACTAGTATAAGAATTTCATACTTGCATAAAAAAATTTAATGCTAGTAAATTGATTAATAACTAAAAGTCTAAAATATATATCTGTCAATTGTTACAGATTAGTAGAACACTAGCAATTATGTATCCACAAATCTCATCAAATTTCAATATCACATCAATCTGCAAAGCCATCACAAAAAATCAGCCTACACATGGATATAAAATCAAATAAAACTATTATTATAACTCATTTTGAAAATATTTGCCTGAAAGTTGAAAACAAGAAAAGCCTAAAAAAAAAAAGCTTTATTTATATATTTACATTTGTCAGTAGATTTAACTTTTTACTGTACTGTAACAAAAAAAAACCTCTTGAGTACGAAGAAGATATATTTAATTTCCCAAAAAAAAGAAGATAGATTTTGGTTTTCAATAGTCTAATCATCAGCCGAGCTTAGTGCCTTAGAAGATTTAATTTATAAGGAACTAGATAAATAAGGCTTAGAAATTTTTTAAAATTTTATTATTTATTTTTTAGGTATTAGATATATTTCATTATAATTATGATTGTAACTATGTTGTCATTGATTTAAATTGCACTAGTCTAGATTTGATAGCATATATGTGACCCCATGTGATTGTGATTGTGTGTGAGGGCCTACTAAATAGTTGTGAGTGCATGTATTTTTTTTACTTATTCAACATTAGGAGGAGGGGTGATTATTAAGTGGTTATCACATGTGGTAGCCGACTAACTGCTCCCTTCAAATTCTCAATTTGAATTATTCTGTTTGTTATGTATTTAAGACTCTATTTCCTAATTAATGAAGGAAGGTGTTGATGAAATTCTAGGGAATTTGAGTGGAAAACTTAAGGGGGAAAGCTTGGCGGCTTGATCTTAAGGTGAGGTTTGGAGATGATGCCTTCATTAACTTTACTTAGGTTACTCTAAGTGCTTAACTTTTGTATTAATTTGTGTTTAAATTTTCCAAAAAAAAAAATTATGTGATATGTTGGTTTAATGTTTAGTATTCTTATATTGAATTTTTCTTAAATATCCTAATCATTTTTCACATGATTTTCTTCCTTGAGTGGTTGACCATGATTGAAGGAGAGCATGACCTAGTTGGATTCTTTTCAAAATTTGGTGGGCCAAGCCTATTCCGAACTTTATAAAACTTTAATAATTGATCTTTATGTCTAGTAGATCAATACAATCATAGTTTCCCCTCTTTGTTTCTTTTTTTTTCTTTTTTTTTTTTTTTGCCCAATGAAAGAAATCCCACCATCACAGTAGACTCTCTTTGTGGTGCTAAGCTAGATTATTTCCTTGTCCCCTTTCTCAATTCAACTCATTGATCAATGATAATGAATGGATTTGTAGCATACTTGATCACTTCAGAAGCATTAAATATCAAATCTTAAGCTTTCATAATAATTGTGAGAAAAGTAGGGCTTAAAACTTTCTATGAGACACACTATGATCACCTATGTCATGTGAGATGGGATAAATTTATATGGAATCCAAACTATGGCATTGGCATTTTTTATTATTTTTTTCTTTGCTTGCCATTAATGGCGGTCTTAAAACTACTGATAACCTCGCTTTGAGACATTTTATCACCCGTCAAACTTGTCCATTTTTTTGGACTGAGAAAAAAAACTCTCAGCCATCTCTTCGGCCCGTAGTCCTATAATGTTATCTTAAAAGTGTGGCTACCAGGAACATCTATCTTCTTGGTATGCCCCTCCCTACTTCAAATTTCTGAATTGATAATATACTTAAACTCCACCTCCAAAAATTATAGAGATTTCTACCTTTTATTAGGTGCATTGCATCTTTTATCATATTTAGAGGGAAAAGAATGATAGAAAATTTAGTAAAAATTTTGCTAGCAGTTCTTTAGTACTTATCGACATCAAAAGAGGCATTTGAGCTAAGCTGTATGGTGGGAAAAGAATTATGAGTGGGCTGACATGATTCAATATATTTTTGGAGCATCATAATAGATTTTCCCTCCAACTCACCTATGTTGCTGTATTTTAATGCCTTTATTCTTTATGGTGATTTTTTTTCCAAGCAAGTTAGGGGATTCCAGCACGGGATTGCTGGAAGAAATTGCTTCCGTTGGCAACACGATCTTTTGATACATTTTTTTTTTAAAATTAATATATTTTTTGCATGACAAGACCTTCCTTCTTGTGCCTTCTTTCTTATAACCATTTTCTAATGTTAATATATACGTAATTCATTTTAATTTATTGGTTGAGAGCTTTGATTATCAATTAAGAAAATTTTGATTGTAAGGATGTTTTTGGAATTCAAATTAATGATGAATTCATAACAATACCACCTCCACACAATATAAGAATTTTTTGAATAAATAAAATGATGAATTCTCTTTGTATTTGATTCATTGTTCCCTAATAATACCACATACATAATTTTGTTTAAATATATAATAAAGAATTTTTTAAATTTTTTTGTGTACTTGTTGCCAAAATAGATAAATAAAATACTTTTACGTAGAAGTGAAGAGAGCCCTCAAAATAGAAAAATAAGATAAGCAGGCTAAATTATTATAAAGTAAATATATAAATAAAATATGCATATAAAATTATTAAAATGTGCTTCGTGCTCCTCACCCAGCCACTACTTCAGCATTGAACAAACTGTTAAGCACCTGCTTCAATCTGCTCGTCCACACAACTCTTTTTTTTTTTATTCTTTTGTTGTCACATCTGTCGTGAACAGCTAATAATTTTATTAAAATTTTACTAAGGTATTGTTCTCTATCTTTTGGACGTTTAGAAATGGCAAGAACCGCAACGTAATCGTCTGCAATAGTTAAATAAAGAGGTACAGTACTTAGTTCATCGTAGACGTACGAACATTTTAACTATTTTAGGATATGTTTGAGACGACTTATTCTTGGGACAGCTTATGCGTTGCCTAAATTTTTAAGTAGGAATTATATATATTTTTTTTGGTTACTATTTTTCAAATATTTGTAGGAGAAAAATATGTATTTTTTAATATTTTACCGTCAATTTTATGAAATCACAACAACTAATAAATTTTTTTTGAAAAAATTTATAGAAAAAATACACAAAAATTAATCTATAATAAGCATGAAGATAAGTTTTTTTTTTATAAATTTTTTCTTTGACCAACAACAATAATATGAAGCCTTTATCCTACTATATGGGGTCAGCTACAAGAATCATTTAATCCTATTGTGTATTGCTAAGAGTAAAAAATCTCATTTAAATCTAATAAAATAGATCATTTTTATAATCATAATATTTTGGGTGTACCCTACCTTTCTTAACGTAAGTCAAATTTAATGCATCTACATAGGGTTGTCAAAAAAAGTTTTTGGGTTAGGTTCAAGTCTAACCCACCCCACCCTCAGCTGATCCAATCGAACTCGACCCTGTTAGGGCAACGCAGTGATGGCGGGATGCGATGCAGGAATGTTATGCCGGTGGGACTTCGGGTCATTTCTGGGGAAAGCTGATTGACCCTGAAACGACCCAATTTTTAAAACGTGCTAGGAATTAGAACCGGAATCCAACCCATTTGTTAAAAATGTCAACTCGAAACCATATTTCTCTGGTCGGACTTTTGGGTCGTGTGATAAATTGAAAACCCCTACAACCACTCTCTTTCCATATAGTATCATTAGAAGGTCGAAGTTTTATATATATGATCAAATCATCTAAGGTGGCTTTCTCTATTCTTATCTACCTCTACAAGAAAATCAGTCATTATCAGTGAATTTTTCCTAAGGAATTGGAAAATTTTCTTGTAGAAATTAGATATTCCAGCGGATTTTTTCCACCGGTAAAAACCACATATGAAACACATACCGACAGATTTTTTTTCATTGTAAATATTTTACAATGGCTTTTTAGTGGGTTTTCGACGTATTTACGTTGTTTTTCTAGCGTCAGTCAGAGCGACGACTTACGTAGAATTGCCTCCAGACATTTCTAGTGGTATTACCAGCGGTTTGACCGCCAAGTATTACTAGCGCAAAGACTGTAAGAGAATTGTCGGTAATTTTTGGCAGTATTTTTGGCGACAATAACCACCACTATTTTCCCGCAGCTTTGCCGCTATAAATCGCCAGTAAATTTCGATGATTTTCTTATTGGTTTGTAAGCCTCCCCCTGTTCACACACATTTTCACATTTCATACTTGCAGCAGCTTAATAAAATTTAGAAAATAAAATACACTAACACATTACTCACAATCAACACATACTAAACTATTGAAAACCTGAAATAAATGAAATAAACAAACTCTTAAACATATTAAAATATAAAGCTCAATATGAACAACATTTAAAACATAAAATTTAAGTACAAGAAAAAGTTCACATCAATGTTCTCAAATAAAAAACTTGTTTTTCAAACTCCAACAATAACTTCAACATTATTTAATCATCTTCTGTGTCCTCACTATCCTTTGTTCCTTGCACAAAAGCATGCCATTTTTTCTTCTATTTTTAGCTCGAAATGATCAAAGCACTGCTTGCATCTCAGCCTGAATATATATCATCTCCTCTATCTCTCTTATCAAAGTAGTAACCCTCAGCCTTATGATTTCTTCAACCTCACTAGCTTCATAGAATGTTGAGGCAATGTACTGCTCTTAATAGCATATCTATGCGAACCTAAGCCATAAACCCTCCCCTTTTCCCTTCCTCGAATAGCTTTTGATCACACGTGGTACTTAAAGTACTAGGTTGATCCTGAAGATGATCCCTCACCAGTAGATGGTTGGCCTTTCAAAGTCATATGAAATCATCCTGAAAGTTTATATAGGTTGTTATACCTAAACCAATTGTCCCAATGCTAACCAAGAGGGAATGTGAATTGGTAATTTTAAAAAACTCTTGAAATTTTTTGACGAAAATCATTTTAGACTTTTTGCACAATTAAAATTTTTATCAAACTAAAACTTTTTAACCACAAAATTAAAACATACAGACAAATGAAAATGTGATAAAACAAAAACACATAAATTTATAATAGTTCGGTCCAACTAAACCTACGTCCACTCCTAGAAGACTCCCTCTTGAGGTATTGCACTATTACCAAAATGACTCTCTTTTTGCTCCCACAGTAAGGCGGAGAAGTATTATAAAACACCTCTTTTTCACCAATCCCCAATGCAGCAGAGTACCATTGTCCTTTCACACTCTCTAAGTGAAAGCAGATGACCTTCATCCTTTCACACTTCTTCAAGTGTCGGTAGAGACCCATCGTCCTTTCACACCCTCTAAGTATCGGCAGAGAATTGTCATCCTTTCACACCCTTCTGGTATCGGTAGAGAACCAGATCTTCTTCAAAAGTCTTCTCTCGAGCAACTTCAAAGAAGTAAGGAAGAGATTCGACAAAATTTATAAAGAGATCCTCACTTTTGGACAACCTTGTGAACCCTTCACAATTTCTACTTGCAAGATCTATCTCCACAGTTTCAAACACTCTCCCGAAGCACTCTCATCTTTGTTCTCAAAGAAAAAATGAAGAAGAATTCATCCACAGTTAATTTTTAGGACTATATATATATATATATGAAAGGCTTTAAAACCATCCAAAAAAACTGAAATTTTTAATTTGATCATCCATGATCGTACAGTAGAATCGATGATCGTACGTACAAACAGTTCAAAATTTGCTTGTACCAACCGATTTCATACTCTGATTGACATATATATAAACTGACATCGTATAGTATGATCAGCTCAAAATTGAACAGATTTGTTCGGTACAATGCAGTACAAAATGATTTCGTACTATAAATAACATACCATACAATATTCTTATTGTACAACATGATATATTTTAATCAAATCTTGTTTTATTTGGCATAAAAATGGATGCACCTATTTTGTACTCTAGAAGCATCTGTACGATCCAACGATCGTATAGTAAGAACAATTCAAAAAATTTACCTGTTCATATGAATGAAAAGATACACAACCATTTCGTACTCTGGATGTCTTCTATACGAACCTAAGATCGTATAGCACGAACAGTTTAGAAAAAATTAGGAGTTCGTTGGGACAAACTAATATGTATCTATTTCATACTCTAGAAGTCGTTTGTATGAAGGTAACTTCGTACAGTACATACATGACTTAGCAAATTTTTATGCCATGATTCAATTAATTATTTTATGGAGGAATGCTCAAGCCAAATCATCCCTTACATTCAAAAATTGTATAGTACGATTAGTTTTAAAAATTTATTTGGTTACTCAATTACCATCACACTCTTTCAGACTCAAGAAAAGTATAAAAAGTATATACTTTAAAAATAATAAAACCTAATATAATCTGACTAGAAGTCTTCAACAATCTGGAATATGATTTTCTTTAAATATTATTACACACAAATAATAAAAAGTAATATTTCCAATGTATGTTAGGAGAAACTGTAATTAATACAACAATATTTTAGAATCATAAAAAACACACATGATATGAAGACATAGTTATTAAAATTAAGTTTCAATAATCTCTCCCTTTTTGATAATGACAAAATAATTATTATTTAAGTTACATTTAAAATAATTTTTCTCCTTAGCTCCTCATAAATGAATGACCAAATAAATAACAAGGGATTCCCAGGAAGATCAAAAATAATAAAACTAAAAATAAAAAAGAAACCAAATGAAAAACAAATCAAACAAAAACATGAACACGAATGATAATTCAAAATATATATTCAAAACATACACACATGCACACAAAACATATACATATATGCACACACATCACATACATCAATCATCAAATTAACATTATTTTGACTCCCCCTTTTGACAACAACAAAAAGGAAAGTACAACTTGAAATGAAAGATTTCTATAGATAAACTAAAAGAGTTGAAGGAGAAAAAGATTTTAAACCAATTACAAATACAATATTAATTTTGTAATACAAAAAAAAAATCAAAATTTTAAATCAAAGAATAACTAAGATAAGAAATGTCAACCAGAGTCATTGTTCATTCTAGACAAATTAAAAAAAATGATGAAATGAAGATTAGTTAACTTCAAATTCAACATTATATTTAATTATTAATTAAATGGATTTAGATTAGAGATTAAATAATAATGGAAGGGCTATGATGAATAGCTACTTTCAATGTTCAACCAGCCTCCTCCTCCAAATTAGGGCCCCTTAGATTTCTAGATATACTTTGATTCATTGTTGTTTTTGCATCTAAGTTTTTATATTTGTTGTTATGATGTTTTCTTCTATGAGTGTAGTGGTTTTATATGTTGTTTTAAATATATGTGATGATATTTGTTGCTCGTTGTTATGTGTGGTATAAATGAAATGTTTATTTATGATTCTTTATATCAATGCAATGTGATATATTTTGTTGACATGTATTAATTCTTAATTCTTGAACTATTTGTGTCTTTAACAAGTAAAACCTTTTGAAGTAGATCATTGAAATGAGTTCTTAATTATTTTGTTCTACAAATTAATTTCCTTATAAAATTTAATATTTCAAAAAATTAAAATTAAAATTATAATTGGATTAAGATAAGGAGATCAATTTCATATTTTTTTAGACAAATATATCTAAGCTATAATTATTTTAAGATTGTTGATTTATTATTTTTTTATTTTTTTAATATATTTATTTTTGTTATTAGTTAAATTTAAATTTAGATTACTAATATTGGAAAGATCCAAAGAGTAAAAAAAAGGGAAATGCACAAAGCATGCAAAAAAAAAACGTAATGGTTCGCAAAGTAAAAAGAGACACAAAATTAGCCAAACTAAAAAAGATGCATAGTGTGTCATAAATCTTTGAAAAGATGCACAATATTTTTTTTTTTTAAGGAAATGCTAAATTGCATTAAAAATAAAAACCAATTACAAGAAACTAAGTGATAGAAATTCTATCACTTTCCTCCTTTAAAACATAAAAAAAAGAAGGAACCTTATTACTACTAAGATCTTCCCAAAGGAAATCTTGAACTAAAGCATGGTTAGCACAATTGTGTGCTAATTTATTACAATTTCTATTAACAAAGTGGAAAAGAATGTTACCAAAACCATCCAAGAATGATAGGTCTTCAATGTCTTCTTGAAACCCATTTCGAGAAACATTATTCTTTGATCTTTGTAGAGGTTTGATAATGTTTAAATTATCACCTTCTATAATTAGACCCTTTGCATCTAGCATCCAATTTGATATGAACTTCTTTAGAAAACGGATTGCTATGAGCTCCAAAGTACCAATATCCCAATGAATGCAATTGATTACAAAAGCTAGTAAAAATCTGCCTTTGGAGTCTCTAATAACTCCACCAATCTCTCCATTATTGTTATTAGTAAGAGCAGCATCAAGATTAACTTTTATCCATTCAGGAGGTGGGGGTGCCAAAAAGAAATCAGCCGTGATGGCTGGTTAGCATCCCAGTGGTCCATGAGTAGATAGGAAGATGAAATTGATGCATAACTAATGGCATTGCAGGCAATGAAGTTCACACTCCATTCATTATTCCCATGCTTTAATTGATTCCTACTCTTCCATGTAAAATAAACAATAGAACAATATAAATTTGCCATAGATTTATTCTCCTCAGATAATATTTTCAAATGGAACTTACAGTCATTGATAGAGGAAAACAACGGACATAAAAAACCCCACTTTTTGAGAGTTCCAATTGCTTGCTACAATTTAGAGCAATGTACCATGACATGATCGGTATTTTCTTGTTCAACACAACCTCTATGACAAGAATTATGCCCCAGTAATCTTCTTTTCATCAGGAAATCATTTGTAGGAATTGCCCTTTTGAGAATACGCCACCAAAAGCATTGAATCCTAGGATTGAGCTTTATTTTTTTTAACCATTCTCCATATTCCACAGTTTTGTTATTCTCATATTTGTATGAAGATGCTAGAGCTGTCATGCTTTTGCCTGAGAAGTTCTTTTTAAGCTCAATGTTATCCTTTGAATGAAAAGGAAAAATTTTGATTTGAACAATAATATTCACTTGCTCCTTCCCAAAGTATTTATTAAGAAGATCATTATTCCAGCATCCTTTTGAAATAAAGCTATCTAGCGACGGGAACTCAGTATTTTCAATTGCTATAAATGTAGGCCATTTATCAAGACTCTTATCAAGAATCCAAGTATCTTTAAGAATGTTTATTGTCTTTCCTGTAGATAATTTCCATCTTGTGATAGGTCTAAGAGCCAAAGCGCCCTCATTCAAAATTTTCCATGTCACTGATTTATTAGCTCTGTTAGAATTATCTTTGAAATTCAAACCATATTTAGCCTTCAATACTTTATTGAGAAAAGAGTCTTTTCTATTAAGTAATTCCAAGCAAATTTTGCTCTAAGAGGAGCAGTTATAGTACTCACAGAATTTAATCCACAACCTCCTTCCTTCCATGATTTACACATTTTTTCCCAAGATATATAATGTAGTCCATGTAGACCTCCTTGTCTATCCCAAATAAAATTCCTAGCAGCTTTATCAATATCATAAAGAATTCTCTTAGGAATTAAAGCATGTGTAGCCGCAAATACAGGGAGAGCTCATAAAATTGATTTCGTAAGAACAATTCTTCCTGCAAGCGAAATCATTTTCTTACCCCAAATATTAAGCTTGGAATTCACCTTCTCAATGATATAGTTGAAGTCTGAAGCTAATAATCTTCTCAAGGCCAATTTGATGCCTAAATAAAAAAACTTCTTTCACTATTTTGAAATCCCACATTTTAGAAATGACTTTTTTTTTTTTTCCTTTTTTTCACTGACTTCCAGAATACAATGACAGATTTATGCTTATTAACTATCTACCCATATCTGTAGCAAAAATCTGATATAATTTCCTTGAGCCTTCTCATACTCTTCATGTTAGCTTGGGAGAATAAAAGGATATCATTAGCAAATAAAAGGTGATATACTTTAGGAGCATTTGCCGATATTTTGATACCCAAGTTCTTCCCTCTAAACCAAAAGTCATTGGTTAATAATTGAGAGCAAAGGATAAACAAATAAGGTGAAAGAGGACAACCTTGTCTAAATCCACTATAAGCTTTAATTCCATTGGAGATCCTACCATTTATTCTTAAGAAGATTTCAGGAAATTCAACACATTCCATGATTAAATTCAGAAATTTCTTTGGGAATTTCATTACCTTCAACATATATCTCAAGGTATCCCAAGCTATACTATCATAAGCTTGTCCCATGTCAAGCTTAATAGCTACCCAACCTTCTTTGGACTTGGAAATTTTGAGCTTATTAAACAATTCTTGGGCTAAGAGAATGTGATTTGATAAAGATCTCCCTTTTATAAATGCTGCTTGTTCCTCTGATATGAGACTGTTAATAACTTTCATAAGTCTGTTTAAGATCATTTTTGCTATGATCTTATATAATGTTCCACATATGCTTATAGGCATAAAAGCTGATGGAGAATTTGGATTTAGTTCCTTTGGGATGAGGGTAACCAGTGTTTCCTTCCAGCTTGAACAAATCTTCCCTGTTACAAAAAACTGCTGGATTGCTTTCCATACATCATTTCCCATTATGTACCAATAGTTTTTTAAAAAAAGAATATGTTGTCCCATCCATTCCAGGAGCAATGTTAGCTCCACTATCTAGGATGACAGCAGGAAGTTCCCCAAAAGAGAACTCTTTATCTAGCATTATGCAGTCCATCTCAGTTAAAGAATTTAAAACAAGAGGCCAGCCCTTTACATACCCAGTTCTGCTTTTCCATTTGTTGTTAAAGAATTTTAAAAGAATATCCTCAATAGCAGGTTGGTCTTCTACTAAGTTACCTTCCTCATTCTTCAGCTGATGAATGAAATTTCCCATTATTCTACCATTTGCCATGGAATGAAAGAATTTAGAGTTTGTATCATTCTCCTGAATCCATTTTATCTTTTCTCTTTGTCTCCACCATGTGCTTAGCCGAGCTGAGTTGACATTATAATCATGAATTTTAGTCCTAAGTAATTCCAGCTTTTCAATTCCGAAGCCATTATCATTAGCTTCTTCTAATTGAAGGTTTTCAATCTTAGATTTCAATTGCAAATTGCATTCTTTGAAGTCTTGAAGTTTTTTCTTGCTCCAGAAGTGTAGAGCTTTTAAAGTCCTTTTACATTTTAAATTCACAATCTCCATGTAATCCCCTTTAGTAGATTTATTCCAAGACTATAACACAATTCCTTTGGCGGCTGGAAAAGAGGACCAGACATCTTCATAACAAATTATTTTGCTTTGGTGCAATTTCTCCTGAAGAATTTTAAGACTTATTGGGCAATGATCGGAAGCAATTCTTGGAAGGTGTCTTACCACTGGATTCTGTATTGCATTTAATGCTTTGGAGTTTAAGAGACATCTATCCAATCTCTCAAGGATCCGAGCATTTCCACTTTTATTGTTGCACCATGTAAATTTGGGACCTATAATTCCCACAACATGAAGATCATTCCTTGCCATATAAGCAGCCATTTCTTGAGGCCCTTGAGAAAAAGAGAATTTTTTTTCCACCTCTCTTTTCTTCTTGTAAAAGAATACAATTTAAACCCCTCCCACAACCATAGGGATATTTTTATTGTTGTTCCTTTCTAAAGTATCCCACAAATTTCTCCTCTCATTAGAATTTTTGTTGCCATAAATAGTAGAGACCAACCACTTTTCATTATTGAAAAGACTTAATTCCCCAATCACACATTGGGGAGAAGCTTCTATGAGTGTAAACTTTGAAATGTTATTATTCCAGAAAACCATAATACCTCCCAAGGGAAAGAGAAAATAATCCCAGTCATTACCCAAACATTTAATAACTTCATATTTTTCAAAAGAAGAAATTTTTGTTTCAACCACTCCAACAAAGAAGACATTCCAATCTTTCACAAAATCTTTTAAATAAAGGGAGGCTTCCCTCTTATTAGCCCCCCTACAATTCCAAAACGCAAGGGAAGTCATTTTGATAAAGGTGGGGAATGCCCCCCACATTTACCTTTAAGAAGTGTCCGATTTTTTAGATCTAGTAGAATTGCTTAATGGTCCCAAGTGCTTAAGCTCTTTTAAGAGTTTCTATTTTTGGATAGCTGGAATAGCCTTATCTATATTACCTCCATCTACTTTGTTCTGAATCATCTCATTTTTGTCTTCTTTCATTCTTAAAGTCCTTCCAGTATTTTTATCCAATTCTTTACCAGCAATTGTGTCCTCTTCTATTAGTCCCCCTTCTTCTGTGTCAGGAATATCCAGTGTTTTCTCATTTTTAGATGCACAAGTATTCCTGAACACTAAATTTTGATCCAGCATTTCTACTGAATTTGTATCCAAATTTTTCTGAACAAAGAAATCCTTTGATTGATAGGGAATACTTGAGTTCGCAGGTAATCTCAAAGGATCTACCTGAGTTCGCAAGAAACCCTTCCCATGATTGATAATTGGATCATTCTGAAAACAACCCTGATCTGAGCAGGATATGTTGCTGTTATCCAGATTAATTCGATTCACTTGAACATTGCAATGTTCCAAATTTCTAGATAATTCTCCTTCCAGATTAATAATTCCCTTTTCTAGTTGATTTTCCATCTCAACTAGAGTCCCTGAGAAATCCAGCTTAGAGTTTGTATTGCTTTCATTAACAATACCAATCTTATCTTTCTGTTCCTTATTGGCAGGATGTACAGATTTAACAACAAATCTGTTAGTAAATGATTTGATTGTGTTATTCCCCATTTTGAAATTTCTCGTCTTCTTATTATTAACCATTATCCATGGACCATAATTTGGTTCTTTAACAACCTCTTGAATATTTTCCATAACCTCCTTATTCATACTACCAACAGAAATCTTCAAGTCTTTCTGAGTATTACCTTTCAGCACCCATTCATTCTCCATATGGCCGATCTTCCCACACCCAAAGCAGAGATTTGAAACCTTTTCATATTCCACCACTTGGAAGAATCTTCCAGAAATGCTGTCCACCCAAACTCCTAATGGTAGAGGTTGGTCAAGGTTAACTCTTACACAAACCCTTGCGAATTCTCTCCTTCCCCAATGGAACATATTACCATCCAACATAAGTGGTTTTCCAATCCTTGAAGCTATACAAGCTACATTCTTCTCATCCCAACATTGCAAAGGTAAATGGGGCATTCTTATCCAAATTTGAGAAGAAAGACCCTTATTAGAATTGGTTTTAAACTCAGGTGACCCCTTTTCCATTCCTATTATATGCCCGTTAACAAACCGAGGACCTCCTGAATGGACTGCATTTGTCATTTCTTCAGAGGAAAATGAGCATAAAAACCATCCTCCACCCAAAGTAGTAAAGTGGAATTGACCAAAAGGATTCCATTGTTTTCTTAGCTCCCATGCCACCATGTGTGATGGTAAATCGTTTCCAAAAACTTTTATCACCAATGCTTTTTTCAGTTTCATAGAGTTCAATTCCTCTATTTCCTCATATAACTTTACTTCTTTCCCATCTTCAGATCGAATGACCTCATTTTCATTAAATTCCAAGTTTATGTAAGGTTTGTTACTCCATGGATTCACCTTGCTCAAGTCTGCCTTGCTCTTAGGCATTTCATCAAAAACTTTTCCTCCCACTGAGATTATTTCCTTATCCTGAATTGAATGTAAATTGTTCTTAACCAGATTATGGGAATTTTCATTTATCACGCTGTGACAGAGTCCAGGGATTGCATTCGAATTCCCGAATCGGTTAACAAAAATTTTCATTCCTGAAGTAGATGTAGTATTTTCCGAAGCCAAACCTAAAGATTTACAAGTTTTAGGAATAACCATATCAATAGTATCACATAAATCCTTACCTTTGCCTTCCACATGATTGATTAATTTTGGCATAGTTTCCGATACTTCTTTAATCACCAATGCTCCTTGACACTTCATCTCTGGAAAAAGAGCTGATTGTCTTAATCTGGAATCATTCTCTACCAACATTATTTTTGAATTGTCCATCACCACAGCAGATTTGAACGAACGAAGGTTTTCTGCTTCTGAAATCTCTGTTCGCGTAAACTTTTGGCCATTACGTGTAGAAGATCCACTTCGATTATTACATGAAGAGTTCCGATCACCTTCAGAGGCGTCGGAATGTGGAGGCCGACGGCCCTCCACCGTCATCCACGAGACAACGGAATTTGCGGGAACAGAATTTTTAAAAATTCGAATGTTTTTCTCTCACTAGAAACAGGAGTTTCTCTCACTAACTGTGCAAATGAAAAGATGCACAATGTCGCCAATTGAAAGTTATACACATACCCTTTAAGTGGATTTAAGCATAATGTATAATGTATAATAACTTACTAAAGTTTAAAAATCCCCCCAATCCAATGTATTAGTACCTTACAAAAAGTAGTTATGCAAAACATATAGGGGCCTTTTGGTTATTTAAAATATATTAAAGGACTTGAAAGCAAATGCTAAAATATCCTCCAAATGAAATCAAGAATAAAGCAGAAAGGCCTTTATTCATTTAATCAAAATAAATTATCAAATTAATTAGTTTAAACAATTAGAAAATTAATTGTTATTTTTATTTGAATCATTTGGAATTTTTAATTTATTAAAATTTGTAATTAATTTTAAATAATTATTAATGAATTATTATGAAAATTTTAATTTAAATTCAAATTAATAATCTCTGAATTTTATTTGATTTATTTAAAATTTATATGTATATTTGATTTTTATTTATTGTATTTATTTAATTATGTTTGAAATTAAGTATTAAATGAGTTATATAAGTGACTTAATTATTAACATAAGATAGGTAATTTGATTTTGATACCAAATCAACTCCAAACTCTATGAAATTGATAACATAGGTTAGCAATGACCAATGTATCAATATATGAAAGTTAAAAATACATTGATTTATATTTTTTAATGAATTTATTTAATTAAAAGTTAATCAATTATTAGTTCGATTTTAATAGAATTTGGTTTTGGATTTTGAATTTTTTTCATTGTTGAATTGATTTAATTCAAATTTTTAGGATTTTATTTGATTTTTTATGAATTATTGAAGAATAAACCCTTAATGAAGGGTTGATTTTAATGAATTTGGTTTGAAGTGTCAATTAATGTCAAATAAAGATGAATTAAGTTCCTAGGGTATGTAGTCTATCTAAGTTTGCTAGGCTTGAAGTTTAATCTGTATTGGATGTGTTCATGCATTCCTAAAAATTTTCTAAGTTTGTTAAACACATCCTTAATTGTTGTCCTTAGGTGTCACTAGTGTTTGAATAGGCTTGACAATCATATCTCTAATCTTTGTTTGTATACATGCAAACACACCATAACAAGCATGGTGTATTGAATCTAAAAGAATTGGAATTTATGAATTTCTAATTGCTCAAGGAAAATAATGATTTGAAAATTTGGAAATTTAATTAGAGAACAATCATGCATCAAACTACTTTAGTAAGACTATGATGAAAGAGGATTACATCATAGTCCATTTGTTGACCTCATTTTTGTATGAGGTCACTAAGACCCATCAAGAATCCAGATTTAATCTTAGACCCTAGGATCCACTCTAGACCTTAGGATCCTTCTAGATCCAAGACCTTAGAGCCTATTCTAGAGCCTAGGATTCCCTTAAATCCTAGATCTTAGAATTCTTCTAGATCTTAGGATCACTCCAACTTCAAATCAATCTCCACCCTTGATCAACCTCAATTTTAAATCAATTCCTATATTTGATCCACTCCAATTTCAATTTGATTCCTACATTTGATCAATTTAAATCTCAAACTTCATTCAACTCAAATTCAAATTAATTCAAATTTCAAACATATCCAAACCTTGATCCAATCAATTTGACAATCCAAACCTCAATCTAGTTGTGACCTTATCCACCCATTAACAATCACCACATGATTGTAAATAGTTTGGATATTTCAATATTAATCATTCAAACTTCAAATCAAATCCAAACCCAGAATTCAGACTCAAATCCAAACTCTAGAGGCCCATTCCTAAACACCCTTTTCAGAGATTTTTCAAATATTTCAAAACCCAGTCAAATGGCCTCTGATTCAGGGTCTATCACTTGCAAAGTGATAAGACATGTCTCTAGAGGTTACCCTCCAACTTTGAGCTCATTCCGAGGTCTCTAACCCCAGAATCTGGATTAAAATTCAAAGGCTGTAAAACCTTCAAATATTTACAGCCTATGCCACTGAACCTAACCCCTTGAGATCTTGACCCTGGAATCCTCATCAAAGTCTCCAATCACTTCCAGACTCTTGATTTTAACCCATTGAGCAGTAAACTGCATTTTTCAGAACCATTTTTGACCCTAGTTGACCAATAGGTCAAAATTGACCAAAATACCCTTATAGGATTTCAAATGCCCATTTCAATTCAAATCAATTCCAAACTCTTTGAAACCACTTCCAATGAATTTTAAATGTTAAACTCAACTTGTTGAACTCAAAGCCAAACCTTGGGTCAACTTGGTTGACCAAGTCAACCAAGTTTGACCCATGGATCCATACACCCTTCCTTTTTTCAAATTTTTGAATCAAGTCCATTCCAAGTTCTTTGAATGTATGGGAAGACCCCTTGGGTACCCAAGAGACCCCTCTTGGTGACCCAAGCCTTGGGCTCACTTGGGTTGGCCATATGGCTTGACCCAAGTGACCAAGAAGAGGCCTCCCTTGAGCCATCTTTTGATCTTAACCAAATTGAATCCAAATCAGGGTGCCATTGGGTTCCTATGGACCCAACACACTCTCCTTGATTAGCCCATGCCTTGGGCTAGCTTGAGTCAAGAGTTAGGCTAGCCCAAAGTGCCCAAAAACACTTGGGATTGAGCTAAATCTCAACCTAAGCCCAATTGAGCTTGACCAACACCTCCCATAGGTGGCCCTAGGTTCAATGCACCTTCTCCAGCCAGCCCATGCCTTGGGCCAGCTTGGGTCAAAAGTTAGGCTAGCCCAAAGTGCCCAAAAACGCTTGGGATCGAGCCATCTCCCTGTCCAGATCAAATTAGACCCAATTGCCACTTGCATTGGGTGCACCAGACCCAGACCCACTTCCCACCTCAAGCCCAGGGTCTGGCCTGACCTGGGTTGAGCCCAAATCGGCCCGAACCGAGCAGGTTTGGATCAACCCGAGCCATCTTTTAATCCAGATCGAATTCAACCCAATTGCCACTTGCATTGGGTGCACCAGACCCAGACCTGCTTCCCATACCAAACCCAGGGTCTGGTCTGACCTGAATCGGGCTCACTTCGACTCGAACCAAGCAGGTTCGAGCCCAACCGAGCCACCAGATCGACTCCAGCTTCCCCAGGCCAAATTGGCTCCACATTTAGCTCCAGCATGTCCCCATCGGCCTTCCCTGGTCAATCCAACCCAGACCATGGCCGGCGGCGGTCGGAACCAATGGAGAGCAAGTTCCGGTGGTCCCCCTAGACCGAAAGCCTTCCAAAGGCTGTGGCTCGCCGGCTTGAGGCTCACGAGCTCTCTGGAATGGTGCCCCTTTCCACTTGGCATCAATCCGAGACCTCCTCCGATTCAATCCTGGCCGTCCGAGCTCGCGGGAGGAGGCTGAATAGGGTGGTGCTCCCCAAGGCTCGCCAGACGATCCCAGAGTTTGAAAACGGTTCCCCAGAGCTCCCTCGATCTCCCAGCACCTTTCTTCGAGCTCCCAGACCATCCCTTTCATTGCTTCGAGCGAACTCCGGCGAAAGGCTTTGGCGTCCCGCTCGAAGTCATACCTCCAGCCGTCCTCCAGTCGCGGCCTCTAAAGGAAACCTGCTCGCCTTCGTCTCCTGAAGCTTCCAGATAGAGAAGCTCATTCGTTGAGACTTTCTCTGCGGTAATTCCTCCATCCCGAGCTCCCTAGCTAGGTAGTCCGGTCAAGTGTGAAGGAAACCTTCACCCCAACGGATTTCCACCATTGGATTGAAGGTTTCCACCCCCCTGATCCTCCCTGTGAAATTTTGTCGAAGTTCGCCGGCGGGATCAACCGGATCACGCCGGAGAAAGTTCACGGCTTCGGGCAAAGGCGGAGGTTGAAGACGAAATCTCAGCCGTTGATTTCGATCAACGGCTCGGATTAGATCCCGCGGTCCCGGAGCGCGTTTAATCCCAGCCGTTCGATCCGCCATCCGACGGCTGTGGTTAATCCGACCGTTACCCAGTCAGCGCCAATGATTGCCCAGCCAATCGAGACGCGCCGCGTGTAAAGAGCGACTGACTGTGTAATGGCTGGATTATTAAATCCAGAAATTCAAGGGAACTTCAAAAATCCATATCTCCCTGCACACTTGACCAAATTAGGTGTTCTTAGGCTCATTGGAAAGGTCTCAGGGAGACCTTCAAAAGCCCTATGGTTCCAGGCCCTAATTGCATGTGTGTTAAGCTTAATTTCATTAATGGTATTATTTCAATTTATGCAATTACTGTTTGTAGTTAAGTCTCCAAAGCATGGAACTTTGGGAGATTGAATTTGGGCATGTCTTTGACATGTCCAAATTTTGTCTCCCCTGTTTTAAAAGTCTAAGGGCACTTTCCCCCAATTTTGAGTTTAAGGGTCATGGGTTGACCCTTAAATTCAAATTGGGATTTAAGCCTATCCAATGAGAATTAGGATCTGGTTTTTTGTGTGTTGATTATGCTTAGGATATGGAGTTTAGGGCCATTGACTTTGCCCCAATCCAACCTTAGGATAGCTCCCTAGGATTTTTTGAAGGTGACTTAGAGCTCACCTTAGGTGGCTTAGTTAGCCACCTTAGAGTATTCCAATTGAGCCCAAATTTGGTGTGTTTAGGCCTTGGGATTAGGTGACCCCATGGTCCAAATTTCATCAGATTTGGAGTTCATTTGGTTCACCAATTAGGAGCCATAGCTTGCCCTTGCTAGAATTGCCCCTTAGCCTTAATTAAATCTCAATAAATCCATTTTAAATCCAAAATTTAAGTTTAATACCTCAAACTAATTAGTGTTGAACCCTTAACCTGTGAGAATTAAAAGCCCCTTGATTGGACATCAAATTAAGCCTTAATTTAATTTTAAGTAAAATTCAATGTTTAATTAATATTAATTAATTAATAATTATTAAAAATCCCTAGAATTAATTTAATGCTTGATAATCTCCCCTTAGATCACCTCTGATCTTTGGGAGAGATTTCAAGGAGTTTGAGATCCATTTAGGCCCAAATCACTAGAATAGCCTTTAATTGAAATAATTAAAAATTATCATAAATATCCAAACTTTTAAAATTCACCATTAATTATAGAAAATTCCAAATCATTCAAACTCAGTGGCTAACGAATCTAATTAAAATCTAGTATTTTCCAAAAATGTCAAACCCCCAAAATCTGGTCAAAGTCAAAAAGTCAACATTTTGGTCAACCTTAGGTCAAAATCGGGTTAAAACTTCTAAAAATCATAACTTTTGATAGAAAATTCTAAATTGAGTGTACCAACTGTCTAACAACTCGTAATAAGGTCTAATATTTTAATAAAATACAAACATTTCAGAATTTGAACTTAATCAAAAATTCAACTTTCAACCCCTTTAATTAAATGATTAAGATATTCTAAAATATTCTTAAAGCTCAAATCATCTAAAACTCAGAAAATATTGGTTTAGTGCTTAAAACACTTAACAAATCCTTTAAAACACAACAACCACCCTAAAGTTGAAGTTTATTGGCTGGACTACTCCGGGCTGCGGGGCTAAGTGTCCTAAGGAGGCTGGTTCCTCGAGCCTGGTGGCACAACGCCACGAATGAATTCTAAAGGGTGTCAAACCTTGAAATCGATTAATTTTTAATTATTTAACATTTTAAAAATCTCTAATTCAATTACATTAATTTGGTTTATCGGCTGGACTACTCCGGGCTGCGGGGCTAAGTGTCATAAGGAGGCTGGTTCCTCGAGCCTGGTGGCACAACGCCACGAATCAATTAATGGCAAACTTAAATTAATCAAGCTTTTAAAATCAGTAACTAACTCATTTTAATATTAATCCACTCTTTTAATTCTAACCAATTTAAATCAACTTAATCAACCCCGATTGCTACTAGGTAACCCAGGCCTACGAGGCTATTAGCTTAGCCCCAAAGAAGGTAAAATAAACTTCACGGCCTCGGTGTGAAACAAAGGTAGTAATCATTTAATTTTTAAAATATGTCTAATTAAAACTCTTAATTCATTAATACTTAGATTTTAATTTAAATCCCCTTTTAAGCCTTAACAAATCCAAACTTTTAGACAACATTAATTAATCACCTACATTAGGATCTATCCCAGCCACACGACCTTTCTCACATACTTTAGATGATGTGCTAGGACAACCAACTCTAGATTTAGGTTAGGCCGGTGTTTACTTTATTGCTGTGTGCCGGATTTTTCGTAGTTTTCATTGCATGATGTGGATGAAATTGCTTTGCTGTGTCTGCTTACTTTTTCTGTACTCTGTGGATGGATTGATGTGTTTGGCGACTAGATTACCCTTAGGTTAGGTACGATCTGGATGTTGACATAGTTTTCTGTAGGTGGCCACGCTCATGTAGGGCAATATAAAAAGGGGGCAAATTAAAAATGCATAAATATTATAAACTCTTTGCACAGGTGCTTCAGCTGCTAAAGCCCCAAAATAAAAAGAGCGTGGCCAGTGTGTTTACTTTCTTTTCTGCTCATATACAACTGCTTGGGAATAACTGCTTTTTTTTATATATATATTAATTGCTTAGGATAACCCTGCAGGTGAGTCTAGATTTTTATTTTGATATCAATGTAATTTGTGCAAGTGTCAAGTGTTGTGAAAGTTTATTTTGAGTTGGGATACATAGATCCAAAGCTTGGATTCCAAAGAGGAAAGGATACCCCTTTGGGGAACACTCCTTTTCCATTTGGAAATCCAAATTTGGACCATACCTCTTCCTTACCCAAAGAGGAAAGAGTGGCCTTCCCCTTAAAAGGAAGTGCCCTCTTGTCCATTTGGGTGATCCACTACGAAGATTCCAAGAAGATTGAAGAAAAGGAGTCCAAAGAAGAATGAAATTGAAGATTTGAAGATTGAGAGTATCCCATTCAAAATAACTTGCGTCATTACTAGGCTTAGAATCCGGGTTGTTGTCAGTGGTGCCCGGCCACTTTACTTTCTGTAATATTCTGGTTTGTAATAAGCAAGGCAATTCTGCCTATGGACATTTATTAATTAATTTGTATTTGATTTGATGATTTGATTGCCTTTAGGATTACTTGTTTTTACTAGTTTTTTGGCGATTGCATGCAGCTCTTTATTTTCGCCTGGATACGTGAGGCTCGTGAGGGTGTGAAAGTTTTATACTCATAATCTTAAAAGTCTAAAATTTTAGTGAGTCTAAATAACATAGAAAGATAACGAATCTAGGGAATTAGCCGGGGATCGACCCCGGGGTCGCATGCATATTTCTGCATTACTCTTTCCTTGCTTTAGACCCTTCCCCGCCTGCGGGTAGAGTCCGGATAGTCTGACCTATGAGGACGAGGTGCCGGACCTGGGGAAGTCCAGTCTTCTAAAAAAATTATTTTATAAGCCTGTTTTTAAAAAAAATTTCAAGCATATTTGATTTGAGGTTGTTAACCAGCACGCATTGCATTAGATACAAATTAAAGAGTCAAAATTTTAATTTCATAGTCCTTAGCATCTTAGCACCCAACATAAGGCAAATGGGCCAATTAGGAAAATCTCTAGATGTCGGCCCCGCCTCACCAAAACTTTAATTATAACGTCCCTACCACTCTTTCATAAAAGACCGGATTCATGTATTTTAAATCGATTAGGTGGTTAGCTGGCTCCCCAATCCAGGCCGGGGTAAGTCCAGATCTTGCACTGCATTAGTTAGGATCGGACGACTGTGGTCCAGTGTCCAAAATAGATTTAGGATCTAGGGCAGATCTTTGATTATAAGACCCCAAATTTCGAGAATATAGTCTCAAATTTCTAATAAAATACTTAACTCTAATTAAAGCTTCATTTCAATCCTAAAACATAAAGCCCAACACTTAGATTAAGTTGGGACACTTCCGGATGGTTCTGGAATCTCAAGGTGTCCCCTACCTCTCCTCCTTTAACTCCGTTAATAACTGCTCAATTTTGATCCATTCCCTTTTGAGTTTCCAAAATTCACTTCTCTTTTTGATATCACTCCTAGAAATTCTAACAAAATTTTGCCGTTATTTTAATCGAGAGTTTTCGTAGGGGATTTTATCTCCCTACGATGTAATTAACTACGAGGGCTTGCGCTCGTAGGAGATTTAGAACCACACACACCTGATTTTAAAAATTGATTTTTCAAAACTCAATTGGATTTCTTTGGGAGAACTTAAAATACTAGTGATCATTATTATTATCATATCTAAAGAATTATCATCGAACGATATTTTCTCCCTTTGGAGAGATGTATCTTTCTTTGATAAGGCTTTGGATGTGAACCTAACGATCACACTTCTTGAATATTGTAGCTGGATATCAAATTGAACCTCATTTTGACCCTTCGGGGTCATATGAATTTCTCTTTAGCATCCGCTCACAATATTCAAGATGAATTTCATAATTCTAAATCTGAACGCCGTTATGAAATTTTATTTTCATCTTTCGAGGTGATATATTCTTTCTAATAGGATGATTCAATTTTAGAATTAGAATTTATCTTTAACTCCCAAAGAAACCCAATATTTTCAAAATATATTTTCAAAATTCCACCAACAAAAAATGGCACGCCCGGTGGGACAAATCTCTCTCTCCATCTTTAATAATAGTAAAATTTTGTTTCATCGGTAGTTTTAACTATCATTTCTTCCGTTGGTCCCTCTGCTCATTTCTTCCTTGGATGAGTGTGGCAAACATCTAAAATAATAACAAAATATTAAAAGAGAGGTTCCACCTCCAAATTTGGTTTTATTTAGATTTTTGTTCTGATTTTGACCTTCTGCCCCAGTATAGCCTGTGAGGCGACAGTGTCAAATCAGATCTCTGGATATCCTTTTTAATTTTATGGATTTATGGTCGATAAATTTCTCGTTCAACATATAAATCCTTAAAATTGAAAAGAATTCAAAATTTTTGATTTCATTCCAAACCTTTTTAGTTTTAACCCCCTCATTTCCCCTTTGACTTCTAAGGGTGGGGAGGGTTAAACTATTCCTTTTTACTTGGGCTTTCTCACAATTCCATAAGCCTTCGGGCAAGGGGAAACTCTGTCCGTTGTGTTTTGGGAACCTGTAAGAAAACCCCTTTCAAATTCTCAAAATTTCCTCAAAAAATTTCTTAAACTCTAAGTTGTCATGTGTTACCCCATACGATTTCCTCGTGGGCCAACATATGTCATACTTTCAAAAAAAATAATAACAATAAAATCCTTTTTTACCACTCTTTTCAAAAAGATCTAATTTCAATCATTTTCTTTAACTTTCAGAAAATTTCAAATGGCTGGCCAACTGATTTTCTCCTTTGACCGAGAGTTGTCTTCGACTGTTAATGACCAAGGGAGCACTGTTATTTTTGGAATGGGATTTAGTACTCTAGAGCTCTCTATGGATGGACACCAGATTGTTAGCTTGGATGCCAGTAAGGAAACTCCCCCAGTAGTTGAGTTAATTGTGGGATCTGCACCCACCTTGCCAGTAGTCAGCGATGATCAGAAATAGTCTGAACCAGTTGTTGAGCCTCCCACTGAAATTAAGTCTGTTTTTGAAGAAGGGTCTAGTTCTGGACTTAGGTTCACCACTAAGAATCAGAAGAAGAACTATTTGAGAAGACTTAGAAAGAAAATCTCTAAGGCTAAGAGAGTTCTACCCTTTAAGACCTTGGCTCAAGTAGAACCTGAGGCTGTTGAGGAGCTACCTATTCCTGCTTCCTCTCCCCTCCTAAAGGGAAGTCGCTTTTACCCCCTGGCTTCAGCTCAAGGGGAGGAGAGGATAGCTAGGATAGCCCGTTCTCCACCATGCCCGGTTGACTACTCAACCAAGAAAACTCAGAAAGAAAGACATCTCCAAAAGACAAGGACTCTGAGAAATATAATTCATACCTGCGCTGCACAGACTGGGCAGACTAAAGAAGAATATGTGAAACAATTGAAGGGAGTGATCTCACATCGCTTCCAAAAAGAAGTGTTGAAGGAAGAAGTATCTGAAGCAAAGAATTTAACCCCACAATTCGTTAGAAAAAATAAGAAGTATGCTAGACAGCCCGCTACTTCAGTACTGGTTGATGGATATCACTGGGTGCCACGCCCTCTGTCCTCTCAAACAGAGGGTATTGTGTTGACTGGGTCCGAGAGAGGCCACCATCCTACTGGTAGACCCCCGGTACCCCCACATAAACCTGTAAGATTGGCCTCAGTGATTGTCAAACCAAAGGGGTTTGAAGTTCAAAAGTCTGTGGACCTTAAAGGAAAAAGACCTAAATCTCCTGAAAGGAAATATGTGCCAAAGAGAACTAAGTTGGAGAATCTGCCACCACCTCCTAGAACTTCTAAGTTCATTCTGCAGCTCCAACGAGTTTCAGTCAACCCTACTCCGAGTTCAGTTGAATTGATGGATGTTCAGGCTAGTACTCCAGTTGTTACAGTTGATAGTCCTGCCATAGCCAGTCTGACTCCAGATCCAATAGTCACCGTTCCTGCTACCCCAGTTGATGATCCCCAAAATTCGAGTGTCATTCCTAGGCCCCTTAGTCAGGTGTCTGAGGACCTTACCTTACCAGATGTGGGAACTATCACTCTACAAGCTCCTACTTCTCCTGAGGAATATGTCCCTCTCCCTGTAGAGGATGCCACTCTTCTGACTACCACCTCTGGGATAGTCGAAGAGGAGAGAATTGACCAGGATTTAGAAATGGAAGATGAACCGGATACAAAGTCTCAACCAGATCCTAATCCAAAACTTACAGAAATTATTGCCCTTATGGATTCTGAAGAGTTGTTTGATATGGCTGAGTATAAAGGATACTTACCCCTTGACCCTAAATCAATTGGGGATAGACCGGTCGAGGAGGTAGTCCAAGAAATAAGAAATATTTTGTTGAACAAAGAAGGAATGGCTTCTTTTGACCCCGATATGGATGATCTCCTTGGAGATGAAGATGATTATGTTGGGGGCATTCACGTGGTAGAGACTAGAGGGTCTAATAAAGAAGCTGAGCCCAGCAAGCGCCGATTTGTTAAGGATGATGATCCGCATGCTGTTGAGTCAGAGTCAGATGAGTCTATGAAAGATAGAGATGAAGAACATATAAAAAACTTGGAGACTCAGCTTGCTAGCATGATGTCACAAGTTAGAGAAATGCAAGAGAAGTTGGACAAATCACAGCAAGAGTCTTTTATGATCCACCAGTCAGCTCGAGAGCTCACAGAAAAGGCCAAAAGGGCAGAATTTAATTCCAGACCTGTCGAGTCACCACCTGTGACTCTCCCTTGTCCAGTAGAGACACCTCCAATTCACCCTGCAGTTTCCACCATTCCTCTGATCCCACCTCAGAAGGATATCAAGCAGTTAATTGAGGACCAGGTAAGGGAGGCCTTAGCCCATGCTCAAGGAATTGTGTCTATTTCAAAGGGTAGACCCTACCCCGAAGAATATGACTTAGTTCCTTACCCAAAGGGCTTTGTGCCACCAACTTTTAAAGTTTTCACTGGAATCGAAAATCCGAGACAGCATCTGGCCCACTTCCGAGCAAGCTGTTGCAATGCAGGAGGGTCAGATGCTCTACTATTTCGCCAATTTGTAAGTAGTCTATCCGGCATTGCTTTTGAATGGTACGCCGATCTGCCCAACGGTTCAGTAAGAACCTTTTGCGACCTAGAAAACCTCTTTCTTAAGAGATTTTCTGGAGCGCAACAACGCACCACTGTGGGCGATCTCGTGGTTGAAAAGCAAAAGCCGGGAGAGTCTCTAGTTGAGGACATCTTGAGGTGGCGAAACCTCTCGATGAAGTGTGAACCCCAGTTGCAAGAACAACATGCTGTGGAGATTCTTTTGAAGAATATCCACGGTCCTGTTGCTTTTCTCATGAAGGGTTTCACTATTAAAACTTTTGAGAAACTTCTTAATAAGGCTAGCAATTTGCAGGAAGAGGCTCCTAGGATGCCATTCTTACGAGAGCAGTCTGATAAAAGGAAGGGTCCAAAATTGGTGAAAACATTTGAAAAGAAAGCTGTGGTCTCAGCAGTAGATAAAGGAAAGAGGCCAGTGATTAGTCAGCCTAGCACTCCACTTCCACCACAGCCGCCTCAGAAGCAGCCCTTTCAGATAGTTCCTCAATATACTAGAGATCCCTCCTTCATCCCTTTTAGAGAGAGATTGGCAAAGCCTTATCCATTTAAAAGGGAGTCAGTTAAGAAGATCTTCAGGAGTCTGTTAAAGAAACCAGATTTTCAGTTGCCAGAGGCTAGGAGGCCTGAGGATGAGAGCAAGAAAGATGATCCCAAGTATTGCCCGTACCACAGGATGCTTAGTCACCCTCTTGAGGACTGCGTTGTGTTCAAAGACTGGCTTGAGAGGAACTACACCCAAGGTAACATTATAATACCTAAGGAATACTTGGTCGATCCAGAAAAGGCTTCAATTAAGACCATTTCAGGTAATCCTCTTAACTCTTCTTGTTTTGTTGAAGATGGTTGGGACATTGCTTTGTCCCGGGCACTTAAAAAGTCGATTAACAAGTCTTTTCGTCTTTCTCAACAGCTGACTACGATAGCCCAGGCCCCGGTGTGGAAGGTTGACCTGGACGCTTCGCAGAAGGATGTTGAGCCACTTCCCTCTCCAGTAGTCTTAAGAACTACTGAGAAAAATGTAAAAGAAGAAAAATTTGATTTTGTAGAGAGGAAGTGTGTAGATGAGAGATGTATTAGAATGGCGGATGGTGGTGTTAAAACCCTTTCCCCTCTTTTGTTATCTGACTTTTACTTTGCCCCATCAAAGGCGAAGGGTCAAAAGATGAATAAAAAACATCCTTCTACTTCTGTCTTGATGATTAACCATGAATCTCAAATGCAAATTGATGACTCTCCTGTTTTGAATCAAACTCCTAATGAAATAAATATTGAGGTTAATCAAACCAACCTCACTGAATCGACTATTCAAGAAGAGGTCGAATGTGAAGCTTTATCAGAAAGTGATTTCCCTCAGATCAATTTCCAAGGAAATCCTATCTTGATAGAACTTTCAGATTCTGACTCGCTTTCAGGAAATGATGATCCAACACCTATGGTGTGTGTAGACACTGCCCTAGTTTGCCCGCCCGAAGACGTCGAGCAGGTGCAACTCCGTGGCGGTAAAGTCTTACCCCCTAGGTTGCCCCCTCAGGACAAAGGCAAGCAATCCTCATTCGAAAATCTAAATCCAGATTCCCCTCAACAACCAGAATTCCCTTTAATTCCTCCGGGTTTCGAGTCTGTCGTTCCTAAGGTTGATTACAATGTTCTAGCCCACCTTAGGAAGTTGCCAGCAAAATTAAGTATTTATGACGCCCTCCTTCTTTCCAAAGAAATGAGGGAGTCTCTAATTAAAGCACTTCTCGATCCCGAGATTTGCTTAACACAGTTGGCTGCAACTTCAGAAGGTGAGGCTCTCTACTTCAAAGAGGTCCCTGGGGTTACCTTTTCAGACGAAGATTTACTCTTGGGAACTGCTGACCACAATCGTCCCCTCTACATCACTGTAGATGTGGGAAATTTCAAGTTATCAAGAGTCCTTGTTGATCCGGGTGCATCGGTCAACGTGATGAACATAAAGACCCTTGCTTATCTCAGAGTTGATACTAGCAAGCTTTCAACCGACAGGTTGGTGCTTCGTGGGTTCAACGAGAAGGGCGAGAGAGCTTTAGGTTCAATCACTCTACTCCTGGAAATAGGAGGTTTAAAAACTGAAGCTAAATTTCATATAATTGATTCGACTACGTCCTTTAACGCACTTCTAGGTAGACCTTGGATTCACGAATATAGAATGGTTCCATCTACCCTGCACCAATGCATTAAGTATCAACGAGACGGCATTGAACATGTGATTAAGGGTGATTTGCAACCATTCTCGATTCAAGAAATTGGGATCTACGAAGATGCTGCATATTTCATACCAAAAGGGTCCTCGTCCCGTTCTAAATTAGAGATCAAATTTGAGGAGAAAATGGTTGGACAAAAATTCAACCAAAAGAAAGAAAAAGATAAGGATATCAATCAAGAAATGATTCAATCGAGTAGTGAAGACGACTCTGATATCGTTGTCCTTAGACCTCCAAGCACATTACCTCAAAGAGGTGGGAGGATGGCTTTAAGGGCACGAGGTCGAGGCCGCGCTTCATTAGACAGGAGAGCAGCACCTGTATACATTGATTTGGAATCAGATTCCGATGGTGAACTAGAAAGTCAAGGTGCTGCCCTCTCTCTCGATTATCAAAACATAAATACTCCTCCAAAATTTGATCTCACCTTAGACCAGGACAGTGACCCTGAGGTAGATATTTCAAAAGTTAAAAGTGACGAGCCCGAATTAACAATGTATGAAAAGCTCACTAGAAGGATTGAGGCCCTTTCTCTGACCCCACTGTCGGCAGGCAGGGTTGTAGGGTTGGAAGTCAAAGTGGCCCCCAACTTGGATGGTGAAGTTAAGAAAGTCCAGAAATTCTTTCCTGGCTCCTCCTCCGCAAGGGACGAAAGTGATGTAACCCTTGAGGAGGCAGATTTTAATGAATTAATGGAATTACCTTTCGGCTACTTCCCTGTGTGTGTAAAAAATACTTTTTCTAAAGGTTCTATACCATACCGATGGACTAAGGGTCAAGCTAGATACCACGAGAATATTTGGCGAACAAAAATAAATAAAAATCCAACAAGTGGTATTGGCTTTGGAACAGTTAGTTCATTCGATGATGATGAGTATTGCCTAATGATAACTTACCATCTCGATTCTCCAAATGTCCCTACAGATCCTCCTTGTCCTCTAGATGGACTCTGTTTGGAGACTTTAGACGATCCCGATGATCTTCAAGTTCGGGATGCACCCCCTGAATTTGAAGAGGAAATTAAGTCGACAGTCGATGAGTTGAGAGAAATTAACCTGGGAAACGATGATGACCCCCGTCCGATTTTCATAAGTACTTTGTTAAGCGAGGGTGAAACCCAAGACTTAATCCAGTTGTTATTCGAGTTCAGGGATTGCTTTGCCTGGACATATGACGAAATGCCAGGTTTGCCTGCTGAGGTAGCAGTTCACAAACTTGGAGTTCGGCATGATGCCATCCCTGTTAAACAAGCTCCTCGACGCATGCGCTTAGAGATTGAGCAACAAGTCGTTTCTGAAGTTAAGAAATTGGCAGAAGCCGGATTCATTCGAGAGGAACAATACCCCTCTTGGGTGGCCAGCGTCGTGCCAGTTCGAAAGAAAAATGGTCAGATTCGGATTTGTGTCGACTATAGGGATCGGAATAAGGCATGCCCTAAGGATGAGTTCCCTCTACCAATACCAGAACTCATGGTGGACATTGCCTCCTCACATGCTATTTTCTCATTCATGGATGGCTCGTCGGGTTATAATCAAATCAAGATGACCCTTGAAGATGAGAGAAATACGGCGTTCAGAACCCCTATTGGAATCTTTTGTTATAAGGTAATGCCATTCGGCTTAAAGAATGCCGGAGCAACCTACCAACGGGCCATGACCCGTATCTTTGACGACTTAATTCATAATCAAGTTGAATGTTATATTGATGATTTATTTGTCAAGAGCAAGGTTAAAGAGGCTCACTTGTATGACTTAAGAGTTGTTTTCGAACGGTTGCGTCGCTACGATTTGAAAATGAACCCTTTGACGTGCGCCTTTGGCGTCGCTTCGGGAAAATTCTTAGGATTCGTAGTGAGGCACCGCGGAATCGAGATAGATCCTGCTAAAATTGAAGCCATCTTAAATATGCCATCCCCTAAGAGCCTTACTCAGTTAAGGTCTCTACAAGGTAGATTGGCATATATAAGGAGGTTTATTTCTAATCTTTCCGGGAGATGTCAACCCTTTTCTGTCCTTGCGAAAAAGGATACTAAATTCGTATGGGGCGAGAAGTGTCAGAATGCTTTTGACGATATCAAACAATACCTTTCTAACCCGCCAGTCTTGGCAGCTCCGATTCCGGGAAAGCCATTAATCCTCTACACCGCAGCTCTAGATGAGTCTTTAGGTGCCCTGTTGGCCCAAGTTAACGACGAAGGGAAAGAGAATGCCCTCTACTACCTTAGTCGAAGACTCCTTCCTACTGAAATTTGATACCCGTCAATTGAGAAGCATTGTCTTGCTTTGGTTTTTGCAGCTCAGAAACTGAGGCATTACATGCTCTCCCACTCAATCAGTTTGATTTCAAGAGTTAATCCTTTGCAATATCTTATGACCCGACCTACGTTGTCAGGACGTTTAGCTCGTTGGTCTATGATATTGTTGCAATTTGAGATTACTTTCACTCCTCTTCGTGCTGTGAAAGGACAGGCTGTTGCCGACTTTCTGGCAGCACACCCGCTGCCGGCAGATTCTCCTTTGAACGATGACCTACCCGACGAACAAATCATGAGTTTGGGGGAATTTGGCGAGGCCATCTGGGAATTATATTTTGATGGGGCAGCATCCTCTCGTAGGATTGCGACTCAACAATCTGTAATTCCTGGAAAGGCTGGAGTCGGTCTAATTTTTATTACACCAGAAAAAATAATGATACATTTTTCCTACCACTTGTCGGAGCCTTGCACAAACAACGAAGCTGAATACGAAGCTCTGATAACTGGTTTGGAACTTGCAATTCTAATGGAGATTAAAGAGATTAAGATCTTTGGAGATTCCCAACTGGTTATTAACCAAGTCGCCGGAACTTATAAAGTCTTGAATCCGAATCTCCTAAGATATCACCAGTACACGCTTCACTTGTTGGAACAAATCCCTATTGCTACTTTGTATAGGGTTCCCCGTGGAAGCAATTCTGCGGCGGATGCCTTAGCAAAACTTGCAAAGGAATTTGCATGTCCTGAGGAGGATTCCATCCCTATAGAGATACAGGGTCGTAAGACCCTCTCTCTTATAGATTTGGAACACATTAGTAAGACTCCCCTTCAGATCCTTTCTGCCTCTTCGACAACTGATGAAGAAGGCGATTGGAGACGACCCTTAGTCGATTACCTTAAAGAAGGGAAGCTTCCCCAGGATAAATCACTCTCCAACCAGATTAAGAAATGTGCCCTATCATATGCACTAGTTAACGATCTGTTGTACCGTCGGTCCTTTGATCACATGTGGCTGCGCTGTTTGAACAAGCGAGAAGCCCAGAAAATTATTAATGAAGTTCATTCAGGACTGTGCGGTGCTCATCAATCGGGTCCAAAAATGAAATTAAAGATTAAAAGACTTGGATACTATTGGCCTACAATGATTGACGACTGCATGAATACTGCAAAGCACTGTCATCAATGTCAGGTCCATGGTGTGATTTTACATCAGCCGCCTAATGTGTTACACCCTACGATAGCCTCGTGGCCTTTCGAGAGTTGGGGCACGGATATCATTGGGCCGATTGACCCTCCCTCCGCGAGAGGTCATCGTTTCATATTAGCAGCGACTGATTACTTTTCAAAGTGGGCGGAAGCAATTCCCCTACGAAACGTAACATCACACCATGTCTTAAAATTCTTTCGTGACCATATTGTATATCGATTCGGCGTACCTCGCAGAATCATATCCGATAATGGGTCCGCATTCAAGTCTACAAAAATCAATAGTTTTGTAAGGCGCCATAATATTGATTGGAGATATTCGACGATCTATTACCCTCGGGCGAATGGATTGGCCGAGGCCTTCAACAAAACCTTGGTGCAAATTATCAAAAAGACCCTTGATGATAACAAACGGCAGTGGGATGAGCGGTTGGTGGAAGCTTTGTGGGCTTATCGTACCACTTATAGAACCCCGACCCAATCCACCCCGTTTGCACTAGTGTATGGATCTGAGGCTGTTCTGCCCTTGGAAATACAAATCCCTTCGCTTAGAATTGCAGTTCAGAATCAAATTACCAATGAACAAAATGCAAAACTACGATTGGAAGAACTCGAAGGCCTTGAAGAGCGACGTCTCCAAGCTCAACAAAGTTTAGAGTTGTATAAATCCCGTATGGTTCAAGCCCATGACAAGTTAGTGCGACCTAGGACCTTCCAAGCGGGAGACTTGGTATTGGTCCTTCGGAGGCCTATCTTGGCCCATCGGAAACTGGGAGGCAAATTTGAACCTACGTGGGAAGGACCCTTCGTTATAGAGACTGTCTACGAAGGAGGCTCGTATCAGTTAGTAGATTGTAAAGGGAACCACCCAATGCTACCTGTTAATGGGCGTTTCCTTAAGAAATACTATGCTTGATGTAGCTCATTTTATCAATTAATAAAACTTACTTTTCTTGATTTACAACTTGATTCTACCTTTTTTTTTAAGTTTTTTTTTAACGCTCTTCGCCTTCTCCTTAAGGTTAGGTCTTTCCTTCCCTTAGGATTAGACCCGCTAGTGGTGGAGTACGTCCTCTGTGGCACCACCCTGGCATTTCACCCGGGGATTAGTTGTGGAGTATGCCCTTCGTGGCACCATCCTGATTCCCATTCGCTAGTGATGGAGTACGCCCTTCATGGCACCATCCTAGTTTGCCAGTTAATCTGCCTATTTGGAGTAAGTCTTCTATCAGCATCCTATAGGCCTAAGGTTGGGTGATGCCCTTCCTTAGACCCAAAGCTAGGTATTCCCTACTTTGGTTTTCAGTTGATCCATCTACTAGGAGTAAGTCTTCTATCAGCATCCTGTAGACCTAAGGTTGGGTGATGCCCTTCCTTAGACCCAAAGTTAGGTATTCCCTACTTTGGTTTCCAGTTAATCTGCCTATTAGGAGTAAGTCTTCTATCAGCATCCTATAGGCCTAAGGTTGGGTGATGCCCTTCCTTAGACCCAAAGCTAGGTATTCCCTACTTTGGTTTCCAGTTGATCCGTCTACTAGGAGTAAGTCTTCTATCAGCATCCTGTAGACCTAAGGTTGGGTGATGCCCTTCCTTAGACCAAAAGCTAGATATTCCCTACTTTGTTTTCCAGTTAATTTGCCTATTAGGAGTAAGTCTTCTATCAGCATCCTATAGGCCTAAGGTTGGGTGATGCCCTTCCTTAGACCCAAAGCTAGGTATTCCCTACTTTGGTTTCCAGTTGATCCATCTACTAGGAGTAAGTCTTCTATCAGCATCCTGTAGACCTAAGGTTGGGTGATGCCCTTCCTTAGACCCAAAGCTAGGTATTCCCTACTTTGGTTTTCAGTTAATTTGCCTATTAGGAGTAAGTCTTCTATCAGCATCCTATAGGCCTAAGGTTGGGTGATGCCCTTCCTTAGACCCAAAGCTAGGTATTCCCTACTTTGATTTCCAGTTGATCCGTCTACTAGGAGTAAGTCTTCTATCAGCATCCTGTAGACCTAAGGTTGGGTGATGCCCTTCCTTAGACCCAAAGTTAGGTATTCCCTACTTTGGTTTCCAGTTAATCTGCCTATTTGGAGTAAGTCTTCTGTCAGCATCCTATAGGCCTAAGGTTGGGTGATGCCCTTCCTTAGACCCAAGGCTAGGTATTCCCTATCTTGGTTTCTCCAGTTTCCCTTTCTACTAGGAGTAAGTCTTCTATCAGCATCCTGTAGACCTAAGGCTGGGTGATGCCCTTCCTTAGACCCAAGGTTAGGTATTCCCTACCTTGGCTTTACCAGTTTTCCTTATCCAATAGGTGTAAGCCTTCCATTAGCATCCTATAGGCTTGAGGTTGGGAAATGATCTCCCTTTCACTCTCAAAATTCTACTTCCATTCGGTCAACGCCAATGTGTGCAGCAGAAGTTCCTTCTACTACACACATTGGGGGTCCATTTGTTGACCTCATTTTTGTATGAGGTCACTAAGACCCATCCAGAATCCAGATTTAATCTTAGACCCTAGGATCCACTCTAGACCTTAGGATCCTTCTAGATCCAAGACCTTAGAGCCTATTCTAGAGCCTAGGATTCCCTTAAATCCTAGATCTTAGAATTCTTCTAGATCTTAAGATCACTCCAACTTCAAATCAATCTCCACCCTTGATCAACCTCAATTTTAAATCAATTCCTATATTTGATCCACTCCAATTTCAATTTGATTCCTACATTTGATCAATTTAAATCTCAAACTTCATTCAACTCAAATTCAAATTAATTCAAATTTCAAACATATCCAAACCTTGATCCAATCAATTTGACAATCCAAACCTCAATCTAGTTGTGACCTTATCCACCCATTAACAATCACCACATGATTGTAAATAGTTTGGATATTTCAATATTAATCATTCAAACTTCAAATCAAATCCAAACCCAGAATTCAGACTCAAATCCAAACTCTAGAGGCCCTGTCCTAAACACCCTTTTCAGAGATTTTTCAAACATTTCAAAACCCAGTCAAATGGCCTCTGATTCAGGGTCTATCACTTGCAAAGTGATAAGACATGTCTCTAGAGGTTACCCTCCAACTTTGAGCTCATTCCGAGGTCTCTAACCCCAGAATCTGGATTAAAATTCAAAGGCTATAAAACCTTCAAATATTTACAGCCTATGCCACAGAACCTAACCCCTTGAGATCTTGACCCTGGAATCCTCATCAAAGTCTCCAATCACTTTCAGACTCTTGATTTTAACCCATTGAGCAGTAAACTGCATTTTTCAGAACCATTTTTGACCCTAGTTGACCAATAGGTCAAAATTGACCAAAATACCCTTATAGGATTTCAAATGCCCATTTCAATTCAAATCAATTCCAAACTCTTTGAAACCACTTCCAATGAATTTTAAATGTTAAACTCAACTTGTTGAACTCAAACCCAAACCTTGGGTCAACTTGGTTGACCAAGTCAACCAAGTTTGACCCATGGATCCATACACCCTTCCTTTTTTCAAATTTTTGAATCAAGTCCATTCCAAGTTCTTTGAATGTATGGGAAGACCCCTTGGGTACCCAAGAGACCCCTCTTGGTGACCCAAGCCTTGGGCTCACTTGGGTTGGCCATATGGCTTGACCCAAGTGACCAAGAAGAGGCCTCCCTTGAGCCATCTTTTGATCTTAACCAAATTGAATCCAAATCAGGGTGCCATTGGGTTCCTATGGACCCAACACACTCTCCTTGATTAGCCCATGCCTTGGGCTAGCTTGGGTCAAGAGTTAGGCTAGCCCAAAGTGCCCAAAAACACTTGGGATTGAGCTAAATCTCAACCTAAGCCCAATTGAGCTTGACCAACACCTCCCATAGGTGGCCCTAGGTTTAATGCACCTTCTCCAGCCAGCCCATGCCTTGGGCTAGCTTGGGTCAAGAGTTAGGCTAGCCCAAAGTGCCCAAAAACGCTTGGGATCGAGCCATCTCCCTGTCCAGATCAAATTAGACCCAATTGCCACTTGCATTGGGTGCACCAGACCCAGACCCACTTCCCACCTCAAGCCCAGGGTCTGGCCTGACCTGGGTTGAGCCCAAATTGACCCGAACCGAGCAGGTTTGGATCAACCCGAGCCATCTTTTAATCCATATCGAATTCAACCCAATTGCCACTTGTATTGGGTGCACCAGACCCAGACCTGCTTCCCATACCAAACCCAGGGTCTGGTCTGACCTGAATCGGGCTCACTTCGACTCGAACCAAGCAAGTTCGAGCCCAACCGAGCCACCAGATCGACTCCAGCTTCCCCAGGCCAAATTGGCTCCACATTTAGCTCCAGCATGTCCCCATCGGCCTTCCCTGGTCAATCCGACCCAGACCATGGCCGGCGGCGGTCGGAACCAATGGAGAGCAAGTTCCGGTGGTCCCCCCAGACCAAAAGCCTTCCAAAGGCTGTGGTTCACCGGCTTGAGGCTCACGAGCTCTCTGGAATGGTGCCCCTTTCCACTTGGCATCAATCCGAGACCTCCTCCGATTCAATCCTGGCCGTCCGAGCTCGCGGGAGGAGGCTGAATAGGGTGGTGCTCCCCAAGGCTCGCCAGACGATCCCAGAGTTTGAAAACGGTTCCCCAGAGCTCCCACGATCTCCCAGCACCTTCCTTCGAGCTCCCAGACCATCCCTTCCATTGCTTCGAGCGAACTCCGGCGAAAGGCTTCGGTGTCCCGCTCGAAGTCATACCTCCAGCCGTCCTCCAGTCGCGGCCTCTGAAGGAAACCTGCTCGCCTTCGTCTCCTGAAGCTTTCAGATAGAGAAGCTCATTCGTTGAGACTTTCTCTGCGGTAATTCCTCCATCCCGAGCTCCCTAGCTAGGTAGTCCGGTCAAGTGTGAAGGAAACCTTCACCCCAACGGATTTCCACCGTTGGATTGAAGGTTTCCACCCCCCTGATCCTCCCTGTGAAATTGGTGTGTTTAGGCCTTGGGATCAGGTGACCCCATGGTCCAAATTTCATCAGATTTGGAGTTCATTTGGTTCACCAATTAGGAGCCATAGCTTGCCCTTGCTAGAATTGCCCCTTAGCCTTAATTAAATCTCAATAAATCCATTTTAAATTCAAAATTTAAGTTTAATACCTCAAATTAATCAGTGTTGAACCCTTAACCTGTGAGAATTAAAAGCCCCTTGATTGGACATCAAATTAAGCCTTAATTTAATTTTAAGTAAAATTCAATGTTTAATTAATATTAATTAATTAATAATCATTAAAAATCCCTAGAATTAATTTAATGCTTGATAATCTCCCCTTAGATCACCTCTGATCTTTGGGAGAGATTTCAAGGAGTTTGAGATCCATTTAGGCCCAAATCACTAGAATAGCCTTTAATTGAAATAAATAAAAATTATCATAAATATCCAAACTTTTAAAATTCACCATTAATTATAGAAAATTCCAAATCATTCAAACTCAGTGGCTAATGAATCTAATTAAAATCTAGTATTTTCCAAAAATGTCAAACCCCCAAAATCTGGTCAAAGTCAAAAAGTCAACATTTTGGTCAACCTTAGGTCAAAACCGGGTTAAAACTTCTAAAAATCATAACTTTTGATAGAAAATTCCAAATTGAGTGTACCAACTGTCTAATAACTCGTAATAAGGTCTAATATTTTAATAAAATACAAACATTCCAGAATTTGAACTTAATCAAAAATTCAACTTTCAACCCCTTTAATTAAATGATTAAGATATTCTAAAATATTCTTAAAGCTCAAATCATCTAAAACTCAGAAAATATTGGTTTAGTGCTTAAAACACTTAAAAAATCTTTTAAAACACAACAACCACCCTAAAGTTGAAGTTTATTGGCTGGACTACTCCGGGCTGCGGGGCTAAGTGTCCTAAGGAGGCTGGTTCCTCGAGCCTGGTGGCACAACGCCACGAATGAATTCTAAAGGGTGTCAAACCTTAAAATCGATTAATTTTTAATTATTTAACATTTTAAAAATCTCTAATTCAATTACATTAATTTGGTTTATCGGCTGGACTACTCCGGGCTGCGGGGCTAAGTGTCCTAAGGAGGCTGGTTCCTCGAGCCTGGTGGCACAACGCCACGAATCAATTAATGGCAAACTTAAATTAATCAAGCTTTTAAAATCAGTAACTAACTCATTTTAATATTAATCCACTCTTTTAATTCTAACCAATTTAAATCAACTTAATCAACCCCGATTGCTACTGGGTAACCCAGGCCTACGAGGCTATTAGCTTAGCCCCAAGGAAGGTGAAATAAACTTCACGGCCTCGGTGTGAAACAAATGTAGTAATCATTTAATTTTTAAAATATGTCTAATTAAAACTCTTAATTCATTAATACTTAGATTTTAATTTAAATCCCTTTTTAAGCTTTAACAAATCTAAACTTTTAGACAACATTAATTAATCACCTACATTAGGATCTATCCCAGCCACACGACCTTTCTCACATACTTTAGATGGTGTGCTAGGACAACCAACTCTAGATCTAGGTTAGGCCAGTGTTTACTTTACTGCTGTGTGCCGGATTTTTCGTAGTTTTCATTGCATGATGTGGATGAAATTGCTTTGCTGTGTCTGCTTACTTTTTCTGTACTCTGTGGATGGATTGATGTGTTTGGAGACTAGATTACCCTTAGGTTAGGTACGATCTGAATGTTGACATAGTTTTCTGTATGTGGCCACGCTCATGCAGGGCAATATAAAAAGGGGGCAAATTAAAAATGCATAAATATTTTAAACTCTTTGCACAGGTGCTTCAGCTGCTAAAGCCCCCAAATAAAAAGAGCGTGGCCAGTGTGTTTACTTTCTTTTCTGCTCATATACAACTACTTAGGAATAACTGCTTTATATATATATATATATTAATTGCTTAGGATAACCCTGCAGGTGAGTCTAGATTTTTATTTTGATATCAATGTAATTTGTGCAAGTGTCAAGTGTTGTGAAAGTTTATTTTGAGTTGGGATACATAGATCCAAAGCTTGGATTCCAAAGAGGAAAGGATACCCCTTTGGGGAACACTCATTTTCCATTTGGAAATCCAAATTTGGACCATACCTCTTCCTTACCCAAAGAGGAAAGAGTGGCCTTCCCCTTAAAAGGAAGTGCCCTCTTGTCCATTTGGGTGATCCACTACGAAGATTCCAAGAAGATTGAAGAAAAGGAGTCCAAAGAAGAATGAAATTGAAGATTTGAAGATTTGAAGATTGAGAGTATCCCATTCAAAATAACTTGCGTCATTACTAGGCTTAGAATCCGGGTTGTTGTCAGTGGTGCCCGGCCACTTTACTTTCTGTAATATTCTGGTTTGTAATAAGCAAGGCAATTCTGCCTATGGACATTTATTAATTAATTTGTATTTGATTTGATGATTTGATTGCCTTTAGGATTACTTGTTTTTACTAGTTTTTTGGCGATTGCATGCCGCTCTTTGTTTTCTCCTGGATACGTGAGGCTCGTGAGGGTGTGAAAGTTTTATACTCATAATCTTAAAAGTCTAAAATTTTAGTGAGTCTAAATAACATAGAAAGATAACGAATCTAGGGAATTAGCCGGGGATCGACCCCGGGGTCGCATGCATATTTCTGCATTACTCTTTCCTTGCTTTAGACCCTTCCCCGCCTGCGGGTAGAGTCCGGATAGTCTGACCTATGAGGACGAGGTGCCGGACCTGGGGAAGTCCAGTCTTCTAAAAAAAATTATTTTATAAGCCTGTTTTTAAAAAAAATTTCAAGCATATTTGATTTGAGGTTGTTAACCAGCACGCATTGCATTAGATACAAATTAAAGAGTCAAAATTTTAATTTCATAGTCCTTAGCATCTTAGCACCCAACATAAGTCAAAGGGGCCAATTAGGAAAATCTCTAGATGTCGGCCCCGCCTCACCAAAACTTTAATTATAACGTCCCTACCACTCTTTCATAAAAGACCGGATTCATGTATTTTAAATCGATTAGGTGGTTAGCTGGCTCCCCAATCCAGGCCGGGGTAAGTCCAGATCTTGCACTGCATTAGTTAGGATCGGACGACTGTGGTCCAGTGTCCAAGATAGATTTAGGATCTAGGGCAGATCTTTGATTATAAGACCCCAAATTTCGAGAATATAGTCTCAAATTTCTAATAAAATACTTAACTCTAATTAAAGCTTCATTTCAATCCTAAAACATAAAGCCCAACACTTAGATTAAGTTGGGACACTTCCGGATGGTTCTGGAATCTCAAGGTGTCCCCTACCTCTCCTCCTTTAACTCCGTTAATAACTGCTCAATTTTGATCCATTCCCTTTTGAGTTTCCAAAATTCACTTCTCTTTTTGATATCACTCCTAGAAATTCTAACAAAATTTTGCCGTTATTTTAATCGAGAGTTTTCGTAGGGGATTTTATCTCCCTACGATGTAATTAACTACGAGGGCTTGCGCTCGTAGGAGATTTAGAACCACACACACTTGATTTTAAAAATTGATTTTTCAAAACTCAATTGGATTTCTTTGGGAGAACTTAAAATACTAGTGATCATTATTATTATCATATCTAAAGAATTATCATCGAACGATATTTTCTCCCTTCGGAGAGATGTATCTTTATTTGATAAGGCTTTGGATGTGAACCTAACGATCACACTTCTTGAATATTGTAGCTGGATATCAAATTGAACCTCATTTTGACCCTTCGGGGTCATATGAATTTCTCTTTAGCATCCGCTCACAATATTCAAGATGAATTTCATAATTCTAAATCTGAACGCCGTTATGAAATTTTATTTTCATCTTTCGAGGTGATATATTCTTTCTAACAGGATGATTCAATTTTAGAATTAGAATTTATCTTTAACTCCCAAAGAAACCCAATATTTTCAAAATATATTTTCAAAATTCCACCAACACTATTCTAACCAAGTTTAAATTTAATTTATTGAGTATATGAAGTGTAATTTAAGAAAATTGAATGAACAAAATGATATAATTATTCTCCACATATCCAACAAATTGAGTTGATTTTTTTTTTTCAAATATGATTATTCACTGGTTCCATAAGGTATTCATATGCAATCATTGAATCATTATTTAAGTTATAATGAATTTTAAAACATCTAAGTCAAGTCATGACCTATATATTTAGAAATTCATTATAAATAAAATTATCTTCAAATGATTTCTAAAAAATTACCAAATGTCTATAATTGCCTTCTCATCATGCCATTTAAATTTAAACTTAATCAGAAAATATTTTTAATGAATAATTAAAAAGAATTTGTAAATGCATATAACTGAAATTATTCCTTACATGTTAGTTACTAAGCTTTGATTTTATTTTTAAAAGATAAGAAATTTTATTCAGAAGAGATTGAAGGTTTCTTTGTAAAAAATTGGAGTATTTTATTGTAATGATTTTTTTTTTTTAAGTTTCAGCCTTTTAAAAATATATTTTAAATTAGATTTTTATTAAATCAAAATTGGCAATGACACTATACAGGTGGAAATCTGTGACTCATCCACTTCACCTAGCAGCGTCACTGTTGTGCTGCATTTCACACGTGGCAGCTTCTCAGTTATCCACGCAGCAACACGTAGTTAATTACATAATCATGTCGGACAAGTCGTCAGGCTGTCCGATCCCTGCGGTTTAATATAGATAAGTAGGATTTAGTTGGATGAAATCTCGTACATCTGACCTTTAGAGTTCATTGAATCGGGTGATATAAATGATGAAATCATGACCATTGGTATCTGATAGAAGGAATGGATGACTGTGATTTAATATCTAAGCTCAGGCAGCTATAAACCGTTGTTTCAAAAAACTTCATTGAACTCATTTTACAGTGAATTAAATGACATGATAGTTGATCTTACTATTGAAGATTATTATAGAAGCAATGGAGAAGTGTTCATAAGGTGTTTAACGTAGTCCTTAAAGATCTATTTAGAAACCTATATAAAACCTAGGGTTGTATATTTACCTCTGCACAGACGATCTTAGGAGATGCATAATACCTTGTTTTGTTTGTCTAGAGGCCCCTTACAACTTTGGAGAAGAATGATGATAAGGCTAGAGAAGGTTTGGATAGGGTGTTTGAACAACTGGGATGGACTATCATTCAGTCTCCCAATTATCTCACTAGTGGCAAGCTTCAAACGTTAGGAAAATGATTGGGGAATGTAAAGGGAGTTATGGAGAGGCAAAATAAATTCCATGAGTACTAGAAGGAGGCTAGGGTGATAATGAAGTGAGTGTGAGGGTTTAGAAGTCTCTTGTCCTATTTAGGTATTGGGACTTTTTTGGATGGTCAGGATTACTCAGGTAAGTTGCTTAGATGAAGGCCAACTATCTTAATCAATTATGTAGAAAATCGATGAGCTGGTCCAAGAGAAAATGACCAGGGGGTCATTTTCACATGGAGGAGATCGACCAATCGAGTTGGTTGGGCTGAACTAGGAGCTGGGTTGGGTCAGGTTGGAGTCTAGGAAGGTTCTGGAGTCTATTTGAAGGGGCAAGAGGGGTTGGGCTTGGAGAGAAATGTGTAGGTTATATGGGTTGACCATTTAAAGGTTATTTGCCCACTTTTTGATTGTTTATGCAATTAATGGGTCAAATCCTGATGAGGTAAACATTAGGAGAGTTTTGAATACTATGGAGTGGAGTAGTAAGAACTTGAAGAAATGATGTGAGTGCTTTAGTGAGGTGTTGACCATCCACATAAATTAGACTCTCTTTGATAGTTTGACCAAGTCAATCTAAGGGTGATTTAACTCATGGAAACTCTAATTATATTTTAGACATATAATGGAAGGATATTGAAAGCTTAAAATGTTTGAATTGAGTTTATGTGGCGATTTGAGTGTTTGAGAGAAAGTTTGATTGGTTTGACAAACCTTGATGGATTGACCAAGTCAAACTATCAATGATTAACCAATGAAGAAGTTAAGTACACTTTAATCATGTAATGGAGTGAGATTGTGAAGGTTTGATGTGTTTATTTTGATTGAATGCATTGAAATGACCCATTGGTTTAACCAAGTAAGGGTCTAATTAACCAAGTCAAGTGTTGATTTAGTCTATGTGACTAGTGAAGTCCCATTCATTCGGAATAGTGTTCAAGGGAGTTTAGTGAAGACCAAAGATGATTTAAACTTGAATTGGTGTTGATTAGGTTGGATGATCAATTAAGCTAACCTAAGCTAGCTCGACTGGGTTAGATGTACTTAATAGCTAAAGGATTTAATAATCGAACGTCTATGCATGGTGAAACATCTAGTGAGATGGTTTGGGTCATGACTGAGGTCAAGTGGTCAGTGTGCTATGCATTGTAGTGCCCTGGGTCAATTGACTACAGAACAATGATTATCTAAATGATTTAAAGTGGTGGATGGCTAATTAAAGATTCATTGAAATATAATTGGGTATCAAGGGTGATTATGAATCAATTAGATATAGGGTAATTGATTGTTATTCATGGACTTTGAAATATAATTGAATGCATATTATATGGTTGATTAAATGCTTAAAGATGTTTTATTGATTACATATTTAAAGATTGAAATCTGATTGGATGGCCAAGATGATTGAAGATCATATGACTACCAATAAGATGATTGTAAGCTAAATGAATGTAAATCAAGGAGCTATAAATCAAGTGATTGTAGACTGGATGATTGAAAACTAAATGATTATCAATCATTAGATGAAAATAAGGAATGTGGATAGTTTAGGCTAATGACCTTATACAAAAATGAGGCCAACAAGTATAAATAACATATTCAAATTTAAATAATTAAGGAGTTGTTTAGCAAAAGGTCTTAATAGGATTTATGCTAAATCCTTTCAAACGGGGTTTGAGCATCCATTAAATCTCGCAATGGAATAAATATTCCATTTCCCTATGTTTTCCATAAATCTCAGATTTACTAAATCCTGGTGTTTGAATAATTTGGGATTTGACTAAAGAAGCACACAAAAGAGATAAAGACCACCTCCATAGCAAGCAAGCTACCATCATGACATCCGATCTGATGGCATCGAAGGAGGCAATTATAAAGATGGACTAATGTATGTAAAATAATAAATATTTCCTAATGAAACTCTTAAATACTTATATGAATCAGCGCATAAGTATCCTAAATCTCTATCGAGCTTATAAGTGTGAAAATGGATGTTTATAACCTTCATACTATTCAAATGTTTTAATATAACCTACAAGGTTTAACATCCTATATATAGGCGTTACAATATTTTTTCCAATACTCCTATTTGTTCTATTTATTTTTCATCATGGTAATATATCACACTAGATATTAACTACAAATATGGCCATTCTATGTATTCAATTAAGAATGAGAGATATTAAAAATATCCATAATTTCATTCAAGGAAAAAGAGTCTATATTAATACTTTTAATGTGTTCACAGTATTAGCCCAAAACTCAAAAATTAGACCGACATGATAAATATATAAATCAAACACACTTTTATTTCTTTCATATAAGTGAAGATACATGAGAAAATGTAAGATAAAATATCACCAAAATAATATAAATGTACTCTCCGCACTCTTTTCTCCTCCAATGGTATGATTTCTCACAACAAGGTAGGTTAAGATCTTCAAAGTAAATATCTCTCTCCTCTAGCTTCCCTTAGACTTGACTTTAAGAGGCACAATAGAAAAGTATAAGTCCACACTATTTATGGTAGAACTACTACAAACTTTAAACTAAAAATTATTTATACTAAGTACATAAATGGGCTTAGGCACTATAATGCTATTGGGCTTGCTCTGCTGTGGTGCTCCGTCTTTCTTCAACTGCTCCACCACGGCGATGCAAAAGTTGAGTATTATTGTACTTAAATGTGAAAACTAGTGATGTGGCTTTATAATGCTCGGCACTGCGGTGCTCAAATTCTCAAGACTCGTGTATTGCGGTGCTAACCTTGGCTCCATCGGGTCATTAAATTATTTGTCATTTTTTTTAGGCTCATGCAATGTGATTTCTTGATCTAGCACTTAGGCGTTATAGATGCCACAACACTAGTATTTGGAGTGCTGCATCAGTGATTTAACACGTGAATTTTTTCTATTTTCCTAAGTATTTCTTGCATAGCATCAACTAAAATACTAAACTTTTATTGATTTTTAAGATAATTAAATTGTATAAAATTTACACTTAATAGGAGAATTAGTTAAATAATTAATTATTTCAAAAAAACATTAACTACTTTATTAGATAATTATTAATATAATTAGATATCAAATATTTATTAAATTAAAATTATTTTTATATAAAAATATAGATACCAACATCAAATAAGTAATTTGATAAGTTACTTGTATTTAACACTTAAATAAGTAGTTTGATAAATAGTATTATAATTAATTTTTAAATTATTTAATTAAAATAACTCCTGATTAATTTTTTTATCATTATAACTTATTGATCTTAATTAAAACTAAAATAATGAATAACTTATACTTAACATGCTATTGAATTCATAACACATTAAAATTCATTTTTAAATGAACCAATCGCCTTAAATATAGAATTACAATGACATATAGTTTCACAGGATTTATTAGGATTTAACAAATATTTTACTTAACTGTTTTCAAGAATTAATATGTAACAATCTAACCCGATAAGACTAATAGAGGAAACAAGTCATATCGTGTTGGCTTACAATAGACAAATTCCAAGATCTAATTTTAAAAATTTTCCATAAATCATCTTCCAAATAAAACTTTAAAAAATAGCAAACCACAAAGCTACTAACATCATCTAGTATATTGAAAATAAACTCATCCGCAAAATATCTTTTCATTCCATCATCAAGATGTCTATGTAATATTTATATTATAGTACATGACAATGGAATATAATATAGAGAAGAATATAATAAAAACTAGTTTGGATTGTATAAAAATTAAAAGAAGAATACTTATACAGACTTAGATCACATCCTGAACAACTACTCAATTAGCTCTTTCTCTTTTCCAAACCCTAAAAATAGGAAGCAAAACATCCATGAGATACACAACTCATTAGGCCATATTTAAATTGATATGAATTTTTAAAAAGCAATATAATAAATCATAGGGATGAGCAAGGAAATAAATGCAATTTTTAGAGCTTTAAGTAATGGTACTGGGAAATAAATGCACAAGCAATTCATTTATCACATAACCCATCATACATAATTTAGAGAATTCTGACCTTTATACCTTCTAATAGACATAGTTCAATAGCATTGACCCTTATTCCTATTAGCAGATAGAGTTCAACAACTATGTTGTGCATATAACATCAGAATGTGCATTTAACATCAAAACATAACTTCTTTCTCCACACCAGATCTCTTAAGAATCCAACATTTCAATCAAATAAAAATATAATTCATTATATTGTAGTAAATAAAGTGTGAAAGATACTCGTTTCAAAATTTGCCATAATGCCTTAACGTTAGGCAATAGAAAATTCTACTAAGTAGAATTTTATATTTTTTTTCAGGAAATAATCAGATTACTAGAGATTGTGCAGAATATTATTGTAAGACTTTATTTGTACTACAATAATATATATTAGAGTTTGGATTACTTTCTATTCAATTAAAATAGCATAAATCCTAAAATCCCGATGTAAAATTTCCAAAAAATATCCAATGTTTAAAGCCATTATCTTTATAACATACTGAAAGTTATATGGTGAAAGTTTTATGGATGAAAAGTTATTCTTATTTTTTGTTTATAAATATAAATTTAATCAAGAAATTTAAAAACTTTCTTATTTTTGATAACTGAGATAAGCAAAATGTGACATATCTCAATTTAGATGACTTTTATAACTAGACCGTTTGTAGAAAATAATGCAAAGCGGCCCAAATATTCCTTTCCCTCTTTAAAATCCTTATCTTTCTCTCGATAGTGTAGGGTGCCCAAATGAAATGACTCGAATGGAATAATGCATTTAGATATTTAAATATTAAATCTGATCCGGCATCGCAGCGCCTTACGGTGCTGGACATGATGCCCTTTAGAAAACTCATAATGTCACCTCACCCACTAGAGTGCAAAATTAAATGCATATTTTCTCAAACATTCTTCCACTGGGGCGCTTCCAAACCAGGAACTGCGGTGCTCTAAGAGAAAAATTTTAGATTTCACAAACATGCAAATAAACTCCCAGGACTCACTCCAGAATATATAGAAACTTTGAAATACAGACAAAATATTTTCAAACACATGCAGAATGGTTAGACTTGTAAACATTCAAGAATTTACCTCTTTCAAATTCGATTAGAACGAAGTGAACTGAATTTTGAATTTGGAGGTGTTAAATAACATACCCAGGATTTACTAAATCTTAGATTTATAGGATTTACTAAATTCTACTTTTGCCAAATAGCCCCTAAACATATAACATCGCTTATTTTAAAAATTAGAGATGGGGACATAAATTTTTTTTGTTAATCGATCACACGCGATCTAAATTTGTCGAAGACGAAGAAGTCACTAAAAATAAAAAGGTTCAAGCAACTTTTGATTTGAAATGTTAAATTATAGTTTTATAAAACAGAGTATTTTTATCTTAAATAATTATATTTCTCTAAAAATTTAATTATAAATTTATAATTAAAAATTTTCAATTTTATTAAACATATAAAATCAAATTTCTAAATGACAATATATGGAATATCATTCAAGTAAATTTTATAGGCAGCATCCCAATTGGTCTAACGGATATAAAAATCAAATACGGCTTTTAGGGTGACGTTATGGGAAATAAATTTCCTATAAAATATTTACCCAATTTGACGAACCCTCCTTTTTCTCTCCCAATCAAAACGCCGCCCGAAGCTGGCTGTCTATAAATATAAGAAGTTCGTCGTCTCGTGATCGGAGAAGACAGAGCAGCGCGAGAGAGGCGCCAGGATTTGGTCATTGGACTTGCCATGGTGCGATTGGCCAATTCACCATCTCTCTAGGGTTTCAATTTCAAGAAGACAAGGTCGCTGCCGTCAATAACAAGGGAGAAACACCGGCACAGGGAAATGTTCTAAAGCACGCTCTAATTACAAGTAAGCGTTGGGTTTTCATTCGATCTGGAGCATCTGGGGTTCCTTTGGCAATGGCTGGAACGATAAAAAAGAGTTTCTTAGAAGCTCCGGTTTATTTTTCTACCTTTTTTAGTTGAAAGAAGATTGTATTAGAAGGGAGAGGAGATGGAGTTTGCGAGGATAGGGGGTTTTAATGTACAGAAGATGTGTGGGCGCCGAGCGGAGGTGCTCTCCAGGGATGGAAGCCATTACAGCACCACGAGCAACATACTTCCGGCGCTTGGGTCTAGGGGGAACCGCAGACTAAAGCTCAGGCCATTCATTCTATCTCCCTATGACAAAAGATACCGGTATTCGTTCTCCTCTTCATCTTCTTTTTCCATGAATATTAAACCTTGCCAAAGAGTAGAGTTTAGATTAATGAAAATGAAGCTTCCATATTTGGATTAAACTTGATGACAAAAATGTACTTTTTAAAATCATTAATTTTTGTTAGTAAGATATAAGCAACTGTAATTTCTATTAATAATATAACATTAATATCATTTTTTTTGCTTTTGCAGGGCCTGGGAGACTTTTCTGATTGTTTTGGTGGCCTATAGTGCTTGGGTATCTCCATTTGAGTTTGGTTTCCTCACAAAGACAGCAGGTCCCTTGTCTATTGTCGATAATATCGTCAATGGATTCTTTGCGATCGATATTATCTTGACTTTTTTTGTAGCCTACCTTGAAAAAACAACTTATCTTCTTGTTGACAATCCCATTAAGATTGCACGGAAGTACTTGATAAGTTGGTTTGTTCTGGATGTTGTTTCTACCATCCCTTCAGAATTTGCTCGTAAGATGCTTCCAAAAAAGCTCCAGTCGTATGGTTTCTTTAACATGCTTCGGCTTTGGCGACTTCGAAGAGTTAGTTCACTGTTTGCTCGGTATGATTTTCTTGTTTGCCTGTTCTCTGAATATTATTCTGCTTATGCTATAGCTGAGTTGGTTTTGGTTTAATTGTGAGAAACCCTGTCAGATTCTTACTCTGTATTATAGATTCTGTCTCCCCTTTGCATAACGGTAGAGAAACTTTGGCTAATGCGTGCAAAATCTTTTCCTTTTTCTTGTTAGTTCTGAAATCTTGCTGGCAAATTATTTGTATTAGCGCATAGTTTTTGACATGGCAAATTGCCTCTACCAGAGTGCAATATAATGGAGAATAACCTCTCCTTGATATAAAATAAACTAATTGTTTTTTACGCCTACTAAATTATGTGTTTCTCTCTTTGAATTTTCAGTTTGGAGAAGGACAGACACTTCAACTACTTTTGGGTCCGCTGTATAAAGCTCATTTGTGTAAGTTATTAAGGAAATATCAGTTCTGATGCTCTGATTTATTAATTCGCAAATCTCACTTTGATATTTTTAATTCACAGGTCACCCTTTTTGCTGTCCATTGTGCTGGATGCTTCTATTATCTTCTCGCAGCCAGGTATCCCGACCCGAGATTGACTTGGATTGGTGCTACTATGCCAAATTTTCATGAAAAAAGCTTGTGGATCCGGTATGTAACATCAATGTACTGGTCAATCACTACTCTTACAACTGTGGGATATGGAGACCTGCATGCTCAAAACACTCGGGAGATGGTCTTTGATATCCTATACATGCTCTTCAACCTTGGGCTGACAGCATATCTAATTGGAAATATGACTAATTTGGTTGTTCATGGCACCAGCAGAACTAGGAAGTTTGTGAGTTATCAAAGCTTAATTCCATTATTGACTAACTTTATTGAAATGTATTTGTATTTACTTTTTGATGGATGTCATATACACTAGAGGGACACAATTCAAGCGGCCTCTGGGTTTGCACAGAGAAACCAGCTTCCATTGCGCCTTCAAGAGCAAATGGTCGCACACCTATGCCTGAAGTATAGGACAGATTCAGAGGGACTACAACAACAGGAGACTCTTGATGTACTCCCAAAAGCCATCCGATCTAGCATTTCTCATTATCTTTTCTATAATCTTGTCCAGAAGGTCTATTTATTCCAAGGGGTTTCAAATGACTTGCTTTTCCAACTGGTAAAGTTATTATTATGATTTTAAAACTGTCTTTCATATCTGTTATCAATTCTTTAAGCATTCTATTTTGTAATAATGTTTCATTAAGGTGTCAGAGATGAAAGCTGAATATTTCCCCCCAAGGGAGGATGTGATCCTACAGAATGAAGCACCATCTGATTTTTACATATTGGTTACTGGCACTGTTGTAAGTCTTCCTGTATAGCACATTTTCTATTATTCAAATATCAATATTTATTTTTCCTACGCTGTAATCACTTATTTTGATGTTCCTTATGTCTCTAATCTCACAATGATTGAGGCCTTGGTCATCTTTGCAGGACCTTATAGATCACAAGAGTGGAATTGAACAGGCAAGTTTCAGCTAAATGTAAAATTTGTCAGATTCTTCATAATTGCTTTATTATAAATGCTGACTATGATTTAGAAACATTTACAAAATTGTCATAATTACAGGTTGTTAGAGAGGCAAAGACAGGCCAATTGTTTGGAGAGATTGGAGTACTTTGCTACAGGCCTCAGTTATTCACAGTTCGAACCAAAAAGTTGTGCCAGTTGTTGCGGTTGAACCGCACTTCATTCCTTAGTATTGTGCAGGCAAATGTTGGAGATGGGACTATTATAATGAACAATCTACTTCAGGTTCATCCATGCATTGGATTATTGATGTGAAGTACTGCAAAAAGTTATATTAAAAATATTTCACTTTTTAGTGAAGATCTAGAAACCATTTGCTAGCTTTATTTTTACCTGATAGACTGCTATCTGCATTGCTTTTGGGTTACAGCATTTGAAAGAGCAGAAAGACCCCATTATGGAGGCAGTTTTGAGAGAGACTGAGAACACCCTAGCTCGGGGAAGAATGGACTTGCCTCTCTCTCTTTGTTTTGCTGTCATCAGAGGAGATGATCTGTTGTTGCATCAACTTCTTAAGCGTGGTTTAGATCCATGTGAATCTGACAGCAATGGTCACACTGCTTTGGTTTGCACTCTGTCAATTCATTTTTTATATCTTATGTGTAAATAGTAACTTCCCTTGAATAATATAATTGATTTGACACAGCACCTGGCAGCCTCAAAAGGAAGTGTGAATTGCGTACTTCTCCTGCTAGATTATGGCGCAGATCCCAATTTTCGAGGTATGCTGTAAGCATATTAAATTTAAAAATTCACCAAAATTTTGTACGCTAACCTACAATATAAATTTAAAACAAAGCATTTGTTGGTTTCATATGTGCTTTCAGCCCGATGTGAGGAAGTTTCATGATGTTTTGAATTCTAACTGGTTCCTTTTTTTACCTGTGTTTAAATCTTAATCTCTGTTTTAGTGTCTGGGGCTTAATTGATAAATTAACATGTTAGTGTTAAATATTTCTAGTTTTTTTCTGCCTTTTTGTTTGAGCGAATGGAATCCAAAATTTTGTGCTACTATTTTCCTTGGACATTATTTATTAACAAGAAATACTTTCTATTCAAGCTTCAGATGCAATAATGGTGATGTGAGCAAAGAACCACAGATTGCTAATTCATGTATATAATTTAAAAGTTAAAAATATAAAATTCAATTTACGCACACACACACAACAACAACATCAAACCTTTATCCCACCACATGAGGTCAGCTACATGAATCAGTTTTCTCTATTGTGTCATGTTAAAAATCAAATTCTCATTTAAATCTAAATGTCATATCTAATATTTTCTAACCATGTATTTTTAGGTCTACCTCTACCTCTCTTAACATAAGCCACATCTAATACATCTACTCTCCTAACCGGGTCATCGGAAGGCCGTCGTTTTATGTGACCAAACCATCTAAGGTGATTCTCTCTTATCTTATCTTCCACTAGAGCTACTCCAACTTTTTCATGTATATGCTTGTTTCGTATCCTGTCTCTAAGATTAAAGCCACTCATCCACTTGAGCATCCTCATCTTTGCAACACTTAATATTATGCTTCTCTTTTTAATGGAGAACATTCTACACCATACAACACTGCAAGTCTCACCACCATCTTGTAGAATTTTCCCTTAAGATTGAGGGGGACTTTTCTATCACACAACAAGCCCGATGCATTCCTCCACTTCAACCATCAAACTTGAATTCTACTAATAATATCCTCATCTATTTAGCCATCACTTTGAACAATAGACCTAAGATATCTAAAACATGTACTCTTATTAATGAATTGATTGCCCAAAGTCACAATCCCCATACTTGATCTATTGACACTAAAATTACACTCCACATATTCGGTTTTAGATCTACTCAAATGAAAACCTTTAGACTCTAAGGTTGAGGTCCATACTTCATGTTTACCTTCAACTTCTTCTCTAGTCTTATAAACAAGGTACAATCTCTTGCAAATGTATAGTGAGAACATCCATGACTAAAGCAAAAAGATATGGGCTTAAGGCTAATTTTTAATGTAATCCGACTGAAATAGGAAAATACTTTGTCAAACAACCTCATATTTGAACACAAGTAACAGCTTTATAGCACTTCTCTTGAACTTTATCTTATTTTTTCTCTAAATAAATAAATATCACATGTAGATCATTCTTATTCTCTCTATATTTCTCCATCAAACCTCTCAATAAATGTATAGCTTCTATAGTAGACCCACCTGGTATGAATCCAAATTGATATAAAGAAACATTAGTATCACATTGTAACCTATGCTCCATAACTCTCTTCCATAATTTTTAAGTATGACCCATTAACTGAATTCCTCTATAATTTACACACATACCCCCACATTTAAATTCACTGCTTATTGTACACCAATGTATCTTACATACTTGGGGCGAGACCTTCTAATACCAAGTACACATTCTAAACACCTTCATCCATTATATGAGGAACTCACAAACTTAAAACTAAATATTTACATTCGGTGATGAAAATAATTACTTTATTATAAAGCAATAAAAAACTTTAATGAAGTAAAGGAGATATACACTTCATGGTACAATTATTATAAAAACAATTAAAAGTATATCTTAATGGCTATTTTTCATTGTGTTGGGGGCCATTATGTTATCTACTGTTGTTTCTTTTTGGTGCTCTCACTTCCACTTTTTTGTAATGTCTTAAGTTGTTACGAAATTTTGTTTTGTAGATTGAAACAATTTCTCATCTTTCAAATTACCAAATGATGTGTGATCTATTGTTTGTATTCGCTAATGAATTTTTGTTTTATTTGCTTACTGGTCTCATTAGGATATTTTCATCATAATAAATCATGAGTAAATTTAAGGAAAAATTCTTCTTTTTAGGGATTGATTTTCTCATGATTTGATTGGCAGTAATATCTTTCTTGATTTGAGTTCTCTTTTAATTTTTCTTCCACTATAGTAGTTGTCCACCATTTAATGGCAAAATTTCAAAACAAGTTAAGAGTGATACTAAAAATTTCTAAATTCTATGGTTATATTCATGGAATTTAAGATTGATTGTAAAAATAAAATTTATGTACTTTATCAACAAGATTTTAGAAATAATATAGAGAGAATATTTAATTCAAATAAAATTAACTTTTTTATAATAGTTGTCCACCATTTAATGGAAAAATATCTGTAGTAGCACTACATTTTTCCTACCATTTAAAAAATCAATTTGAATGTATTTATTGATACTTTGGCATTAAAACCATCATCCAAAAATGGTCATAAATGAGATTTTTAATGTAGAAGGTTTTTATCATTACTTTTACATATATCCAAGAATTGAAAGTGATTATTCTCACCATTTGAAAAACCAATTTGGAATTGATTTAAATTTTAGGCATTAAAACCATCATCCAAGAATGTTTTTATCATTAGTTTTACATATGTTCAATAGTTAAAAGTGATTGTTCTCTTATGACGAGTTTGAGTATTAAAATACTTCATTAATTTGTCTTGAAAAGGGGTTAATTCCTATTCCTTGTGGTGAATAATTCTATTAATTGTAGCATTGCTATAATCAATAGATTTTTTTGATTCCTTATAGTTGTGTTGAATTTTGATACAATATAATGAGATTAAGATTACTTCATAAATATTAGTTAGTGATATTTATACCTTACTCATAGAAATCACACATCTAACTTGCATTCACATAATTAAAATTAGAAAGAGATTTAATTCATGCTAAAATTTTTATATAACGTTGCCTCATAAAATTATTTATGGACTCCTTGCCCCCTAGGTGAGTAAAATCCAAAAATTAAGATTACTCATAGAAATCTTCATACTCAAAATTTAGTAACTGTATGAGTTCAATCTTCCACCACCAAGGCCATACTCACTACTATATGCATTAATATGCATATGTTTGTTGATTTCATGTAGTTACAGTCAACCTAATGCAAAATAGATGCCCAAAATGTATGTAAAGATTCAAGATGAAGCACAATAATTTTCACTACAACTACTATTCACTTGAGATAGTCCATAGAAAAACAAAAGATCTCGTAAAGAATGTTATCAACACTTACTCCCATACAAGTACCACAAAAATAATGGATGATTTAGGAGAGGCCTAGGAAATGCGAATTTCTTAACAGTGAGGCAATTAAAAAAAAAATAATACTTAATGCAATTTAACGTTGTGTATTGTTCAAAATGAAGATTTTCACCCTTGTTTATAAGTGAACTCCACCTTAGTAATCTTTACATAATTTAAAGATACTCGAAATGTACTGGCACTATCATAACTAATAGAAATTCTTATAGATTTATTTTGCATGCCTAGCTTCGAACTGCTTCCTGATCACCATATAAACATTTCGATGGAAAATAAATTACTTCTCAAATGAAAGAACAAAAGTTCACTTGTAGAATTGAAATCAAATACTGTAGCAAGACCAACTATATACAAAGGCACTTTCAACCAATTACTGTTTATAATATAAAAATACAAATAAAGTAAAAAGAACTTATCAATTAGGTTTTGAAATTTGAGAACATTACATCTCGAATGATTGGAAGAAGAAATGTATTAACATTTTGAAGAAGAATTTTATTCACCTTCTTATACCATTTGCAGGAAGTTTTAATCTCATTTTATAGCGGTTCTTTTATAGGGAAATCACTTTGGGTAAGGTGATATGCAGGCTAGAGTGCCTTGCTTACTTTTCAGCTGGGTGCTATCACTAGGTTGTGACTTGATTTAAGAAATTGGTGGCAACACTTCCAATGATGATGTTGAGTTTGTTTTTGATGATAATAATATAATATGACATCAAGTGTATATCAAAGAAGGTTCAAAGTTGGGTTTGATATATCGTGTTCAAATTCATTTTCATCCAAAAGTTTAAACCCGTGAGTGAGGAAAATCATTGGGCATTTTTATACTAACATATTTTTAAACTGTTCAATATGCAACTAAATCTCATATTGATGTGCCACAACAATCTACTCTTTACATGAGAGCTTGTAACATCTGCCATTGCTTTCCCTCAAACAAAATATTTTAATAGCATCAACTATCACACTATAAGAGCGCACTTAATCATGTGGATCCATTATGAGATTCACCCACTATTGAATTTTGCTCAACCATAATAAAAATTAACCAATACCAATTGGAGCCTAAAGCCATATTTACCATTTGATCTAAGTTTAACTACTTATTAGGAAGCATGAATTAAATGTGGACTAAACTTGGGCTTGATATGGTAGTGGTGTACCTTATTTTGACACAATAGCATAGCCTATGGGTGAGGACTAATCATTTGATATTTTAACATCAATATATTTTTCTATTATATGATATGAGGCCAAAGCCAATATTCTTACATTTTCAAGTAATACAAATGCATTAGATTACCATAGGCTATACCTATTGCTAACTAAACTAGTTTAGTTGTGCTTGTTTAAGTAAAATATTTTATTACTGTTTTGAACTTAGAATCCAATGGAACATGAAGATTTTTTGTTTTGATAAAAAATCTCATTTGATGAGTACTATTTAAACTTCGACTTTGGTTTGTTTACTAGCAACTTTAGTTTTCATCGTGAGCAAATTCCCATCATAAATTAGCAAAAGTGGCTCTTTGATGCAAGAGAGATTAATCTGAATCCAATTTAATATTGGGTCATTGTTGACGACCATTTGCTTGATATTTTTCTTCTTTCCCCTCTTAATTGATCTTTGAATGGCATATTTTTCTGCTTAAATTTTCCCTTAATTTGGAGGACATGAATTAGTCCTTTAGATAGAGAAAATAATAAAGGGAATGCGGGAACACATGAATTAGTCCTTTGGCAATGCACATACCTTACATTATGCAATAACATGCACAGATTCAGTCGGAAGTGTTCCTTTATGGGAAGCAGTTCTCGGCAAGCATGAACCTGTAATAAGGCTCCTGATAGACAATGGTGCAGACCTCTCCCATGGTGACATGGCTCAGTATGCTTGCACAGCAGCAGAACAGAACAGCATAGAACTGCTCAAAGACATAGTCAATTACGGTGGTGATGTGACGCTTCCAAGAAACGATGGGAGCACTGCTCTTCACCTTGCAGTTTGTGAAGGAAACTTCGAAATGGTCAAGTTCTTGCTTGAGCAAGGAGCTGACATTGACAAGCAGGACATTCATGGCTGGAGCCCATGCGGATTAGCTGAACAACAAGGCCATCAAGAGATAATTTCGCTCTTTCTGACAAACAAAGCCTCTCACGATGAGAGCTCTTGTAGTGATCAGAAGAAGGATGACAGCCCTGCAATTCTAACTCTTGGAAGATTCAGGAGTGAGACCTCCACAGCAATCCGATCTCTCGGAAGATTCAGGAGTGAGCCGGTAATGGTGCAAGGTTCACAAGAAGTTATCCCTCCCACTGGCGAGGGGGCTTCAAAGAGAGGTCAACAGAAGCTGAGTTTGAATAACTTTTCCAACTCACTCTTTGGTATCATGTCCTCAGCTGCTCAAGCTGATAGGAGCAGTAGTCCTTTACTCTCTTCTAGATCAACTACTTTAAAGGCTGGTTTTGGATATTATCCTGGTCATTATCAACAACACCAACTTGGTAACCATCATCATCATCATTCTCTCCGCAGGATTACAATAAGCTGTCCTGAGAAGCGAGATTCCACTAGTAAGTTGGTGCTTCTCCCAAAGTCTATAGAGGAGCTTCTCTCTCTCGGCAATAAGAAATTTGGCTTCCAACCTGCGAGGGTTGTTACGAAGGATGGGGCAGAAATCGATGATGTGCAGATCATACGTGACGGTGATCATCTTCTTCTGGTGAGTAGTTTGTGGGGAGGGAGAAATTGCAGCATTTCATAATGTGAGATAGAATTTTTTTTTTTCAATGTTTATGCTATGAAGAAGAGAGTTTCAGTTCAGTTCCCATCTTAAAAATTTTTGTTGGGATTTTCTGCGCTGAAGTTTTCGTGTGTAAGAAGACCAATGGATACTAGACTTTTTTATATTTTATGTTAGTTATGCAAATATTCTCTTTTCTAATCTTAATGAAAATGCATTAGACTTACATGAACTAATGAAAGTCATGATTAATGAGAGTTTATGTTTTTTATCTTTTTCATATAAATTTTATGGTGAGGGCATTATTGGACTATTATTGCTTATAGATTTATGAATTTGATTTTCTTCTCCATTTGGATTCATATTTGAGGGAAATTAATTTTTGGTTGAATATATAAATTTAATATTTATTTAAATATGGTATAGTGATGCTAGAAGATGGTGGTGATTATTTGGGTTTGAAATATGCCAAATATTTTCAAGAAAATTACTAGATTACCTTCAAGGTTTTCTTGAAATAAAACTATTATCTCATTGAACATTAGTAGGAAAAATCATTCATACAAATAATGGAAGAATGATCTTTTTAGCCATCAAGTAATATTTTGTAATGAGTCATACTCTGATGTTCAAAATAAGCCTTTAGGCTTTTAGATATTAACATGTGATCTATACATGTTATCTATCTAATAGGGCTATCAAGTAGGTTTGGTTGCTAATGGGTATCAACTTATATGGGTTGAGAGCAAGCTCATGAACTCATTTATCATTTCAATGAAATTGTATAAATATATTTGAGTTGCTTTTAATTAGGCTTAAATAATGGATCATATTTCTTTAAAATTATTTATTAGAAATATATTTCTTTATAAATAGGTTTAAATTAGCCTTTATGATAACCTACTAATGATAGCATGAATCTTTCTAACCCAAATTCAAAATAATTGTTGACGAACCTAAGTAAGTTTTTGTTTGGAATGGTTTTAGTATTGATTCTTAAAGCAGCTTTTTACTACATAAATTTTTATTTTTGTACAAACAATATTTTAAAAAGGTGTAAGCAAGTGGTCCCAAATAAATCCTAAATGAAGAACTTAAAAGGATTTGCCACCTCTATGAAATATAATAAAGAAAAAACAAATGTGTATGGTTATCATGATGTTAAAAATATTAATTTGGATGGGATTCAAGGCCATTAAATTTTTTTTTCTGGGAATAATGTTCCATATGATATTCTAAATTATGGTGATCCTAATATAAATATAAGGACTTCGAATATATTTTGATGTATTTTATATAAAAAGAATTCGACATAATTTTTTTTAAGATATGATTAATGGTTTGCCAACAAGTAATCTACAACATTCAAGCAAAATTTAAAAATATAATTTTATAATTGATATTTCATCAAAAAATTATCTTGATCATGGCACGAATCTCGAGGCAAAAACTCAAGTTGGAAACTTCAAAAATTAATTTCAGGACCATCTAAACTCCGATTTCTGTAAAATTATAGTTGAACTAAACGTCCCAGAAATACGAATCCAACAACACCAAATTCCACTCAATTCGAGCCCAAATGAGTCCAAATCGATGACCTGAACCACATTTGGGGGGTTCAAACTATAATTTGGATTACAAAATAGTTTCCAAATTTGTCATTCTTATAGTTGAATCAAGAAGCTCAACAAACCAAATCCAACGAGCCCAAGATCGTCAAATTATAATATCATTAGAGCCTTCAAATGCCTAATGAACGGTCTACAATTAAGGGATTCAACATCGGCTGTCTATTCAAACCACTTTCAATTTACCCTTGACCTTCCTCCTATTTACTGGTCATGCCACTCTCAGAAAATTATAAATAGACCCCTCATTTCTCTTGAAAGAGAACCCAAGCAAGAAGCAAGAAGAGAAGAGAAGAGAAGGAAGAAAAGGTAGAGAAGGAAGAAACTCCTCATCGAACACCGCCGAACATTCACCCTGCAGCCGATCTACGCCGGAATTAATTAAGGAGGCAAGAAGGGAATGAAGAAAAGAATAAAGAAGAGAACAAAGATACTCCTCCTCGACCACCGATGAAGTTTTTCCCAAACTCCAAGTGGCGCCAGAGTTCCGCCTGAACTCTAAGTGGCGCCAGAGTTCTGCCCGACCTTCAAGTGACGTCGGAGTTTCGCACGACCTTCAAGTGACACTGAAGTTCCTCCCGACCTCTAAGTAACGTTGTAATTCTTCCCAACCACCAAGTGACACTGAAGCTCTGTCCTACAACCGACTGACACTAGTTTTCTACCTGATCGCCAACTAACACCGAAATTCTGATTTCTGATTGTAACTGGATTTTAACCCGAGAGTTGATTATTGTAATATGATCATCCTAAATTTTAGGGATGAGTCAGCCTCTTTTAACGTAAGAAAACACTAGTTGAATTCTTTCAACTGGGCGTGGGCTCGTGGTTTTTCCATTTCCAGGATTTTCCACATAAAAATCATGGTGTTCTTTCATCTTCTGTTTGTGTGCTGGATATCCATAAAATGCTGAGATAAAAATTTCTAACTCTATCGTCACGTATATTCTAGCCCGCAACAGCTAGATGTTGTATGTGGAAAACACTACCCCATAATTCTAAGTTTTGCTTCAATGGACAACAGGCAAAACAATCGTATCTTGGGAGCTTCCCACTGCAACTCCCACCAAACGAGGAATCATTCTATGAATCATGGATGCCCAATATTTGACTCTTTTTATCCTACAGGGCAAAATGCTGCTGGAGAAGGAACTTCAAGACCTTCCCTATAGGAGCGAATCCAAAAGATAGAAGAATCTTAGAATGAGATCCTTCAACTCCTATGAGAGACTCGTCAACCAGTGCTAGCACCATAGGAGGATATTCTTCTCCCTCGAGATCTACCACTAGCCGAAGGTGTTCAATAAGAACATCTCCATTCAGAGATTCCTCTACCTCAGCCAAGGAGGAATATAAAATCACATTAAGACAACGAACTTGCTGGGACAACAAGTTTTATCCATCCTTCACACATAGGTCAGCAACCTCGCATTCCTCCAGACCTCCTTGAAGACTTAGCCTCATGGAAGGAGTAAAAACACGTCCAATAAGGGACCCGTGCTACAATGTCAAAAAAATTATTATGGATAATGGAAGCTCTATGGATGTCCTGTTCTACTATACTTTTCTCAATATGGGTCTCACTAAAGAAATGTTTTAGCGTACTGTAGCTCCACTATATGGGTTTGATAATTAACTTATACGAGGAGAAGGGATAATCAATCTCCTATTTATAATTGGAGAATTTTCCTGATAGACTATACGCTCCATTCTGTTCATTATAGTAAAGTTGAAATCTCCATACAATGTTATCTTTGGAAGGTTGCTCCAATTAATCTTTGGGAGTATCACCTCCATCCCTCACCTTCCACCCGAACTCCAAGTGGTGTCAGAGTTCCGTCCAACCTTCAAGTGACGCAGAAGTTTCGCCCAACCTCCATGTGACGTTGGAGTTCCTCCCGACCTCCAAGTGACGTTGGAGTTCCGCCTGACTCCAACTGACGTCGGAGCTCTATCTAACAACCGACTGACGCCAGTTTTCTTCCTTATCGCCAACTAACGTCGAAATTCTGATATCTGGTAGTTACTGAATTTCAACCCGAGAGTTGATTATTGTAATCTAACCGTTCTAAATTTTAGGAACGAGTCAGCTTCTTGTAACATAAGCAAACACAAGTGGAATTCTTTCAACTGGACGTGACCCCATGATTTTCCCTTTTAAGGATTTTCCACATAAAAATCCTGGTGTTCTTTCATCTTCTATTTGCATGCTGAATATCCATATAACGCTGTGAAAAAAATTTCTAATTGTATTGTCGCGTATATTCTAGCCCGCAAAAAAAAAAAAAAAAAAAAAAAAAAAAAAAAAAAAAAAAAAAAAAAAATATATATATATATATATATATATATATATATATATATATAGTTTTTTATAAAACTAAAAGTTACATAAAGGAGGAAAAAATTTAGCGAATAGATCATTTCATCATATGAATGGTCACTTGAGTGCCACGTGGACATGTCAATGTCCACATGAATTTGGTATTTTTTATTTTTTATTTTCAATTTATATAAATTATGCACATAAATATCTTTTAATTTCTCAACACTTAACAGTTAAAGCAACGCTTCTTTCCCCAACTGTAATAAAAGTATTTCTCTTGCTTCTCTCTCTCTCTCTCTCTCTCTCTCTCTCTATATATATATATATATAATTTTTTTTACTATTGAGTGTTGAAATATATTCATAGTGGTGGATGGATAGTTTTTTTCTCTTAGCATCAAATGAATAATCATGAGGCATGATATTTAATATGTGACATGGGACTCCCAAAATGGGGAAAACCATAAAGCTTATCTAAGTTAAATAATTTTTTGAGTGAGATGTGACTCCCAAAATGCACCCCTCTACAGAATTAGAGAAATCCTAAATTTTAATATAGTATATATGAATCATTGAGGACATTGATGTGGGGAAAATGATGATTTGAGGATGTCCACTCAGTTGATTTTGTAAGAAGTAATGATAGAAGAGATTGAATGTGGTAGAATTAATAAATCTTATTTAGGCCCATGTAAAATAATCGTGAAAAATTGTATATTGAAGTCAAGTTAAGTCAGAAGAATGTCGGTTACATTGCTCAATCTCCCAATGGGACTAAGCTCCCAAAGATTTATTATGCTCGAGGATACCACCAATAGAAACTCTTGATAAGTAAAATATATTTTCATTTTGTTTATTTAAGTTAGTTATCAAAATGTAGACTGTAATTCAAACATTAATGACCTAATAGCACAATTTATGCTTTAAGATAACTAAATTTTTAACATAGAAGGTGAATCACCCTAACCAAGCAAGATGAACAACTTTTCACAAAAAACATTTTATATAGTCATGTCATTAAATCACCAAAGACTAAACAAAGAAGTACAATATGCCCAAAAGGATGAGGTTGAGGAGTTATAAGTCTAAATAAAGTAGAAATAACCTTGTTCAAGATTTCTCGAATTCATTTTTCCCAAGCTATCAAACTTGAGATCTCTTAGTTGAGAAGATAGTCAACCCATGTTAGCTGTGAGATGCTATCTCAGAAACCATGAAACATATCATCTAGAGTTTTCCTCATTATCACAAATCAAGGAAGGAAGACTTGCAATTTCCTAGAAATATGAAGTCTAAGAAATGAATTTAAAACGATGTTGGACTTAGAATCTCCTAAGGATAATGATTTTCCTATGGAAAGAAAATAATTAAATAACTTGATTATACCAACGAGAGCTATTCAATCGGACTTATAACCCTTACTAGGTCATGATTAATGCTAACTAGTGTATTAAAATGACCATCATGTATACTAAAATCCATTCATAATAAAAGAGCTATAGCTTAACGAATATGATATGCAATGCAAATTTATTTGCCATTAAGTGAGTTAGATATTACTATTAGATATATTTGATTAGTTATGTTATGAAAATTAAATGGTGATGGCGATTTCAATCACTTGCTAGGCCTGTCTTATATTTGGTCCATGAGATACTAATAATGTTAATGTTCATTTTTTAAAGTTTCTTGGGTGAGCCTTAATTTTTTAGAAAAAAAAATTTTCTAAATTGATTATTAAAATAATTATCAATTTATTAAAATTGATATAAAATATTCTATCATAAGAGCATGCCATATTGTCATTTATATCTTAAATAAACACATAACAATAATAAACCAAAAATAACATATAAAAGCTATGAATATATTATAAGAGAAAATAAAAAGAGTGTGTTGTGATGGATATAAATGAATGTGGAGTAGGCTAGTGCAAGTAGGAAATCTTAATATACATGCCAAGAAGACAAAAAATACAAATAGGATGATGAACCTTTTATGGTACTTTATGAAAAAACCTTATAAAATCAAAAGCAAAGGCCATACACTTAGCACCTATAAAAAATCATGTAATAAGGTATAAGCTCAAGTGATCTCTCTACTCTTTATCCTTATCACCTAATTCAAATATATGCTTATTTGTCAAGCATTAAGAAAGCTATTCATGAATGTTGATAGAAGTTTGGATTGGATAAGTAACTTTTTTTCTTTGACCCTATTTTATTTAAGAAGCCTTGTTAATATAAATAGTATGAAAAAGAAATAGTACTAAATGAAGACATCATAGTATAACATATAATATCAAAAATATAAATTAAGAACATATCTTGTCACATATATTCAATTTTTTGACACTCGATTATTTGATGCAAGACCCCTCTAAAAGTAAAAGAGAAGTGGTCATATATAGCTTTATCACCAACAAAAAAGAATATTTCTATCATACTCTTACCACAATAAAGTAGCAAATCAATTAAACACTAGATAAAAAAAAGCAAATCTAACAAATAATGGTTCAATGATTCCCATTTATCACAAAAGAAAAAGTTTTCTTCCCACCTTGCATTATATGCTCCTACTTATAGTATTTTTATCTTCTGAAGTTTTTATATAATATTTTATCTATTCAACAATTAACATCTAATAGAAAGAGCATTTTCTCCTTCCATGCCAATGGTTTAAATCTTTAGAATCAACTAACTAACAAAATCATTGTGCAGGGTCACAACTATCAAAGATTACATCCGCTCTCAAACATCTTAACCTTTCACTCCATAATCACCTCTTGAAATATTTTTCATTAATGCCTTGATATTCGTCATCAAGCCATTGCATCAATGATACACCATAAGGACAAGTCTCATGATATCCATTCTTCTCATCCTTTTTGTAATGCATGTAGTTATTATAAATTTCTCAAACATTCCTTTCCAAAGTTTATTAGAACATCTCAAAAGTTGTTTGAAATAGTGTATTTTGATGTACGATCTTCTTGAGTGCAATATTTACATGATTTTAAATATTACATCTCTTTATAGAGATTGCTTATATTTATGTTAGATTTCTCTTATGCTTACATAATTTTAAGCTACTCACAACTTCATTAAATTTATATAGAGTTTTAAAATCATTTTAGCACAAACATTATAAATTTCTTCTCTAATGACAGAGGCAAATACATCTCTCATACACTTCAAAATATCTCAATACTGATTGAATCGTTCATTAAATTAGTTTTCCTTATACTCAAAACAAAACGTTTGTAGAACATAAACAATATCATGTTATTGAAACCACAAAAAACTCTAATACTTGTGGCAAAGTTAAATAATTATTATTTACATTAATGCTCTAATAGTATCATATCTAAACAAAACGTTTGTAGAACATAAACAATATCATGTTATTGAAACCACAAAAAACTCTACTACTTGTGGCAAATGTAAAACATTATTTTTTGCATTAATGCTCTAATAGTATCATATCTCAGTAATTGATTGCTAGCTAAATTCACAAACATTAAATTACCCAACAAAATTCCAAATAAAAAGCTCTCACATATTATCTCCTAAGAGTTTTCATTTACTTTTTTTTTTTTTTGTGGCAATGATGCTTGCCATGAAGCAAACTCTCTCTTTATGCTCCACTTTACATTTTCATTGGCTATTCCACTATTCATAAGGGCTATCATAGTTTCAATCCATGCTCTATAGCCACTAGCAAAATCATTAACTCTAGTCACATTATATTAAATGAAATAATGATTAACTTACATCACCAACCTTATTTAGTTTCCACACGAGTGGTAATAATTTTTTTTTCTCTTCACTACACTCTTAGTCCAAGCTCCTCACATTCTACACAACGCTTACATGTTCTTTCAAATCCTAAAATTCTCTGAGATCAACCCCCCATGGCACAACTCCAATGTAATTACCTATACTTCCAATTCTATCAATTCTTCCTAGTCTAATGCTTATATCTCCTGAACTAAGATTTCTTCAATCACATACACCTTTCTTAACATCACATGCAACCCATCTGCCAAACAGGCTCATTGAAGTTGCACTAAATTCTTGATCTAACTCTTAAAGTCTCATCCCTATACAAGCCCACAAGTTACACAAAAGTTGTAAAATTTCAACATTGATAGACTATCTTGTTTCAAGAGTTTCAAAATCTATAACAATAGTGAACTTGGAAACTAGTTGTCCCTCCAAAAAATCAAATCATTCTAGGTTGCTACTAGTTTTATAAAAAAATTAAATTAAATTGGATTGGTTATGTTGTTTGCTAAGAAGTAAGTCTTGTGACATAAGGATTTAATCTTGAGTGCAATATAACCTACAATGAAACATTTAGCCCTATTGAAAATACCATCACTTTGTATACTACTAAAAGTTGTATTACAACATTTATGTCCATAATTACAACTCAATATGTCTAATGCTTTTTTCATGAAAAATTAGAAGACGTCATATGCATGTTCCAAACTTTGGGTTGTCATAACAATTCATTTTTTGCAATTAATGTAATAGTAATTCTTTCACATGATAAGAAATATTTAGATTTTTTTGTAACTAATTTCACTTGATCATTTGATATATTTTGACCATTTCATGCTCCAATGATCTTTAAATTAGGTGTTCTCATATTTGATAGATAAATTATATCACCATGATGCTAATTTTGACAATAAGCATATAAAATTTGAAAAATAGTCTTCGAGAAATTTTAAATGTTAATTCAAAATGTTTATGAATAATTGAAATTTAATCAAGCATTTTTTTGTCATCAAATCATACTGGCTATATTATAGTTTTTTTGAAAAATAAAGTTTGAATGATCATAAAATTAATTTATAATTATATATATATATATATATATATATATATATATATATATAGCTATTACAGACATTAATTGGTGTATGGTATAGAAATATGACATTATAAAGGTGGAGTTCTTGTGTTTGGATAAATAGGGGCATGCAAATTTAAAGAGTCATCTCAATTCTCTTCTTCCTCAAAGCTCCAAATCTTCCCTTCCTTTCTCCATAGCCCTTAATAATAATTCAGAAGTATTATCCGTTAAGAATAAGCATTGCCATCTCTACTCTCTTTTAAAAACTCCTAATCTCCCCTACTCTCTCTCCATAATGATTATAATTAATATAATAATTATTATTAAAGAAGAAAATATTTTTTAATTAGTATAAACTTTTTCATATGTTATTTTTTAAAAATATTTTTGAGAGAAATATTTCAATGGCTTAATGAACTTTGATTTGGGTGACAATAAGCTCGTTGAATTCATCTCAACAAGATAATGATTTTGAGTATAAGGATGACAGATTTAGAAATCATAAGACCTTGAGAGGTTTTCAATTTGAGCTATAATGAGGTTAAACTCATTTGAATTCTGATCATGATGCTATTGTATTGTTAGATTTGACTTATCAAATATATTGTTTGGATCCTAAATTTGCCGAGAAAAAGTTTTTTTTATATTCATGAAATTAATTGCTTAAATTTCAAATTCAAATTCCTAAATGCTTTGATATTTGAAAATTTAAATCAATATTCATATTGATTTTGATCAGATTGACACTTGAATGGCATATCATATTTAATTTTTATTTTCAATCGAAGATCTCTCTTAGAGACAAACTTCAAGGCAATTAAGTTTAGTGTTGTTGATATGAGAATGATCAGGTGGATAAGTGGCTTTACTCTCAGAGATAGAATGCAAATTGAACATGCATCTGAAAAATTTGGAGTGGCTCCAGTAGCAGATAAGATTAGAAAGAGTTCCTTAGATGGATTGATCACATAAAACGTCAACTTTCTGATGACTGAGTTAGGATAATAGATATATTAAATTTAACTTGTGTTAAGAAAAAAAAAGGTAGACGTAAAAAAAAAACTTAGAAAATATTAGAAATACTTTTTTTATTAGATTTAAATGAGAATTTGATTTTTAACATAACATAATGGGAAAAAAAAATTTATATAGCTGATCCCAAATTGTTGTTTGTTGCCGAAGAACTTCTCTGTGAAAATAATTTTGCCGATTTTATTCTTACAGCTATGATAGCGATTTTTTTTTATCAAATAGAATGGCTAAATATTTAGTGGATTTTTAAAATTTTGTTGTTTCTGCAATGCATATGTCGAAATCCCTTTTTCAAAAAATTGAACGTTTATTAAATTAGCCGTTAACATGATTAGCACGATCCTCTCCAAAATTCAAAATCTGCCCTGCTCTATAATTCCGAAATCTCCTTTAAAAAACGAAATGAACGTTGAAAAAAATTCAAATCTCCCCTGTAAGATTAGAAAAATTAATCACTATGTATAATCACAATCTTCCTCTCCAAAATTTCAAAATATTATATATGACGAATACAGTTCTAAAAATAAAATAAAATACAGACATTTCGTAAGTCTATAAATAACTCTTCTGCATTCCTCTACGACACTCATCCGCATTCCAGGAAGTCCAAAACTTCTAATCTCCCCTACGACCTCTCTTGTTCGGATCTTGCAGACATTTTTACATCCTCTTCTTATTGCTCTGCGTCAGTCCTCAGCATTTCACAAAGTCTGAAACTCCTAATCTCCCCTGCGCTCTGTCTTTTTCTGATTTGTCATACTCTTCTCCCTCAAAACAACATGAATCCCGTCGAGGTCAAGAAGAGAATCTGCAATGGCCGTAAGAAGATTGAGATAAAGCGCATAGAAAAAGAAGAAAATAGACGAGTCTGTTTCTCAAAACGCCGTAAAGGTCTTTTCAAAAAGGCCAGTGAGCTTTCCACTCTATGCGGGGCCGAAGTTGCCGTCGTCGTATTCTCTCTCACTGGCAAGCCTTATTGTTTTGGCCACCCTTCGGTCGACCATGTCCTCCGCCGCTTTCTCAACAATATTTCTGGCCCGTCTGACACTTTGTCGCCGGCAACCACAAATTGTTCTGCACTTATCAACCATGATCAATTAGTCCATAAGTCTTTTTGGTGGGATGTTGACTTGCATTCAATGGGAGACGATGAGTTGAGAGAGTATGAAAAATTTTTACTTGAGCAACAAAATGTGGTTACCCAAGCAGTGCAACAATGCTGTTTCCAGGCTCCGGAAGCGATGATGGAGCAGAGTGAAGTTGGAGAAGCTGATTACTCTCTGTGGTTGCTACAAGAGATTATGGACTTACCGGATATTGATCAAATTTAATGGTTTCTATTTTTTTTAGTTTCGTTCTACAAAGCTGTATTGTAATTGGTTAGTGAATTGTCATAATTGTCTTCAGTTTTAGACTTTTTGTTTCACAACTTGGGTGTATTAGATCATTGTTTTGAGGTGATTAATAAAATCAAGACTTCAATTTGTCCAATAAAGAAGGTTTCAAGATTTTGATTATGTGCTTTAAATTTATTCATTTTTTATAAATATTTTTTTCAATGTGTCATATTTTTTTCAATGTGTCATATTTCGTGTAGAAGCACAAGCCTGAGAGAAGGCCGTGTGAATGCAATGAACAGAGGAAAGGAAGAAGACGATCTTGAGGAGATAATGCTTTGTATTATTCAAATCATATTCATGTATAGAGCCGTATATAAATAGCCTGATAAAGGCTTTAGTAGGTACACGTGTAATAGTCAGATTGGACAAGGGAAATTCTAACTAAGTGAATATGTATTACAAACTTAATGACATGTTTAATTATAAATCAGCTGCTCTAATATCCCCTATCAAACGGATTGTTCCTCTCGAACAGTCAGTTTGGATCGTAGTTCCCCGAACCTAGGAGTAGACAGCGGCTTTGTGAGGAGATCGGTGAGTTGGTACGTTGTGCTAATCGGTAGAAGACGGATCACTTTGTTTTGAATGTGGTCGCGAACAAACCTGTGATCGATCTCTATGTGCTTAGTTCTAGCGTGGTATACGGGGTTATGAGCGAGAGCGATGGCCGACATATTGTCGCAGTATAGATCGATGTGTTGGCTGTGCTGAATACCGAAATCATTGAGTAGTCTTTTCAGCCAAATTGTATCCGCTGTCGCAGCAGCTAACGCCCGATATTCGGATTCGATTGAAGACCGAGCGACCGTTGTCTGCTTCTTAACTACCCACGAGATCAGTGTATTGCCGAGGAAGGTACAATGGCCGGTGGTAGATTTTCTTGTTGTTGGATCGCCGGCCCAGTCGGCGTCGGAGTAAGTGGACAGAATCAGCGGAGCTTTGAGAATGGGAAGGCCGAAAGTCAAGGTGCCTTTAAGGTAGCGAAGCAGGCGTTTAAGGAGGTAGACATGTTGCGAGGAAGGATCTTGCATATGTTGAGATAGCACGTTGACGGCGTAGGCGATGTCCGGATGGGTTAAGGTTAGGTACTGAAGCGATCCAACAATCCGTCTGTATGTGCTTGGAGCTGATAGCAGAGCGTCCTCCTGAACCTGTTCCGGGATTTTTGTACAAGAAGGATTAGATAACGGGTTGCAATTACCAAGCTGAACGGATTATAGAATTGATAGAGCGTAGGTAGATTGAGATAAGAAATACGTATATGGTAGTTTCTGAATCTTGATACCAAGAAAGTGAAGCGCGAAGCCTAAGTTCTTCATGTTGAATTTAGCGTGTAATTTTTCCATTATTGAGGAAATTGCCGCGTCGTTGTTGCTGGTGACGAGGATGTCATCGACGTAAACCAGGAGAAAGATGTGTGTTTGGTTTTGACGAAGTGTGAGAAGAGAAGGGTCAGCTTTGCTGTACTCGAAACCGAGTGTGAGAATGTATTGTGTAAAAGTAGTATACCATTGTCGTGGCGCTTGTCTAAGACCGTAAATTGCTTTGTTCAGACGACAAACGAATGTCAAATGTGTGTCGTCGACGAAGCCTTGTGGCTCTGTCATGTAGACAGTGTCGGTAAGTTGGCCATGTAGGAACGCGTTCGTAACGTCGAGTTGCTGCACGTTCCAACCATGGGAGAGAGCGACGGTGAAGAGAACGCGTATGGTAGGTAACTTAGCCACCGGGCTAAATGTTTCTTCATAGTCTATTCCGTGCTCTTGTTGATTTCCCTGAGCTACAAGGCGCGCTTTAAATCTGGCGATCGATCCATCCGAATTAAATTTCTTCCGAAACGTCCACTTACATCCCAGGATTTGAGCGGAGGAAGGAGGTGGTACGAGAGTCCATGTATCCTGCTGTTGAAGAGCAATGAACTCCTGCTGTTAAAGGCGATGGCTTGACGCCATTCAATGAATTTGTTAGCTTCCGTAAAGCAAGTGGGATCAGGATCGCTTGTGTTGGATGTAGTGGATAGTAGGTTGAATCGGCAGGATGGTTTTAGCGACCCAGTCTGAAGCCTAGTGATCATATGGTGTTTGTTCGTTGAGGAAGGAACGTGCGGATATTGATCTGGGATTGGGGAGATGTCGAAACTGTTGATGGACGGTATTTGCGGAGGTGTAAGTTGAACCGAGTCAGTGGTAGAATGGAGTTGCTGACTGGAGACAGGATGAATTTCAGATGCTTTGGATGTGGGTAATAATAAAGAAGAGGGAATGCCGTCAGGTTGTTCCTGCGAGGAAAAGTTGTTTGTGTTAAATGGAAAGGAGTGTTCAAGAAATGTAACGTGGCAAGAAATAAAAATGTAGTTTGATTCTTTGTCGAGGCATTTATAGCCTTTATGAACGTCTGAGTATCCCATGAAGACAAAGGATTGCGACTTGGGTTGAAGTTTGGTTCGAGCGTGTTTGGGAAGCAGGGGGAAGCATTCGCATCCGAAGGTGCGAAGATGTTTGTACTCAGGTGTGATGTTGAACATAAGCTGCAGTGGGGATCGATTCTGAGTGATTGGAGATGGCATTCTATTAATCAGGTATACTGCAGTGGAGCACGTATCCGGCCAAAACGAGTGTGGAACCGAGGCTTTATGGAGCAGTGATTGAGTTGTCTCCGTTATATGTCGATTCTTGCGTTCAGCCACCCCGTTCTGCTCGGGGGTATAGGGACATGAAACTTGGTGGTGAATGCCTTTGGATCGAGTGAAATCTTGCATCTGCTTATTTACGAACTCGGAGCCACCGTCTGTCCGAAGTTCTTGAATTCGTCTGTTTGTTTGATTTTCTATGAATTTAGTGAAATGATTAAATACATTTGTTACAGAAGATTTATTGGCAAGAGAAAAGATCCAAGTATATCGTGAGTAATCATCGACAAAAATAAGAAAATAACGCAGCCCTTGAAGAGAGGTGACCGGAGCCGGTCCCCAAACATCGGAATGCAACAGAGTAAGAGGAAATTTAGTTCTATACATAGACAAATCAAATGGTAGTTTGTGACACTTGCATTGAATACATGTATTACAAGTATTAGAAGAATATAAGATCTTTAAGGCAGGATTGTTTTGAGCAATTTGACGCAAGACGCGGAAGTTAGGATGGCCGAGGCGATCGTGCCATGGAGGAAGCCGAATCTTGGACGTCTGGAACACGGATGGCGAAGCCTTTGGTGTATTCGTCTGAGGGATGCGATATAGTCTGGCACTACAGGGTCCGCGAAGAAGCGGCTGATTTGTCGTCAGGTCCTTGAACACAAAGCCCATGGGATCAAATGTAATAGAAATGTTATTGTCTTTAACTAGATTAGAAATGGAAAGGAGATTATGCGAAAGAGCGGGAACGTGAAGTAGATTAGATAATTGAAGCTTAAAATTCGGGGTCGGAAGAATGCCCGTGCTCGAGTGAGCAATGGGGAGATTTCTTCCGTCCCCGATGAAGACGCCGTCGGAGCCAGAGTATGGACTGGATTGATGCAGATTATCGACTGCATTTGTCATGTGTGAAGACGCCCCAGAGTCGAGGTACCAGTCATAGGATTGTGTATCCGAGGTAGCCATAAGAGCGTTCGGTGGCTTGGTTGCAGGTGGTTGAGGCATGTAGTTCGCGTTCATGCGATGCCAGCAGACGTCGGCCGTGTGACCTTTCTTGGCGCAAATCTGGCAGGTGGGCAGCGGTTGTGATGGGTTTCCAGATCGTCCGTTTGATGGTTGAGACGAGGATACACGCCCCCGATTACAACGACCGCGTCCTCTGTTTGTATACAGAGCAGCTTGCTGAACAATATCGGCAGAGCTGCGAGCGGCATCGGTAGTGACGTGAATTTCTTCGCTTATGAGCATAGCATAAATATTTTCAAGGCGAATCGAGGTAGACGAATTGCGTATGTATGTTTTGAATGACTGGTACGCCGGCGGCAATCCATTCAAGATATGAAGAATTATGTCTTCGGAGTCGATGTTGGAACCGGCCGAAGCAATTTGGTCCACGAGCTTCTTTATTTCAGTCAGGTATTGAATCATGGATTGGTTCTTCATGGAGATGTGATGAAGCTCATTTTTGAGCTGAATCACCTTGGAGCGACTGGTGGCCTGAAACTGATTTTCAAGAATCTGCCAAATCTTGTGGGTGGTGTCAAGATGGAGAATATAGGGAAGCACGGTTGGAGAAAACGTGGACCAGATAGCTGCCTGCAGGTTTTGATCTGTAATGCGCCAGTTCTTGTGAATCATCAGGTCAGAGGTGTCAGACGGGTTGATGAAGTGCTTCGGCGGTGCCAAGAAGTGGTTGAAATCATTTGCTTTGAGAAGCTTGAAGATCTGATGGCGCCAAATAGGGTAGTTGTCCGGAGAGAGCTCGTTGGGGACAAGAGTCTTGAGATTTGAAACCACAAATTTGAGGGATGGTGAGATTTGAGAGATTTCTGCCGGAGTATAGGAGGGATGATCGGCAGCGGTAGAAGACGATGCGGCAATCGAAGTGGCCATGAGAGAAGTTGGGAGGAAGAAGAAGCTCTGATACCATGTAGAAGCACAAGCCTGAGAGAAGGCCGTGCGAATGCAATGAACAGAGGAAAGGAAGAAGATGATCTTGAGGAGATAATGCTTTGTATTATTCAAATCATATTCATGTACAGAGTCGTATATAAATAGCCTGATAAAGGCTTTAGTAGGTACACGTGTAATAGTCAGATTGGACAAGGGAAATTCTAACTAAGTGAATATGTATTACAAACTTAATGACATGTTTAATTATAAATCAGCTGCTCTAATAGTGTATTAGCTCATTGTTTTGAGGTGATTAATAAAATCAAGACTTCAATTTGTCCAATAAAGAAGGTTTCAAGATTTTGATTATGTGCTTTAAATTTATTCATTTTTTATAAATATTTTTTTCAATGTGTCATATTTTTATAATTTAAAGATCTTTCACTTTAAAAATAGTTGTTAATACATGCAAAAAAAAAAAACCCTAAACTTCATAATAATAATTTCATGTATATAATATGTTAATTAGTAAGTTTACTTTACAAATGTAAAAATAGATATGAAAATGATTTTAGAAATAAAGCATAAAATTAATAAGTTCACTTTTCAAAATGCCGCCAAGGCCTTTTCAAAATGGCTAATGAGCTCAACATGCTTTACATGCCCCCACTTCACCATTATCATATTCTTTATTGGGGGAAGACTTGCTCTTTCCGGCACCTCTGAGTTGGCAACGTCTTCCATCACTTTCTTAATGTTGTTCCAACCCCATCTGAAAAGTCAATGGCGACAATCACAAATTGATCTTAAAGCTTTGTTGGTGGGCTATGATTCACCGACACTTCTCCTCAAAGAGGCGTGCAGTGTCCGACACCGTGTCTGACACGACACTCGTCCGACACTCCTCCGACACGTGTTGGACACGCCGAAAAAGTGTCCGATTAAAAAAATATTAAAAACAAATTGGACATGCGTGTCCGACGCGCGTATCTTAAATATTTTATAATTTTTTTAAAATATAATTTCTTATATTTGGCGAGATTTAAACTAAATTTCTTATTTTCTATCCACAACACCAAATCAACGCCTGCATTTAATACCCATTCATCAAATATTCTCATTTTCATTTCTCTTTGGCAGTGAAGGTATTTTCATCTCCTCCCTTTTTGCACAATTACAAATCTTTTTCTTGTTGAACCAGAGTAGAAAATAGTGATATTCAATGATGATGATATTGAAGGCCAAAAACAAACCTCTAAAGCTAATCATAGTAGTTGAAGCTTGAATGCTTGATGTTGTAGTAAGTGATTCTTTGCTTATATTTTTGTGGTTGTACTAGATATTTTGTACTAAATATTTTATATTATAAGCTAGACAAGTTATAATGTCATTCATTTATTATTGTTTGTCATTTTTAATATGATATTACATTAATATATATATACTATATAAAAAAATGTATTGCCGTGTCCGCGCCGTACCCGTGTCCTATATTTTCAAAAAAAGCTGTGTCCCGTGTCCGTGTCGTGTCATGTCCGTGTCACCGTGTCCGTGTCCGTGCATCATAATTAGTGGGTTAATTACTTATGTTTAATGGGAATCAAAGAGTTTAGAGAGGGTGATCAAGGGGAAATTATTGCGTCAGGTCACCGGATATAGCTTACGTTCGGTGTTCACAGTACTAAGCTCTGTACTGCGAGCTCAGTACCGAGTAGGAGGTAATGTGGCGCATTTTCATTGGGCTCAGAACACGTCTGGTGACCTGACCCAATAATTTCCCGTGATCAAGACATCAAGATACATCAGGATGCATTGGAAGTTCAAAACGTTTAAGAACCATTGGACTTTAACCAAGCATTTTTGTCCCATTAGTTTAATCTCATCAAATCATACTGATTACATCATAATTTTTTTAAAATAAAGAAATTCATTTTCAAATTTTATAATTAAAATATTCAATTTTTTTAGATTTAAAATTTTGTATCAAAATCAAATTTTTTAGTAAGGACTGTAAAAATTCTTAAAACAACCTAAACTTTTCTATAATAATAATTGTGTTTGTGTTATAGAGAGATTCTGATGGTGAATAATTAGAAAGTGAGTTGCAGCAGGATTTTACCTTAGAGGAGGACGAGGATGATATTGAGATCCTGAAGGATAGCTTTGATGTTGTTTTGTACCACTTTGTTTTCTTGCTAGTGATTATATATGTGTTTGGTATTACTGCTTCTGTATGATGTACTCAATGTTCTGTGATATATATAAAAAGAAAGCATTTGATATTTCTCTTTTTGCATATAAAATTATCTCAATTTTTTTTCAATGAGAAATATTTTGGTGGCCTTTTTTGATCTAAGTGAATGTTAGAGATATCCTCCTTGGATATCTTGACCTATCTGATGTTGTTAATCAAAGCATTTGCTTGATTATTTTAATCTGTATGGAAGAGGTCGGATCAGATCCCCTTGGGATTGATCGTCTAGTGATTGAGATATAATATAGATTGTGTATTTCTTGAATAATAGAAAAAGAGTTTGAGAAGAAGAAACAATATCACGATAAAGGGAACATCATATTACTATATTATATAAGATAGTACTGCAATTCCCTAGTATAACTTAGGGATACAGAAAAAGAGTTCTTCCAAAATCAACACACAAGGGGTGTACGAAAACTTGAAAGATACAAAGCATAACTACTTGAGGAGACATAATGCAAGACAAACACTACCAAGAATATAACACCAAACAAATAGTAGTATTAACTCCTACTGATATTACTTGCAAAGGTTGCCCACATTTCAAGTTTGCGGGAGCATTTTTCCACTAGCATCCTTCAGTTTGAAGGTTCCAGGCTTGACCATAGTCGCCATTGAATAAGGACCCGCCCAGAAGGGGGAGAGCTCAGCAGCTTCAATGCTTTGCAGAACTAAGTCTCCAATAGAGATAGGTCAAGGTTTCACTCTCCGATTCTAGTGATGAGTGATCCTTTGGTGGTATGCAGCAGTTCTAAGTGAGACTTCATCTCTTACTTCAGGGAGAAGATCTAAATTTGATCTAAGTCTCTCCTCGTTATTATTGAAGTCAAAAGTCTGAACCCTATTGCTCGGGACTCCAATATCAACTGGTATGACTGCTTTTGTACCAAAAAAGAGGTTATATGAGGTTTCCCTTGTAGGCGTTCTGGTAGTGGTCTGATAAGCCTAGAGGACATTTGGGAGTTCTTCAGCCCATTGCCCCCCAGCCTTTCCTAGGTGTGTCTTCAGCCCTTTCAGAATTGTTTGATTTATAACCTCTATTTGCACATTTGCTCGAGGATGGGCAACAGCTGTGTGGATGAGCTGAATTTGAAAATACTTACAAAAAGATGTAATGTTCTTCCAGTAAACTGTGTCCCGTTATCAGTGATGACTCTCGTAGGAATGCCAAAGTGATAGATTATATTTTTTCATGAGAATTACTTGGCATTTGCTTCAGTAATTTTCGCCAAAGGTTCTTCCTTCACCCATTTGGTGAAGTAATCTACAGTCAGGATAATGAATTTTTGTTGTCCAGTGGTTATTGGGAAATGTCTCATTATATCAATTCCCTATTGGGCAAAAGGCAAAGGGCTCTGAAGTGATGCAAGCTCCAGAGCGGGTGTATGGGTAAGATTGGAATGCAATTGACAGTTTTTGCACTTTTGTGTAAACTTAAGTGCGTCATGTTTCATTGTAGGCCAATAGAATCCCTGTCTCATAATTTTGTAAGCCAACGCTCTTCCTCCTAGATGTTCTCCACATACTCCTGAATGAACTTCTCGGAGCACGTAATATTTTTCTAAAGGTGGGAGACACTTGAGATTTGGAGCGTTTATACAACTCGTCACCAATAATGGTGAAATTTATTGCTTGTCTTCAAAGTCGTGTTGCAGCCATGAGTTATTCAGGTAGTGCTCCATCCTGAAGAAAAGATAAGATGGGATCGATCCAAGACGCTTCTCTTGGTTCATCGATTGATTGTATGACCCATGGACTTTGAATACTTGGAAAGTGGATATCCTGGATACACTCTCTCTTATAGACGTCTCCCGTTATTGATGTAGCATGTTTGGAAATAACATATGCTCTTGTATTTTGCTCTTGAAGAACATGTATGATTTGATACTCTCTTATACGAGCCAAAAGTAACTTTATAATGCTTTAATATTAGGCCAGTTGTGAATTAAGGATATCAAACTCTCCCTCTACTTAGGAGGCGACTAGTTGGGAATCAGTATGGAATATTAGGTTCTGGACCTCACAATCAATTGCTAGTCTTAATCCAGCAATGAAGGCCTCGTATTCTACTGTGTTATTTGTTGTCGGGAACTTGAGTCAGAGCCCATACTCAAGGGTAACTTTATGCGGAGAGATTAATAAAATTTCAGCCCCAGCGTCAGAACTTCTAGAAGGTCCATCGACATACAACATCCAACATGGAGGAGAAGGAAAAGTATTTGGTTGAACATCAGATACTGGGATAGTACATTCAACTATAAAATCTGCAAGTGCTTGTGATTTAATATTGGGCCTAGGCAAGTAGTGGATATCAAATTCTCCAAGCTCTACATACCACCTAGCGAGCCTACCCAATGCTTTGGCTTTTGCAGGATACTTTTAAGCGACAGATTTATGCATACTCTAATTGTATGGGCTTGAAAGTAAGGGCGTAGCTTTCTGGTAGAATAAATTAAAGCCAATGCTATCTTATGTGCTAGAGGATAACATCCCTCTGTTTTAGATCAGATCTTACTAACATAGTAGATGGGGCATTGCACAGCATTTTCCTCTCGTACCAAAACTGAACTTATAGCTTGGGTAAAAATAGCTAAGTACAAATACAACTTTTCTCCTGGTATCAGTTTAGAAAGTAGTGGCAGGAATGCCAAATACTTTCATACCTGTTCAAAGGTTTTTTGACATTCATCAGTCTATTAGAATCCAGAGCCACGAGCACCTCTAAGTATCTTAAAGGAGGACATATATTTATCTCCTAAGCGTGTCAGGAAACGAGATAGTGCTACAATTCTTCCATTTAGCCTTTGGACCTCCTTAATATTCTTTGGTGGCATCATATCTCTCAGTGCCTTAATCTTCTCTAGATTAGCTTCAATTCCTCTATGGGTTACCATAAATCTCAAAAACTTTTCAGAAGCGACTCCAAAAGTGTATTTAGCAGGATTGAGTTTCATATCATAACGTCTTAATAACTGGAAGCACAGTTCCAAGTCAAAGATATGTTGAGATTTTTCAATACTTTTTACCAGCATATCATCTACGTACACCTCCATGGTATGCCCAATAAAGTCTTTGAAAACCTTATTCATCAAGCGCTGATAAGTTGCTTTAGCATTTTTGAGCCCAAAAGGCATCACCCGATAACAGTATAATCCTTTATCTTTTTGAAAAGATGTCGCTTCTTCATTAGCAGGATTAATCTTTATTTGATTATAACCAGAGTATGCATCCATAAAACTCAATATTTGATGTCCAAAGGTGGTATTGACTAACTGGTCAATATGAGGAAGTGGAAAGCTGTCTTTTGGATAAGTTTTACTGAGATATGTGTAATTTGTACACATTCTCTAGGTTCCATTCGTTTTTCATATCATGACAATATTTGGCAACCAAGCGGGATAGTGAACTTCCCGTATAAATCTGGCATCCAAAAGTTTATCCATTTCATGCTTAATTGCTTGTTGACGATCTGGTGAAAAGATTCAGTTCTTTTGGATAATTGGTTTGCATATCGGATTGACCTTGAGGGAGTATACAATCACTTCGGGGTTGATTCCGGGCATATCTGCCCGACTCCATACAAAAAGATCCTGATTTTTATGCAAAAAAAATAGTCAATTTTTTCTTCTTGTTGTCTAATTGAAGTGATCCAATCCGTACCATCTTTAAAGGATGTTCTTCATATATAGATACAGTAGTAAGGTCTTCTACAGGGGAAGCTCTCTAAGAAATATCCTCGCTCCGAAGATCAAATTCCTCGATGCTCAGCGTAACTGTTGGCTTGACCAACCTAAGATAGGAGGTTTGTGCTATTTGTTGATCTCCTCACACTACACTGACCCCTGTTGGGGTATAAAACTTCAGCTTGAGGTAAGAGATAGAAGCGAGATCCCAAAAATTGATTGGAGCAGCCGCACAAAGATAGTGTTGTAAGCAGATTCTGACTTTACAATAATGAACTGAATGGATTGTGTAGTCTGTCGAGGAAATTATCCAAGTACAATTGGGAGACTGATTATCCCTTCTGCTCGTACAGGTCGATTATCAAATCCATACAAAGGACCTGCAGCAGACTGAAGCTTTTCTCTTGAAAGACCCATATTGAGAAAAGTGGAGTAGAATAAGATATCTACAGAGCTTCCGTTGTCCACAAGAATTCTTTTGACACTGTAACACGGGTCACCTTTGCCTGCATTGATAATTAGTGGATCTTGATGAGGGGTTTTTACTCCCTCCAGATCAGAATCGTCAAAGGTGATAGAGTGATCTATACGAGCCTTCTTTGGCGTTGGATTTTCATCTATAGCCAAAAAGACATGATCAGATTGCAAGGGGCCTCCAACGATTATTTCAATTTCACCAACCGTTATTTGGTTATTCGCTTATTGTTTTTGTTGTTGATTTTTTCCCCCATGAGTACTATGAAAGTGACAGTACTGATCTCGATTTTCCATATTTGGCTTCAAAGGATGTGGCCATTTCACTTTATCTTGATCTTAAACTGCCATTAATACATTTGCTCGAGATGTGTTGAGCAGAGTTTACTCCTTCTTCTAACGAGGTTCTGTTCGTGGCAATGGAGGCCTAACCTTGTTTCTTTCACTATAAGGATGAATTATCTATTTCAGGTGCACCTTTGCGCTTCCCATTAGTTTGCTCAAATTATTTTCTATGAGTATTTATGGCTTTATCTGCAGAGATTTATTCCTCCACACTATGAATTAGATCGGTTTATAAATGAACAGTGTCTCGTATGAGTGTCGAATATAAGGGGCCAAGATGAAGGCCTCCAAGAAAGACCCCTCTAAGTAATTCAGGGTCTACTCCTGGAATTTGTCGAGCCTCAATGGAAAATCACTGAAAATACTCATTCAATAATTCTCCTTCATTTTGACGGATCCCGGAGAGGTGGGAGGAATCCTTTGCAATCCTCCGATTGGCTATGAACTGTTCGACGAACACTTTGGCCAATTTGACAAATGAAGGGATCTTTTCAGATGGACAATAGAATCATGGTTGAGCCTGTTCTTTAAGGGTGGCAGGAAAAACCTAACACAGGAGTGCATCCGATGCTCGCTGGATATGCATGATAGTTCTATAGTGGTCGATATGTTCATACGGGTCAAACGTCCCATCGTAGGACTCGATGCTTGATAATTTGAAGCCAACTAGAATGGGGTGTTGAAGAACAGCTTCAATTATAGGTGAGGACTCCTGGAAGTTCCACTGCCGAAGGGTTTGCCTCACATCACCTCCGGAGAACTCTTCTCGTACCAATCTCCATAGTTCATGACGTAGAGTGTTGCGAGGGAGATCATCAACGTGTGGTTGGGCTAAGTCTTCTAAAAGATCTAGAGGAATGCGAGGTTGCCGAGTTGTGGGCGAAGGATTTGTAGAACTTGCTGTATCGGCAAGTTTGTTATCCTTGCGTGACAGCAGATGTCTTCTTAGCGGAGGGAGATGAATCTCTGCTTGAAGATGTTTGAGTTGAACATCTTCGGCCAGTGGTGGAGCTCGAGGGAGAAGAACTTTCTCCCGCTGTGGTAATGCTGGCCGCCGAGTCTCTCATAAGAGTTGAAGGATCTCATTATGAGATTCTTCCATTTTTTGGATCCTCTCTTCTAGAAAGGGTCCTGAGGTTCCTTCTCCAGCGGTATTTTGCCCCCCAGGGTAGAAAGAGGCAGATATCGGGCGCCTATGATTCATAGACTGATCTCTGGACTGGTGGGAGTTGGAGCGAGAAGCTCCAACGATACGACTGCTGCACCTGTTGACCATCGTAGCAATACTTGAAGTTGTGGAATAAGTTTCCCACAGACGACGTCAAACTGTTGCGGACTAGAAAATACGCGGCGATAGAGTTAAAAGTTTTGTCTCAACGTTGTACGAATATCTAGCACACAAACATAGGAGAAATAGCAACACCAAAATTTTTACATGAAAAACCCTGAAAGGGGAAAAACAATGGGACCATGCCCAGTTCCACTAGTGTTTGCTTGAAATACAAGAGTCTGACTCGTCCTTAAAATTTTGACGTCGTTTGGAAGTCTGGCAGAATTCTAGCGTCGGGCAGAATTTCGGCGTCACTTGGGAAGAATTTCGGCGTCACTCGGGCTTCCAGCAGAATTATGGCGTCACTCGGGCATTGGGCAGAACTCCGGCGGTGGTCGAGGAGTTATTCCCTCCTATCCTTCTCTTTTCTTCTTCTCTTCTTCTTGCTTAGGTCTCCTCTCAAGAGAAATGAGAGATCTATTTATAGATTTTCTAGAGTGACATGGCCTGTAAATAGATGAGGGATCAGGGGCAAATATGGAGTGGTTAGGATGAACGGTCGATATTGAATCCTTCGATCATGGACCATTTATTAGGCATTTGAAGGTCTTAATAACTTCATAATTTGGCGATCTTGGGCTCTTTGGATTTGTCTCGTCGAGCCGCTCGATTTTACTATAAGCTCGACAAATTCGGAAACCGTTTGATAACTCAAATTGTGGTACGAACTTTCCAACAATGCTTTAGGTCATTGATTTGGACTCATTTGGGCTCGGATTGAGTCGAATTTGGTGTCGTTGGGTTCGTATTTCCGAGACGCTCAGTTTGACTATTAGTTTGCTAATATCGGAGTTCAGGTGATCCCGGATTTAATTTTTGAAGTTTCCGGATTAATTTTGCCTCAGGATTCATGCCCGATCAGAATAATTTTTTGATGATATATCATTGACCATTACGTACATCGAATATTACTAATTGGGTTTGTTGTGTATTTAAAACTCTACAACAATAAACCTATAAAGTTTTGTTGCTGAAGATCTTCTTTTGACGATTCTTTTTTTTTTTCTTTTAATTATCATAGTAGTATTTTTTTTTTTTGTATTATTAAATACCTAGAACTGATATTTTTAATTATCATAGTAGTGACCATTACATCATCTGATATGTTTTAACATCTCGATGCTCTAATTATCTTTAAATTAGATTATCATAGATGCTCACTTTGACTACAAACATATCATATATATCTGAAAAACATTCTTCTAGAAATTTCATTTTGATTCAAAATGTATAAGAACCATTGGACTTTAATCAAGCATTTTTTGTCCCATTAGTTTTATCCCATCAAATCATACTAATCGATTAAATTATAATTTTTTTCAATAAAGAAATTAATTTTCAAATTTTATATTTTAAATATTCAATTATTTGAGATTTGAAATTTTGTATCAAAATCTAATTGTTTTGTAAGGATTGTAAAAATTGCTTCAATAAAACCTAAAACTTTTCTATAATAATAATTGTTCTTGTGTTATAGAGAACAGCTAAAAGATTTTTTAAATTTATACTCGATATATTTTAAACTTCTAAGTGTTTTAATGTATATCTATATTTTCAAATATATTACATACTAATTAATCAAAATTATTATGTATTCACACGTTTCCAAATCCTTTCAATAATATTAGAGAGAAAATCCTATCAAGTAAAACAATCAAATCATAAAAAAGGAAACTGACCAACCCATCTGTACCCATCTTGCTCTCCAAAACTCATAATCTTCTCTACTCTCTCTTCATCTTCGTCTTGCTTTTTACTGTTAACAATGAATCCCATTGAGACGAAGAAGAAAGGTAAAGGCAGGAAAAAGATAGAAATAAAGCGCATCGACAAAGAAGCAAACCGGCAAGTATGTTTCTCGAAACGCCGCCAAGGTCTTTTCAAAAAGGCTAACGAGCTGTGCACCCTCTGCAGAGCCGAAGTCGCCATTATCGTCTTCTCAATTGCCGGCAAACCTTACTCCTTTGGTCATCCCTCCGTCGACCATGTCCTTCAGCGCTTTACCAACGTTCCTTTCACATCTGAGTCCAGATCTGCCGCAACAACTTCATTTCATCCGATGAACGAAGAGTTAGCTTATTTGTGCAAGAAGTTAGAGGAGGAGAGAAATAAGGGTAGAGCTCTGAAAGTGGCTCAGAAGGCTTTGTCGCCAGTCTCAAATTCTTTTTGGTGGGATATTAACTTGAGTTTAATGGGAATGGAGGAGTTGACAGAGTATGAAAAAGTTTTGCTCGAACTCCAAGCCATAATTTCACAGCTAGCGCAACAAAGCTGCTGCCATGCTCCTGAACCGGTAATCCGGCAGATTGATGGCTCATCTATGGCTGAAGTTGGAGAAGCAGATTATATTTTGTTGCAACAGCAGTGGCAAAATTATGAATTAGCTTAATGTGACTGTATCAATAGAGCTTGGCCTTGTTATAGATTTGTATGTTCTTATTTTTTAAACAGTATTTGTAAGTTGGCATAAAATAGCTCGCTATTAACAGATTCTTTTGCCTAAATAAATTTTTGTTTCTCTAAGGGCTGAAATTGAACTCTGCTAATGTCCCTTAGAATTGTAACAAAGTTTTTTTTTTTTTTTTAAATAATGAATAAAAAAATAACACATACTTTAGGTAGTAAGTATATTTTATTTCATATCAAAATATAAATAAAATGAAATAACTAATTTAAATTAACTTAGTAAATAATTTACTAAACTAATTCACATAATTAACTAATAAAAATTAAGTAATTAACTAATATTTATTTTTAATTAATTATTAATTTTAATATTCTATCAGTTATAATTTAAATAAAAAAGAATAACTATTTTAACAAAGTATATCTCATGGTCAAGTAGATGGGCATGATGTTTCATGGGGAAGGAGGGGAGTGGGGTTCGTATCTGTAAAAGCGGGCAGGGGGCCGTCAGCAGGCAGCAGGTGACTCGGAGCAGGGAACCAGTGGGCAAGCTTGAGTGGTTCGTCGGCAAGCAGGCTAGCATGGTCGACATACTTGTTGTTTTTTTAACGGATTTTTTTTTCCGGTATATATTTTTTCAACAAATTTTTTTCCTCAGGAAACATATATTTATGCCGAAAATTCAATTATTTTCACAAGGAAAATTTGCCTGAAAAAGTGTTTTTTCTGTAGTGATCATCACGAGTAGGAGGAAAGGAATGCTGGTCCAATAAGCCTAAAGCATGACTTAACCACTTGGCTAGCCATCTTCTCTTTTAAGCATGATGACTCACCAGGAAAACTCAGTACTCTCCAGCTTTACATTTTAGCCGAATTGATAAAAGCAAGTGTTTCATTATGATTAATATGGAGCATTTAGTTAGATTTTATTTCCTTTAGGGGGATGGGTAAATTCTGCTTCTTTTTAAACAAAAGGGAAAATTTATTTATGTGAGAGAATTAGAAATTAAATAATTAAGTTGGCACAAATGAAAACAAAGAAAAAAGCTACATAAAGAACTTACACTATCGTTCATGGTGCTTAAGAATGTTGAGTAACAACGAAGGGAAGGACTTCTTCACAACCTGCCAAACGGTTTTTAGATAGCCCCGAAATAAGAATTCAAAGAACTTGCTAAGGATGATGTTCTTATCCATCTAAATCTCCAAACTTATGGGAAAGCAAAGAAAAGACAATGAAATTTTTTAGCTACAAAAAATGAAATACAATTAGATGCAAAAGGGAGATTAGAAGAACTTAGCTTAAAATGCAACATCCTTAATAATGCCTAGAATAAGCCTATGATACCACTAATTGAATCTAATTACCATAAACAACCCCTATAAACCAACAGACAAAGAATTAGTACAAATTCAATGGTAGAACACTAGAAACCAATTTTTTCAGATATAACTGAGAATGAAAAATTAACAGAAATGTATATTACGAAGATTCCATGAATCCATCTTAACACAATCTCGGGCATGAAAGTTTCATAAGCCTTTGAACTCTTGAAATTGATCCATTCTTAAAGGTAATTATATCATTAACAAAATAAAGGAGTGTGATGCTAAAATGACATTTAGTTTTATATTGCTTAGAAGAAAATTCATTAAAAAAATTTAGATAAGATCTAAGAGATGGTATACATGCATTAAATAAAAAATAATGTTGGGAATAAGGGGGGTTTCCTTGTTATAACCTCTAGAGGACTTGAAAAAACATGTATTATAATCATTAATCAAAATAAAGAACCGATAACTATTGATACAAGAAACAACTAAATTAATAAAGAAGTTAAAAAAATCATAAAAATCAAAAGAAGAAAACTCCAACTTATTGTATCACAAGCTTCAGAAAGATCTGATTTGACAAAAAGACGAATCTTTAAATTTAAACCATTTATGAGTTTTGGGCAAAATAAAATTATCTTTAAAAATCTTTCCTTTAATAAAACCATTTTTATTAGGAGAATCAATTTTGGACAGAGTAGAGGATAATTTGTTGATTATGATTTTTGAAATAATTATGCAAAAATAAAAAGGGTTACTCCGATGAAAGTGAGCAAATAAACATTAACTAGGAGAAACTTTTATGTTTTAAAATATCCTGAACTTATGATAGATAATAATTTGTGTACATTGATTGATCTATCTAATTGGTATTGTGAATCAAAGCATATGCAACATGTCTCTACTGGGTTCTCTGGAGTTTCTTACAATGATCTCCTTCACTACAGTGATACTATCTCCAAAACCATCACTCTTTTTCTCTCACATTTTGGGCAGAGTAGAGTTTTAAGAATAGATAGAACCAGATTTTTCTTGGAATAATAGATACAAACACCCCTTGCTTTATGAACCATCACTCTTTTTCTCTCACATATACTCACTCTCTATTGGACCCTACCTAGGACGGAGTAAAAATGATAAAATGGACAACACCTTCAATAATTTGGCGATGTTATTTATAATAAATAATTAATAGCTAATTCAAGGTCCATGATACTCAAAGTAGTAGTATTCCAGCCCTCTTGAAATGAACTAACGTCGCGGTGCTGATGAAGTACTCTGCTGCGGAGTGCTGACTAAATCGACATGTCATTTCAAAATGAGTAAATGAATTAGCAACCCTACTGCGATGCTTTAGCGATTTGGTTCTATGACACTCTATATAGCATTGAAGAGTTTAAGTTATTTGGTGCTGTGATTCTTGGATGGTACTTTGAAGATGAAGACCTGCAGTTGCACTTTTTACTCTATGCTCTTAAGGTTGTAATATTGCCTTGGATGCGGTAATGCTTTAAAGTACGATGCTTGTTCTTTTATACATTTTCATGTTTTTCAATTTGAATTTTCCTGCACAAAAATTTAAAGGGAGGAAATGTTAATGCAAAACTTGATAGCTTAAATCATAACAAATTTTACATTATTAAAACTGACAATTTGATCTGCAATGGTATGAGGGCTCAGGTTTAGGTTGGACAAGATGACTCAAACTCTCCCCATTTTCCCTAGTAAGTGCTTAAAAGATTGGATTTTATTTTTAGTTAAAAAAGAAATGGGGAACAAATGCTCCTTCTAAAGTTTTCCAAGGACTTCTGCATGGACACAAAGAAAATAAATTAAGGACTGGTGCTTAAAACCTACCAAAGTTGAACCTCTAATCTTATCCGGAGATATTGATTAATAAATTTTTCTACATTTATAGTCAGGCTAGTTTTAATGATATATTTTTAAAAACTATCTTTTTTATGACCTCATTAATGTTAGTGGTTGACATTAGTCTTGCAGAAATGAAGTAATGTAAAGACTTACAAACTTAGTAAAATAAAGAGTAGGAAACTCTATAATGTTTCCCTCTTCACATTCTATTGAGCATTAAAGTTAGATATGGTAAGGAATTTTAGGATGGCATCACTATTTATAGGTGTGTTAAAAAAGTCCATACAGTCATCTAGTTTATAATTTTGGGTCTCATAAATTTTATTTATTTGGAAGCTATCTACAAAGATATACATACCCCAAATAAAAATACTGTTGTCATGAGGCTCCTTCACATTCAGAAAGAGTTCCCGAACAATAAGGACTATACATGTAATAGACCCAGCACAAAAGGCTTATCATCCTTCATTTATTATCATCAGCTCTGCTTGTCCCCTAATACTACAAAATTCTATATGTTAGATAAATTTATTATAGATAACGAAATGATTACGCCTCTTTTCAATGACAAAACTAACAAATTTTCCTTGTAAAATAAAGAAGAGGATTATGAGTACATCTTCTTGCCCAATGCGATCTTGGATACTATTATCCTCCACACGAAAGGACTCTTGCTCTAAATTTGAAAATTTTGAAATGCATGGGTAAATGAGTAAAACTAATAACACTGCGGTGCTAGTCGATCAATTTAACTAGTCAAATGAAAGGATCGACTATAGAGTGTTATAGTCAGGTACAATCACAATGCTCATACTTTGGAACTTAAAACACCAGCCTTTTAATCAGTTCCCTGTCACGATATTCAACTCATATTAGCGTCGTAATGCTTGGGAAGACCACCTCCATGGAGCTCAAATAATATTCTCAATAGGGTTTATGGAGGTGCTACGACGCTTACTCAATTTAGAAAAAAACTCAAGGGCATTATTCCACGATGCTTGATCTCATTTTTATATGAGGTAACTAGAACCTGCTTTGAGTTTTTTGCTGGTGACCTAATGATTGGAAGCTATCCACTTCTCAGCCATATTGGTCATAATAAAAAAACATATTATAAGAGAAAAAAAAAACTGTGTTGTGATGTATATAAATTAATGCGGAGTAAGCTAGTGAAACTAGACAATCTCAATATACACGCTTAAAAGAAAAACATTGCAAAGAGGCAGATGAGCCTTATATGGAACTTTATGTACAACCCTAATAAAAGGCCATACACTTAGCACCTACAAAAAAATATGTAATAAGGCATAAGCTCAAGTAATCTCTCTACTCTTCACTCTTATCACCTAATTTAAATATATACTTATTGGTCGAGTATTAAGAAAGTTATTCATGAATGTTGATGGAAATTTGCATTTGATAAGTAATTTTTTTTCTTTTACCTTATTTTATTTATGAAGCCATGTTTATATAAGCAGTATGAAAAAAAATTTAGTACTAAATGAATCCATCATAGTAGAGCTTATAATACCAAAAATATATATTATGAACCTATCTTGTCACACATATTCAATTTTTTTACACTTGATTATTTGATACATGACCCTATTAAAGTAAAAGAGCGATGGTCATAGCTTTATCACCTACAAAAGAGAATATTTTTATAATACTCTTTAGTGTAATAAAGTAGCAAATCAATTAAACACAAGCTAAAAATCTCAAATCTAACAAATAATGGTCCAACGATTCCCATTTATCACAATAGAAAAAAAATTTCTTCCCACCTTGCATTATATGCTCCTACTATAGGCATTTTTATCTTCCCAAGTTTTCATATAATCTTTTATCTATTCAAAAATTAACATCTAATAGCAACTACATTTTCTATTTCATATTCTCTCAAGAATCTTAACCTTTCACTCCATAATCACCTCAAATATTTGTTATTAATGCTTAGATATTCCTCTTCAAGCCATTGCATCAATGATACACCAGAAGGGCAAGTCTCACAATATCCATTCTCATCCTTTTTGTAATGCATGTAGTTATTATAAAATTCACAAACATTCCTTTTCGAATGTTTATTAGAAAGTATCAAAAGTTGTTTTAAATAGTGTATTTTTACGTAAGATCTTCATAAGTACATTCTTTATATCCATGATATAAGTTGACAATTGACTTTTTCTAGCCACAAGATCAATTGTAAAAAAATCACTTGGATATGATTATTAAAATCAAGGCGTCAATTTCTCCAATAAAGAAGGTTTAAATATTTTGATTCTCTGCTTCAAATTTATTCATTTTGTAAATATTCTTTTCAATGTGGTCATATTTTTGTAATTTAAATAACTTTCACTTTAAAAATGTTAATTAATAGGTTTGCTTCACAGTATTAGATAAGTTTAAGATTTTGACTCTCCTATTTGTCGTCAAGCCTAAACTTCACAATAATAATTTCATGTATATAAAATGCTAATTAATAAGTTTACTTCACAGTAAAAGATAAGAAAAATTTATAATATGTAAAAATAAAGCATATCAAAAAAGTATAAAATTAATAATTTTACTTTTCAAAATGCCACCAAGGTCATTTCAAATAGGCTAATGAGCTCAGCACACTTTACATGCCCACACTACACTATCATCGTATTCTTTCTTGGGGGAAGACTTACTCTTTTGTCCACCTCTGAGTTGGCAATGCCTTCCATCACTTTTTTAATGTCGTTCCTACCCCCATCTGAAAGCTCGATGTTGACAATAAAAAAGTGCTCTTAAGGCTTTTTTGGTTGGATAATAACTTATGTTTAATGGGAATCAAAATGTTGAGAGCAAGGGCGTAACTAGCCTTTCATTTTAGGAGGGGGCAAAATTTTCATATAAATAGACAAAATTAAATTAAATAAAATAAAGTGGCATAATTCAAAGCAAAATATTGTATTACATAATAAAAATCAATTAAAATTTATTACAAGCTTAATAATCTATTTTATATCTTTTGATAATGTTGCATTACAACTTCGTTAGGAATCAAATAAAACACATCTTCGTCAATGTAAGTACCAAACAATCATCAACCCAATCATCACTTATCCTTCTACGTAATCGATGTTTGATAATCCTCTTTGCAGAAAATTCTCTTTATACTGTAGTAGTGGCAATTGATAAAGTTAATGCTAAATGATAATTTTAAAAACCAGATGATATACACAACCCTTCTTAACCTTAACATTTTGATTTGCAAGATAAATAATATTTTTTAGAGAGATGAACTCATAATTAGTGCACATATCGATGATATAAGTTGACAATTGGCTTTTTAGAGCCATAAGATCAATTATAAAAAAATCACTTGGATATAATTTTGCTAGACGTATCAATTTCTTCTCATCGTAAGTATTGAATGAATCAGTTGGATTTAAGTATGTCATATAAAGAATCAAATCAGTACTAGATTAATAAATATAATTATTTAGCTCTTAAAGTTGCATGTCAATCACAGTGTAGAATAGCTCTATACGATAATGATGTAGGTTTAATATTTCTTCACCTCTTCCTATTGATCGACAGCGAGTTTTGTATGTATTATTCATGTTTGAACTTTAACTTCAAAAATACTACAAAAACTTGATACCTCTCAAGTAAAGCAGTCCATCCATTCTCCCTTAGAATATGTAGTCGTTGTTTGGATATTTTCATCAATTTCATTACATTTTATATGTATTGATTTTTCTTTTGTAATAATTGTGATAACTCATATGTGATTTCCAAGATATCAATCATTAAATGCATTGTGAAAATAAAATAAAAGAATCTATTATATTAATCAGAGCATCTGCTTCAACCAAATGTTGATCATGCTCCCATTCTTCTTTAACAATCTCAAGCACCTCAATTACGAAAGCATACATTCTCATGAGACTAATTAAAGAATGATAATATAAACTCCATCAAATATCATCATATCTTTGTAAATTAGTCTCTTGATTTAAACCTTGATCTCTTAACAGACAATTTCATCATTATGATTTGCAAGGAAATCAAGAAGCTCCAAATAATTTTCTCGATTCATTTATTCGGATGACTTGTCATGCCCACAAAACGATAACCCTTGATCTAATAGAAATCGAATACAATCTACCACAGTAGTTAACATGATCCTATAATCTTTTTTGTTCTTCTCCTCATTACTGAACCATAACGTAGAAAGTTTGTGTTCGTGATTCTTCAACAAATCTTCACTTTCTTGTCTTTCCTTGTTATGCTCACTACTATGCTCTCCAACATGAACAAGTAGTTTTTCTTTCTTCTTTCAATTTATGAATCCTTCGCCAAAAAATGAGTCTCCACCAGCTTGGCCCTTCCTAATTTATTCTTGGGGTTTGAATAGGTAGAAATAAAGGCAGAAAATATCATCTTTTTGTATGTTGTACTCTAACCAATCAGCATATTCTTCAAATCATTTAGGATTAAACCTGCGTGCAATATTCCCAATTAATGTTTGGGGGAATTGATGACTTCTTGGTTGATGTGGTCTCTTTAAAAGATAAGTTCTTCGAATTTAGTCCCTATCATTTATATCATAACTCCATATTGAAGGTCAGAGACCAAGATAAGCTGGGAGATCGATCAAGTCAATCTCTACACATTCTTTCCTCTTTAAATAGTGTTCCATTTATTAAGTCCTATTAAGGTATTCAGGATCAAATTGAAAATTAAATATACATTATTAAGTATACATTATTGAATTCACTCACACCAAATAAATAGATTGATGCAAACACATTAACAGAATGAAAGTAGGATATTAATAAGAACTAAAATTAAAAATTCATTTATGTTGATAAATGCATATACCAAAATATTTTTTATTTAATTAATGTCTTAAATTAATTGATTTAACCTATGTAGTACATTATAAATTTTTTTTAATTATAATGCATATTTTATGTATGTACTTTAATTATTTCAATTATAGGAAATGAAATTAGAGGAGTTTATATTAAGATTGATGAGATTTACCATGAATTAGGTAAATCTTAATCTCTCTAAATATTATGAGAGCCAAATATTAACAATAATTCTTCTAAGATAATTCTATGATGTTTATCAATTAAACTAATATCAGATTAATTATTCTGAGCTTAACAAAGTTAAAATAGCTTATGTATTTGCTTATTCTCTTCAAATGTAATAAAAACCAAATATTAACCATAAATCCTCTTGGAATGTGAGTGAGATATATAGTATATTACTCTCTTGATTAAATATTAAGAACTATGATGCTTTTTCTATTGTGGTAGCCCGATCTATTGCTGTTTATAGGGATATAAATTTGTTTAATTGGAATATATTATAGACAAAGCCCTACATGGGGTCCTAGTTGGGTACCCATGATTTACTCGGATGGGCTTTGCCCATCCATGCCCACCCATGGTGACTTTCGGGATGTCGTACCCACCTATATCAACTCACTTTACATGTTTTTTTGAACACAGCCTGCCATAGACTGATGCCCTTGAGGCTTGTTGCCCTTTGCATTGATCGCAAACTTTCAGGCCGCATGTTAAAATTTATTGTAGTCGCAGCGTGCTTAAGTGTTGCACACTGTGTAGTGAGGATTGCAGTAATATAAGATATACAGTGATTAGCAATGTAAATCAATTTATCCCCCAATGTTGAGTACCCATCTATACCTACCCATAAGGCCATGGGCGTACCCATAGCATTTCTCCAAGGGTGATACGTAATGGCTTGATTATAAGATGTAGTAATAATAACAGATTGAGGAATCATAAGCATGCCATGAATAAATTTTGTCCTTTGATGACATGTTTTCAATCTAGTTTGCTTAAGATGTGCAGAAATAGGTTGTTGTTGTGGAGGCTATAGACTTTGTGGAAGTAAAGAAGGGCCAGAAGAAGACATGGAGCCATTTATAGAATTTGGAGATGAGATAGGCAAAAAAGGATTATGTTCTGGAGAAATGGGTTGAATTGTAGGTAAAGTAGATGGACAGGATGGTGTAGTAAATGTAGGAGTTGTCGCATGAAGAGAAGTTGGTGTTAATAGAAAGCGATTTTGAGGTGGATTAAGTAATGGGTTTGGTGATGATGATGAAGTGGAGCTAAATGGAAATATATTTTCATAGAAAACAACATGATGAAAGAAATAGATTCGGTTGGTTTGTGAATTTAGACAACGATAACCCTAGTGAGAAGTAGAGTAACCCAGGAATATGCACTCATGAGAATGAGGTGATAATTTATTTTTTGAAAGTGGTTGAAGCCAAGGGAAGCAGAGACAACCAAATATTCTCAAATGGTTGTAGGATGTTAATGTGTCATATACTAGTTGATAAAGAATTTGAAGACAACAAGCTTTGGTTGGTAAGATGTTAATAAGATGGTTGGAGGTTAAGAGAGCTTCAGCCCAAAAAATTTGTGGAAGATGAGCATTATGAAGAAGTGCTCTGGTTGTTTCGAGAAGATGACGATGCTTGCGTTCTACATGTCCATTCTGTTCAGGTGTATAAGGACAGCTGAATTTGTGAGTGATACCATGTTGAGTTAAGAAAGTGCAAAAAAGAGTTCTTGTGTACTCTCTGCCACCATCTGTTCTTAGAGTTTGAATAAAAGTATTAAAGGAGTTCTTTATAAGTTGGTGAAAATGCTAAAATTTTGAGAATGACTCATCTTTAGAATGCATAAGATAAATCCAAGTATATCTTGTGTGATCATCTATAAACAGAATATAATAACCAAACCATTAAAAGATGTGACAGGAGCTGGTCCCCAAACATCAGAATGTATTAATTGAAAGGGTTTAAGTACATGACAAGTAGATGAAGTAAAAGGTAACTTGTGACTCTTGGTCACATTACAAGATGTACATATAAAGGTAGAAGGAGTACATATAGATAGAACTATATTAGAAAGAAATTACAAAATCCAAAGATTCGGATGACCAAGACGTGCATGCTATGGCTCGGGTAAGCAGACTGTGGATTACAAGGCTTGAGGAGAAGCAGTGGAGACCATTGGAACAAGATAAAGACCATCTCGTGAATGATCACGAAGAAGGATGCTATTGTCCGAGAGATCCTTAATAAGAAAACCATGAGCATCAAACAATATAGAACAATTATTATCAGAAGTTACTTTGTTAAAGAAGATTATGAGAAAGAAGTGGAACATGTTGAAGATTTTTAAGACGAAGCTTACAGTTAGTATTGGGAAGAGGAAGGACTCCTTGCCCAGTATGTTGAATTGGAAGAGTATTTTTGCTAGCAACAGAGATGAAATCAGCTCCGAAATATGGTGTGGGTTGTTGTAGTTGAGTAGCATCAGATGTCAAATGAGAGGATGCATCGGAATCTAATACCCATTCAGTGATCGGAGAGGTCAAATCGCTATTTGAGTTGGTGAGCAGGGCACGTGGGTTGGCAGTTGAAGAAGTTGGAGCATATTGTATATTGCAATGATGCCAACAATTTAAAGCAACATGACCAAGCTTTCTACAAATTTGGCATGTTGGACAGATAACTGTCGGAACAGATGATCGATTGCTATTGTAATTTTATGTGTATGAAGCATTTGATCCATAAGAACCTGTTCTGAAGGGAGCTCCTCTTCCTCTAGCTCTTGAGGAAAATCTACCATGGGGTTTGTTAGAACGTGCTGTCCACAATGCAGTGTGATCTAAAGGAGGCGGAACCTCCTTTTGTTGCTCATTTTGTAAGTTAATTTCTTCACTGCACAAAAGAGAATACAGTGCATCTTGACTAACCATCTGCTGGGTTGTGCGGATAGCAGATTTGAATGGGTTGTAGATAGACGGCAATCGATTTAATGTATGTAAAATAACATCTTGTTGACCTCATTTTTTTATGAGGTCACTAGGGACCCATCTAGTCTCCAGATCGATCCTGACCATACATCAATCTAGGCCCCATACCCTAGGATCTACCTTGACCCTAGGATTCTTCCAGATCAATCTAAACCCTAGGATTCTTCTAGATCTAGACCTTAGGATCTATTCTAGATCCTAGGATCCTTCTAGAATCTAAATCTTAGAATCTATTCTAGGTCCTAGGATTCTTCCAAATTCCAGGCCTCGGGATTCATCTAGGTCCTAAGATTCTTCTAGAATCCAGAACTTAGGATCTACTCGAGAACCTAGGGATTTTATAGACTTCAGATCTTAGGATATATTCTAGACCCTAAGATTCTCTTAGATCCAGACCTTATGATCTTCTCAGGCCTTAGGAGCTACCTAGACCTTAGATCAATCCAGACCTTGAGATTAATTTAGATCTCAGATCAATTCAAACTTAAAACCAATCCTGGCCTTAAGCTAACCCAGATCTCAATTCAAATCAAACCTCAATCAAAATCCAGACTCCAGTCCAGTTCAAGATCTTAATCTCCAGTTCAAACCTTGATCTTATTTTTGATCAAACGTTAACCTTATCCAATCAATTATGATCCTCCAAATGATCATAAGTGATTTAGATAACTCAAACTTAATCAATCAAACTCAAAATCCAGATTAGATCTAAAATCCAGATTCAAATCCTAAGTCTTAAGGCCCTGTCCTAAAGGCCTATTTCAGTGAATTTTCAAACTCTTCAAAACCCAGTCAATTGACCTCTGATTCAGAGTCTATCACTTCCAAAGTGTTAAGACATGTCTCTGGAGGCAACCCTCCAAATTTGAGCCCATTCTGAGGTCTCTAACTCTAGAAACTAAATAAAAATTCAAAGGCTGTAAAACCTTTAAATATTTACGGCCTATGCCACTGGACCTGTCACGTAGACGATCCTGACCTTAGAGCCTTCACCGAAGCCTATAATCACTTCCAGACCCTTAATCTTGACTTGTTAATCATTAAACTGCATTTTGTTGGACTCATTTAAGCCCCCAGTGCACCTGAGGTCAAAATGACCAAAATACCCCATAGGGTTGTGAATAGTCATTTTGGATCAAATGAGCTCCAAATCAAATGCAACCACTTCCAACAAGTTTCAAATATCAATTTTAACCTGTTGGACTCAAATCTAGACCCTGGGTCAACCTGGTTGACCAAGTCAACCTAGGTTGACCAAACAGACCCTTAAGGGTCAAAATATGCAATTTGACTGAATTGACCTCCCCAGACATTGGGACCACCTCTAGTGGTCTCCAAGTGTCAGTTCAGATTGATCGAACCCATTTCCAGACCCTGGACCCACCTGGTTGACCAAGTCAACCAGGGTTGACCCAATCAACCTTTAAACACCTTTATGTTGAATCAAGCCTCAAACATATTTAAACCTCGTCAAATTCTCAAACCCTTATCATTTGATATTTACAATATTTTTGAATACACCATGAACCAAGTCATGGTCATTTTGACCAAGTCAACATTTTTAGACTTGGTCAAACTAGGTCAAACTCCCTCTCATGCCTTCAAAACTCAAACCCTTGAACATCAAATCCCCTCCATGACCTTCAATTAGCTAAATAAATCTCTTTGCATGCCATGTCAGTTGATTGGACCTATTGACTGATCAAACCAGTCAAAAAATGGTCAAAGGGGCTTCCATGTAGTTAAAACCCTTAACCAAACTTATTAAATCCAAATCCCATTTAACTCCTGCTAACTAAGTTTCTTCTGGAACCTTCTTGGAGTATTTTTCAACCCTTGATCAAAGATCCAAAGGTCTCAAATCATCCCATATGCTCAAAAGGACATAGGAGGCCTTTCCACCTCACTAGTCCTTATGTCCTTGATTCTCGAGCCTTCCAACCACTCCCTTGACATGTGGCATCATCTGGGAGTCCATCCAGCAAATCTCAGCCACTCATTCAATCAGGGAATGAGTGAATAGGGAAAAACACCCTTTAAGAGCTCTCATTCTAACCTAGCCATTATCTCTCCATTCAAGCCCTCCCAGAGCTCAAACTCTATTCGTTTGAGCATTCCAGACCTCATCCATATTTTCCCAGCTCGATCCAGCCGGTCAAAACCCGCCGGCAGCCGGATTCCAGCGAGCTTAAGCAAAACTCTATCCAAGTTGATTTGTCGTTGATCCAGGCGCTTTCGAGCTGGATTTTCTTCTACAAAATGGAGCGTGGACATCCTAAAAATGCAACACGCCTTTAAATGGATTAAACCGTCCATTAAATGAGGTATAAACTGAAACCCTAGATTTAGGTACACTAGATTAAATAGAATTTCTTATAGTGTATTTCAAGTCTTATGGTTATATCCCCATTGATGCTCTTCGTTAAGGGATTCAGAGTTTAAAATTGCAAGTCAAATGATCAAGCCAATATTTCAAACGAGTCTTTTCTTTGATTGAGGTTTCGGTTTCATAACGTGCATGAACTGCACGTTTTCTAGGCCATTGATCGTATGATCAACGGTGCAGATTGATCCTCACTGCAGTTCTGTTCGACCGCTCGGTCGATCCCGCATTTAAATCTCCTTCCGACGTGATCTGATTCGCCCATTACAAACTGCGGGATCGAGCCCAACCCTTCGATTTCGCTAGATTAAGATCGGCCGTGTGGTTTGATCTCGACCCTTAGATCAAACCATGTGTGATCTAATGGCCGCGACGAGATGCCATGCTGGATAAGTAAGCGGGGCCCATTTGAGCGCCGTCATTAATCATTGGCGCCGCCACCTCTGTACTGGACGAAGCAGGAGGCGCCACGTGGTCTCCGCCATAGCCTGAGTTAATTAAAGGGTTTTAAATTAGTTTTAAAACTATTTTAATTACATAAAGTTTAAAAAAATGTTTAAAAATTATTTATAAATCCAAAAAGTAATTTTAAAATATCAAAATTCTCATAATTTCAAAATCTTTCAAATAAAATTAAAATTACTTTGAAATATTTAATATATTTTAAATAATTTTAAAATGCTTAAAGTTTAATATTTTAATTAGTAATTAATTAAAATAAATCAAACTAATTAATAATTTCAAAATAATTTATTTTGAAATTTGTTTGAGATCATAGAGAATATTTTAAAATGAAATATTTTAATTGTATTTTAATATATTAAAAAAATATTTGAGATTCTTTAAATAATTTAAATATCTAATTTATATTTAACTATTAAATTAAAGATTTTGAATAATCAAATATTTAATTTCAAAATATTTTAAATAAATCAGAGATTTCTCAAATGTATTTTAAAACATTTTGATAATATTTTTATTTATTTAATTTTAAAATTTATATTTGGTATATATGTTTATATATATGCATATTTTAAAATATATTTTAAAACTATATGTCTTTAAATGTTTAAATTTTGAGAGATTTCTTGAAATCTTAATCCTAGATTAAGCTTGATTGAATTGAATTAATGAGGAAGTGATTAGTGAACAATCATATCTTGATTATTCACTAATCTATTTATCATTTAGATATTCTTTTGCATGCTTAGGGTGCACACACTCGCACTTAGCCAAGGGATCTCCTAGTCTAAGGATTTGATTGTGTTGTTATGTGTGTTTTCTTATATGTTGTCCAAGGGTTAGATAGAACAATTGATTTAAACCTAGCTAACCTAGTGACATTAAGTACAAAAATTAAGGACTTCGATTAGAAAACTTAAATAATTCATTGTGATTAGGATTTACACCCTCTTGACTTGAAATTTAAACCATTTAAACTTAGTGACACTTTCAGCCACTAGAAAAATTTTCACTGATATTTGAAGTCATTAAGCCCCTTAACCAATTTTCTTAAGATTAAACCTTAATTAAACATTAAGCCTTCCAAAAATTCTAATAAATCAAGTTTAAATTCAAAAAAAATACAAACAATAACTCTAACTGACCAAATTTGAATCCTTAACAAATGAAAATTAAAAGCCCCATGATTTGACAGTAAATTAAACCTTAATTTATTTTTAATTAAAATTCAATATTTAATTGATATAATTAATTATAAATAATTTAAAAATTCCAAAAATTTCTCAAGCACTTGGGAATCTCTTCTTAGGTCATTCCTGACCTTTGGAGCTGATTTCAAGGAGTTGGGACTTCATTTGGAGAAAAATCATAAAAAGGCCCTCTAATTAAGCAATTTTAGAAATTCATTAAATACCTCAAATTTCAAACCTTCATAACTAATTCAAGAAAAATCCAAATCACTTGCATTAAACTCATAATAATGTATAATATTTATTAAAAATATTAAAATTCTAGAAAAGCATCAAATTCAAAAAGTCAACAAATCGGTCAACTTTAAGTCAAAATTAGACCAAGACTTGAAACCTTCGTAGTAAAATGTAGAAAAATCCAATTTCAGTGTACTTACTGTCTAACTGATCGTATTAAGGTCTTGTATTTTTATAAAATATTAAATTTCCAGAAAACACTTTAAATTAAAAGTCATTTTCTAACCCTTAATTAAATGATTAAAATATTCCAAAAATTCTAAAAAACTCAAAATCACTCTAAAACTCCAAAAATGTTAGTTTAATGTTTAAAAAACTCAATAAACCTTTTAAAACATAACAACCATCCTAAAGATGAAGTTTATTGGATGGACTACTCCGGACTGCGGGACTAGGTGTCCTAAAGAGGCTGGTTCCTCGAGCCTGGTGGCACAACACCACGAATGGATTCTAAGGGGTGTTAAACCTTAAAATAGATTAATCATTAATTATTTAATATTTTTTAAAATATCTAATTCAATTACATTAATTTGGTTTATCGGCTGGACTACTCCGGTCTACGTAGCTAAGTGTCCTAAGGAGGCTGATTCCTCGAGCCTAGTGACACAACGCCACGAATATTTAATGGAAAACTTAAACTAATAAAACTTTAAAATTTAGCAACTAAACACTTTTAATAAAATTTATTAACCTTCAAACACTAATTAAATCAAATCACTTAATTATACCGGGTACCACTGGGTAACCCAAGCTTACGAGGCTATTAACTTAGCCACAAGGAAGGTGAAATAAACTTTACGGCCTCGGTGTGAAACAAAGGTGGTATCTAACAAACAATTGAATAACTTTTTAAAATCAATTTTAAATTATTAATACTTAAACTTTAATTAATTTTTTCCCTTAAACCTTGCAACCAATGAGAACCTTAAGCAACTTTAACAAATTACCTTCTATAGGACATATCAAAACCACGCAGCCTTTGTACCCACTTTAGATGATTTATTAGGACAACAAACTCTAATTTTAGGCTAGCCCGGTGTTTACTTTTCCGCTGTGTCAGATTTTCGAGTTTTCACTACATGCTGTTTGTTATGCTAGCATTGATGTGATTGTTTGTTTATTTACTGCACCCTGTATTGTAATTAATTGAACATTTAAATTTCATATATAAACTGCTTGAGATCAGATATTAATTGCTTGGGATTGTATACAAATGTTGATTATTAGGATAACCCTGCAGGATCGAGTTTAGATTTTTCAATTTTGATTCATTTAAATTTGATTTGATTTGTGTTGTAATTTCAAGTGATTTGAGATGGGATAACATCCAATTTGGAATCCAAAGAGGAAGGGACATACCTTAGGGGAGAGTCCCTATCCATTTGGAGCTTCAAATTAGGATGATTTTGAAATATCCAAAGAGAAAAGATAACACCCCTTCCAAGGGGGAGTTTCTTTTTATTTGGATATCCGGACCCGACAATCCGAGAAATAGCAGAAGGACGAAGAAGTGGATAACGAGAAGACCCATTCTCAAAGTCACTTGAGTCTTAGGATATAATCCGGGTTGTTGTCAATGGTGCCCGGCCACTTTAATTTTCTGCAAATTCTGTGATGTAATAATAAGTGGCACTTGCCACATGGACATTCAATTTGAGCTATTAATTTAATTGATTTATTTATTGATTGATGTGTTGATTGTGATATAAGATTGCTTGCTTTTAGTAGTTTTTTGGCGCTTTTGCATGACGATCTTTGTTTTAGCCTGGAATCCGATTGTAGGCTCTTAAGGACTTATTAAAATTTTTCTATTTAAATCAAATTAAAAATTTTAAGTCAACATAGAAACTCTAACGATTTAAGAAGTAAGACCGGGACCACCGGGAGTTCTCATTTCATAACTTTCATTCAAATTCAAGCCTTTAATTGAGTCGATTATCATGCATTAGATTAATAACAAATTAAATTTCTAAAACTTTAAATTACATTTTTAGCTTAAGCATCAAGTCCAACATAAGTTAAAGGGCTAATTAGGATCTGCTCTAGATGTAGGCCCTATTCTAATTTTTTTTCTTAATTAACATCCCTACCACTCAACATTAATTGACTGGACTCATAATTTTAAAAGCGCCTAGATGGTTTAGCGGGCTCCCCAATCTAGGCCGGGATAAGTCCAGATTCGCATTGCACTAGCTAGATTCGGGTCACTTTTAAGTACCTAAATTAGACTTAGGTTTGTTTGAATAGTTGCTATTGAATGATATAAGTTTTGATGATTCCAAACATTATTATTCAAATGTATATTTATCTCCTAACAATTTCAGAAGATTTACACTTGCTCTTGTGTGTACTAACATTTCAAAAAAATCAGACTCCAGACTACGATAACTTCAAATCAAATTCAACATGAGATATTTTATTTATTTGAAGTTTGCCTTTTCTTTGAATTAATTTTGAAAAGGAGTGATTGTAATTGAGTGAATAAAATCTCACACACACAAATAAGGAGATCTTAAAATTCTATACTGATCGTACAGGATGATATTTATCGTACTGGACGATCTGTCAGTTATCTCCTATAGAGCACTTGGAACGAATAGGAACTTGCTTGAAATTTTTTTTTTCTAAGTCCTATTCGTCCATGACGAAATTTATTATCGTCCCGGACGATGGGTTCTCTGTAAAATTTTCGTCCAGACGAATTTTGTCATCGTACGAGGCGACCAGTCCTCTGGAAAATTTTCGTCCAGACGAAAATAAATATCGTACCGGACGATCAGCTCTCTGGAAAATTTTCGTCCAGACGAAAACAAATTATCGTCCGCGGCGATTGGTCCTCTGGAAAATTTTCGTCCAGACAAAATAAATAATCGTCCAGGACGATCGGCTCTCTGGAAAATTTTCGTCCAGACGAACATATTTTCGTCCAAACGATTAACCGACTTAGAACAATTTTCAGTAGTTTCTAGAACCGACCTTGTAATAACCGTTCGTACTGGACGAACCTAGTTCGTACAGGACGATCAGCTGTACGAAGTCATTTCGTACACGTATACAAATTGGGTCGTTTCAGATCGTTTAAGTAAAATCGTCTAGGACGATCCAGGATCGTACGGGACGATCCAATGCATACATAATTGAAAATATGCAGTTTTTGGGCGGTTTTTCATGTCTTTTGTATAAATAGTCCAAATTAGACTGCCACCTAATCTTTTTGTCATTTGATCTTCGTGCCTCTTGAGAGAATAGCCAAGGAGAGAGTGGAAGAGAGCATTCAAGGGAGGATTCCTACCACTGGAGCGAGAAGGCTTTACTTGGATTACTAAGGTAAGAGTCTCTACTTGTGAAATTGGATTTCTTCACTCTTTTCCTTCTTCCTTCTAGATTCTTGTGAGAAGATCAGTCAAGGAGATCCGGTTCTCTGCTGACACTTGGAGAGTGTGAACAGCTGAAGGGTTCTCTGCCCACACTAGGAGAGTGAAAAAGGATGAAGGTTCTCTGCCTACACTTGTTGAGTGTGAACAGCCGTAGGGTTCTCTGCCCACACTAGGAGAGTGTAAAAGGATGACGATTCTCTGCCAGCACTGTGGATTGTGTGAAAGGATGACGGTTCTCTATCGCACCAGGTAGTAGTGAAAAGAGTGTGTTGTAAAGGCTTCTCCGCCTTGCTGTGGGTGCTAAAGGAGAGTCACTTTGTGGTATTAGAGCAATACTCAGAGGGTGCCTCTGAGGAGTGGATGTAGGTCTGGTTATAGACCGAACCACTATAAATCTGGTGTCATTTACTTTATTGCTTTTACGTTTCCGCACTTTAAATTTCATTTTTAACAACTCTGTGGTTGAAAAACATTTTTTTACAAACTTTAAAAGAAAATTTTATTTTGGTTCAACTTTATCATTAAGAGGGTTTAAAATTTTTAAAACTACCAATTCATCCCCCTCTTGGTAGCCGTGCGACATTTACTTAGGCTTAACAACCTAATTACTGGACTCAACAAGTGGTATCAGAGCATAGTTTCAAAATCATAAGTTTGAACTACTTTTTGATTAATGTAGATGGCTACATTTGGAAACCGAAACACACCTGAGGGTTACTCTATCACTAGACCTCCACTGTTTGATAATATTCCTTTTGATTTTTAGAAAACACGCATGTCTACTTTCTTACAGTCACTTGATTATCGCATGTGGATGCTAGTCCAGGAAGGTTACTCAAAACCAACTAGATTAGTTGATGGAATTAGGGTAGATACACTCTATGCAGATTGGACTATAGAAGAACGTGACTTAGCACAATTAAATGCGAAATGTTTAAATAGTTTCTTTTGTGCTTTAAAATCTGAAGACTACATGCGAGTTTCCACTTGTAAAAGCGGAAAAGACATATGGGATAGACTTTGTATTACTTATGAAGGGACAAATGAGGTTAAGCAATCAAGACTCAATATCTTGTTACATGACTACGAATTATTTCGCATGAAACCTAATGAATCTATATCTGACATGTACACAAGATTCACTCAAATTATCACCTCTTTGCATACACTTGGTAGGAAATTAACTAATGCTGAAATGGTCAATAAGATTCTTCGTTGTTTACCTACTGCATACGATGCTAAAATTACTGCAATTACAGAGTCTAAAGATCTGAACATTTATTCCATTGACAATCTTCTTGGTTCACTCATTGCTTACGAGCAAGGAGTAAGTCAAAGAAAGATTGATGCAGGTGAACCAAGGAAGGACAAGAATATTGCACTAAATGTGGAAGAGTAAGAAAGTGAACACTCACAACCTAAGGATGAAGACAATATTGCACTGATGACTAGACAATTCAGAAGCTTTTTAAAGAGGAAACAGAAGAGACGCCAGCAATGGAATAGAGGTAAGTATAACAGAAATGGCAAGGTTTCTAATGAAGTGATTTGTTATGAATGCAGGAAACCAGGTCATATAAAGACTGATTGTCCAAAACTCAAAGCCACTCCTAGCAAGGAGAAGGTAGAGGAGAAACCAATGGTGAAGAAGGGCAAGAAGAAGTTTCAAAAGGCTTTTTGGGCGGACTCAGCTTCAGACTCATCTGAGACTGAAAAAGAAGAAGAAGTCACCAACCTTTGCTTGATGGCAGATAAAGCTGAACAATCAGATCAAGAAGAGGAATACTCTCACATAAGACCTCGTGAGAGTATATGGTACCTGGACAGCGGATGTTCAAAGCACATGACTGGAGATACTGCTCAATTCATAATGCTGGAAGCCAGGAGTGGAGGCAAGGTTACACTTGGAGATAATACCACAAAGAAAGTGGTTGGATCAGGTATGATTGGAAATTTGAAAAACTTTTTCATAGATAATGTTTTATTAGTTGAAGGCTTAAAACATAATTTGCTTAGCATAAGTCAGCTATGTGATAAGGGCTATAATGTAAAATTTTTACCTACTAGCTGCATAATTAGCCTTAATGGGAAAATTGTTTTAAATGGAAAAAGGGTGAACAATGTTTACATACTAGATTTAAATTGTATTCAATCTCCTACTGCTTTTTATTTGAAAACTGTTTCTGATGAATCATGGCTTTGGCATAGGAGACTTTGTCATTCTAGTATGAAAAATCTTAGAAGAATTACCCAAAAGAATTTGGTGAGAGGAATACCTAAACTAGACTTTACTAAGGACCATCTATGTGATGCATGTCAATTAGGAAAATAAGTCAAGTCCTCTTTTAAGTCCAATAAAGATCTAAGGACCAGTAAACCTTTAGAAATTCTACACATGGATCTTTTTGGACCTGTAAGCACTGTTAGTCTAGGAGGAAAGGTATATGGATTTGTTATAGTAGATAATTTTTCAAGATTCACCTGGGTTAAATTTCTTTTTCATAAGAGTGAATCATTTGAGGAATTCAGAAATTTTTCAACGTGGATACAAAGAAAACTAGGATATGAAATAATCTCTATACAAAGTGATCATGGAGGAGAATTTGAAAATGAAAGATTTGAAGATTTCTGTAAAGAAAAGGGGATTGATCACAATTTTTCTGCACCTAGAACTCCTCAACAAAATGGAGTAGTTGAAAGAAAGAACAGAACATTAATAGAAGCCGCCCGAGCAATGTTAGCAGAATACTCGCTTCTTAGATATTTTTGGGCTGAGGCGGTTAGCACTGCATGCTATGTTTTGAATAGGGTGAATGTGAGATCAAATTTGAATAAAACACCCTATGAGTTGCTAAAAGGTAGAACACCAAATTCATTTGCATGTATTTGGTTGCAAGGTGTTCATACATAATAATGGAAAATCTGCCTTAGGAAAATTTGATCCAAAATCAGATGAAGGAATTTTTGTTGGATATTCAAGTGTTGGAAAATCTTATAGAGTATTCAACAAAAGAACTTTAGTCATTGAAGAAACCACACATGTTATTTTTGATGAAAATGGAAATATGAAAGAGCCAAATGTTGTTGAAGAAGAAATTGAAGAAAACTCCCAAAAGATTGATAGATTAAATTTGGAAGAAAATGTGGAAGAAAATTTAGAAAGAGAAGACCCTTTGCCTAGAGATTTGAGATTTTCTAAAAACCATCCAAAGGAATTGATTATAGGTGAACCAAGTGAGGGTGTTAGAACTAGGCGTGGATTAAACAAGGAAGTCAATCATTCAGCCTTTATTTTAACTATTGAACCCACTAACATTGATCAAGCACTTTCAGATGAATTTTGGATATTGGCCATGCAAGAAGAGTTAAATCAATTTGTAAGAAATAAAGTTTGGGAACTAACTACAAGGCCAAAAGATCAAAGTGTTGTTGGAACCAAGTGGGTGTTCAAAAATAAAATGAATGACTCAGGAGTAGTCATTAGAAATAAGGCTAGATTAGTAGCTAAGGGGTATAATCAAATTGAAGGAATTGATTTTGAGGAAACTTTTGCCCCTGTAGCTAGACTTGAAGCAATTAGGGTTTTGCTAGCCTTTGCCTGTTTTAAAGGTTTTAAATTGTTTCAAATGGATGTCAAAAGTGCCTTTTTAAATGGGGTAATTGAGGAAGATGTTTTTGTAGAACAACCTCCAGGTTTTGAAAATTCTAAATTTCCAAATCATGTTTTCAAATTAAAAAAGGCATTATATGGATTGAAACAGGCACCTAGGGCTTGGTATGAGAGGTTGAGCACCTTCCTACTTGAAAGATCTTTTGAAAAAGGAAGTGTGGATACAACTCTCTTTTTGAGAAAAATTGGAAAGGATATACTTATTGTTCAAATTTATGTGGATGACATCATCTTTGGATATTCAAATAAACATCTTTGTGATGATTTTTCTAAAACAATGAGTAGTGAATTTGAAATGAGTCTAATGAGAGATTTAAATTACTTTCTAGGATTTAGCATTAAGCAACTTGAGGAAGGTACTTTTCTTAGTCAAACTAAATATATTAAGGACATCCTCAAAAAATATGAAATGGACAATGCTAAACCTGTTAGTACACCAATGAATTCTTCAGTTCAGTTGGATAAGGACCTTAAGGGAAAATCTGTTGATCAAAAGAAATTTAGAGGGATAATTGGATCTTTACTTTACTTGACTGCTAGCCGACCAGATATTATGTTCAGTGTTTGCCTATGTGCTAGATTTCAATCAGATCCAAAAGAATCACATTTGACAGCAGTGAAAAGGATTTTAAGATATCTACTAGGAACTCAAAACTTAGGAATTTGGTATCCTAAGTTTAGCTCTTCATTTGAAATTATTGGTTACTCAGATTCTGACTTTGCAGGCTGTAGAGTGGATAGAAAAAGCACTTCTGGAACATGTCAATTCATTGGAAATTCATTAGTTTCATGGTCTAGTAGAAAACAAAATTCAGTGGCACTATCTACTGCAGAAGCAGAATACATTGCATTAGAAAGTTGTGTGGCATAAGTACTTTGGTTAAAACAACAGTTGATTGATTTAGGATTAACTATAGGCACTATTCCAATTTATTGTGACAATACTAGTGCTATTTGCATTTCCAAAAATCATATTCAACATTCTAGAACCAAACACATTGATATAAGGCATCATTTCATAAGGGATCATGTATCCAAATGAGAAATTGAACTCATACATGTTTCAACTGAAAATCAACTTGCAGACATTTTTACAAAACCTTTAGCCTTTGATACTTTCAGTACTTTAAGAACAAGGCTTGATATTATTGATTTGAATGCTTAACCAAAATGTCTTTGCAACATTGATATTTGTTGTGTTTTATTTTGTTTTTTATTTTATGAAATTTTGTGTGTTTTGAATGAATTGTTTTTGTATTTATGGTTTTGCTTTATGTTTTCTGTGTTTTTGAATGTTTTGTTTGATTTTTTTTTTAAAAAAAAAAGAGGAAAAAGAAAAAAAAATTTTTTTGAGGGAAATCGTTTAGGACGAAATTGGTTTCGTACGGGACGATGTGTGAAGGAACAGTTTGCACGAATTTTAACCGTTTTGAGAGCAGTTTTTAATTAGATCGTCTGTACGATATGTGATCGTCCAGGACAAAAATTTTTTTTCTCTCAAACGTCGGGACGATTGAATGCAGCAGTTGAGTGGATAAGACAGTTTTTAATATGAACTTCGTCTGTACGAAATTTTCGTTCGTCCAGACGAACATGTGTCGGTTCATTGTAGGGGACGGTTTTCAAGAGTCATTAAAATGATTCACTTTTTCATCGTTTGTACGAAATTTTTTCGTCTGTACGATCGGTCAAGTCAAAAAGCCTATACGAAGGGACGCATCGTAAGTTGTGTTGATTACGAAAAGCCGTTACATTTTGGATGAATCAGATCGTCTGTACGAAATTATATCGTCCAGACGAACGATAATTTTTCGTCCAGGACGAATATTTTTGTCCAGGACGAACGTATCGTTTTTCTTTAAATATGAAGGCTTTCAAACTTGACAATCACACTTCCAAACTTCTTTTTCAATCCCTTTCTACATCAAATCAACAATGGCCTCCTCTAGCAAAAGACAAAAGGTTTTGGTGAAGAAACCAAATAGGAATGCCCCGGACAACTTTCTTTCCAAGGCAAATGAGGAATCTTTTCCTCATTTTGCCTCCGCAAAAATCACTCCGTCTCGCATTCTCATTCAAACTGAGTTGAAATTTCGGGTATTGCACCTCTTCGCCTCAACCCAATTTCAATTCATTCTTTCTCTCGCCACTTCTACAATAAGCAAACCTACCATTACTTTCTAGCAAACATGAGTTTCAATTCTGACCATTCCACCATTAGTTCTTTTGTTTTTAAGAAAAAAGTTGAGATCACCAAGCACGACCTTGGTGCATTTTTAAACTTAAGAACTGAGGGATATAGAGCCCACACCCTAATGTCAGAAACCTCCTTCAAGTGGTTTCAAATCAATAGGGTAATTAGAGAAAATGCTGTTGACAATCATGTTGCTAGAGTCTCCGGTATGACCCAAGATGCCCGAATCATCCAGCATATCCTTCGATCCTCAATCATTCCTAAAGCTGGTGATAGGATTAATATTACTCCTCTCCTTTCTTGTCTAACTTTTTTAATCATGTAAAGACATCCTATTGACGAAGCCCAACTCATCATAGATCATATCTATGGGCTTTCAGAAATAGGACATGCTGATCAGAAGAGGAAGAAGAACATTTCATTAGGACACTTAATTACTTATATTTTGGAAAAGAAGTACAATATAGTGCATCCTGATGAAGAATATGAAGAGCCAGTTTACTATAACGATGCATCATTCAGATTGCTCTTCAAGGAGGAAAAAGAAAAAGAAAAAGCACATGCCAGTGCTTCAGAAGAAGAAGAAGAAGAAGGAGTGCAAGCTTCTGCTTCTCAATCAGATTACCAGAATCTGATTGAGAGATTTGATAGACTAGAGACTCACATTGATCAAAGGTTTGATCAATTTGATGCTCAACTTACGCAGCAGCAACATGACATTGGTAATATTAAAGATGAAGTTCATGAAATTAATACCAATGTAATGTTGATGGCCTCCTACTTCAACCTCTTTGGCGGCATACCTCCTCCTCCTCCTCCAGAACAGTAGAAATATTTTTATGTGTGTCTGTTGTATTTTTTTTGTTTTTATCTTGTCTGTTTTATTGTTAAGTGTTTGTTTTTATGTTTTTAAGTTCAATGTTTTTTTTGTAATCCGTTTCTTTAATATCAATGAAAGTTTGTTTTTATTAGATTTGTTTTTGAAATGTAGTTAATATTTATGAATTTTATTAGTATTATTTAATCTACATAGTGCTTAAATTCGATTGTAATTTGAGATTATCTATATTAGAAAATCTAGACTTTCTTAATTTATAAGTTGTATATAACTTGTTGTAATTAGAACTTTTAAATTCATGTCTATTCATTTAGACTACATAAAAGTTAATATTACTATTGCAATTTAGATGTTTTCTTATTTTGTATTTCTATGCTCAAGAGATATTTATGTACCTAGAAATATTTGAAATTTTAGATTATAGATTTTGGAAAGAATTGGTCTAATTAATCTTGAACATTGTACAAATGTACAAAAATCAAAAGGAATTCGCAAAAATTTGCAAAGTGAAAAAGAGGCACAAAATAAGCCCAACCAAGAAAAAAAAAATGCACAAAAATGTGCCCCAAAATTTTGAAAAAGATGCGCAAAGCGCCACATGAGGTAATTCTCTTCTTTCCAAATTGGTTCAATCTCTTAATTCAAATTGATCTTATGTTCATTAATATTCTATTGAACTTTGAAATATAGAAATTTTTATACATCTCTCTTGTAATGATTTTCTATAGTCAAATGTCTAAATTGAATCATGTCTTTGATAAATTCTTCTTACTTACAATGTTATATCACTTCTTAAATTTTATGAATTTCTATGATTGACCTAATATCTTTAGTTTAAAAATTGCATACCCTATGTCAATCACAATTTAGATTAAATTTTAAAAATGAATTTCATATAATTCCTTACATTTCTTGTCTATTTCTTCTTCACTTTTTGTTGCTGTCAAAAAGTGGGAGAAGTTATTGTGTTTTCTGTTGTGTTTTGTGTTTTCTATTTTTAATTGTTCTGTTTGCATGTTTTTTTGTTGTGTTAAAATTTTTTGAAAAACAAAAATATTATTCTTTATGCCTCCTTATTTTAAAGTACTCATCAATTCAGGGGGAGTTTAGGAGATAGAAGATTATGTTTTAACTTGAAATCATACAAATAATAATTGTTTTGCCATCATCAAAAAGGGGGAGATTGTTTGAATAGTTGCTATTGAATGATTTATATTTATGCAACTTATGTAGTTTTGATGATTTCAAATATTTTTATTCAAATGTATATTTATCTCCTAACAATTTCAGAAGATTTGCACTTGCTCTTGTGTGTACTAACATTTCAGGAAAATCAGACTCCAGACTACGATAACTTCAAATCAAATTCAACATGAGATATTTTGTTTATTTGAAGTTTGCCTTTTCTTTGAATTAATTTTGAAAGGGAGTGATTGTAATTAAGTGAATAAAATCTCACACACACAAATAAGGAGATCTTAAAATTCTATACTGATCGTGCAGGACGATATTTATCGTACTGGACGATCTGTCAGTTATCTCCTATAGAGCACTTGGAACGAATAGGAACTTGCTTGAAAATTTTTTTTTTCTAAGTCCTATTCGTCCAGGACGAAATTTATTATCGTCCCGGACGATGGGTTCTCTATAAAATTTTCGTCCAGACAAATTTTTTCATCGTACGAGGCGACCAGTCCTCTGGAAAATTTTCGTCCAGACGAAAATAAATATCGTACCGGACGATCAGCTCTCTGGAAAATTTTCGTCCAGACGAAAACAAATTATCGTCCGCGGCGATTGGTCCTCTGGAAAATTTTCGTCCAGACGAAATAAATAATCGTCCAGGACGATCGGCTCTCTGAAAAATTTTCGTCCAGACGAACATATTTTCGTCCAAACGATTAACCAACTTAGAACAGTTTTCAGCAGTTTCTAGAACCGACCTTGTAATAACCGTTCGTACTGGACGAACCTAGTTCGTACAGGATGATCAGCTGTACGAAGTCATTTCGTACACGTATACAAATTGGGTCGTTTCAGATCGTTTAAGTAAAATCGTCTAGGACGATCCAGGATCGTACGGGACGATCCAATGCGTACAGAATTGAAAATATGCAGTTTTTGGGCGGTTTTTCATGTCTTTTGTATAAATAGTCCAAATTAGACTGCCACCCAATCTTTTTGTCATTTGATCTTCGTGCCTCTTGAGAGAATAGCAAAGGAGAGAGTGGAAGAGAGCATTCAAGGGAGGATTCCTACCACTGGAGCGAGAAGGCTTCACTTGGATTACTAAGGTAAGAGTCTGTACTTGTGAAATTGGATTTCTTCACTCTTTTCCTTCTTCCTTCTAGATTCTTGTGAGAAGATCAGTCAAGGAGATCCGGTTCTCTGCCGACACTTGGAGAGTGTGAACAGCCGAAGGGTTCTCTACCCACACTAGGAGAGTGAAAAAGGACGAAGGTTCTCTGCCTACACTTGGAGAGTGTAAACAGCCGTAGGGTTCTCTGCCCACACTAGGAGAGTGTAAAAGGACAACGGTTCTCTGCCAGCACTGTGGATTGTGTGAAAGGACGACGGTTCTCTGCCGCACCGGGTAGTGGTGAAAAGAGTGTGTTGTAAAGGCTTCTCCGCCTTGCTGTGGGTGCCAAAGAAGAGTCACTTTTTGGTATTAGTGCAATACTCAGAGGGTGCCTCTGAGGAGTGGATGTAGGTCTGGTTATAGACCGAACCACTATAAATTTGGTGTCATTTACTTTATTGCTTTTACGTTTCCGCACTTTAAATTTCAGTTTTAACAACTCTGTGGTTGAAAAACATTTTTCTACAAACTTTAAAAGAAAATTTTATTTCGGTTCAACTTTATCATTAAGAGGGTTTAAAATTTTTAAAACTACCAATTCACCCCCCTCTTGGTAGCCGTGGGACATTTACTTAGGCTTAACAACCTAATTACTGGACTCAACAAGGTTACGAGGCTGGCTCGGGCAATAAGACCTCTACCTCCGGGAATCGAATCCCAAATTTCTAATAAAATTGATCATTTAAACTTAAATCACTTTCAATCAAATTCAAGCCCAACACTTAGGATAGACTGAGGTGTTTCTGAAGTAATTCAGAATCCCAAAACGCCTCCTACACTTCTTCCTTTGACTTTAAAAATAAGTGCTCAAACTTGATCCAATCCCAATTGAAAATTTCAACCTTTACCTCCTTTGACATCCAGCTTTGAAAATCTTAAATGCAATTTCTACCTCTATTTTAATCGAGAGTATTCATAGGAAAATTCTAATTTTTCTACGATATAATTAACTACGAGGGCTTACGCTCGTAGGAGATTTAGAAACCCAGACCTGATTTTCAAAATCAAGTTTTTTCAAAACCTTCAATTAATTATCTTTAGGAATTCAAACAAAAATGGCGATCGTTATCGTCATATTCAAATAATCGATAATAGGTAATATCATCTTTCTTCGGGAAGATATATTATTTTATTATCATTATTTTGATTATGAAATTAACGATCTTTTATCCGAATTATTATAGTTAAAAAATTAATTGAACGTCATTTTGATCTTTCGAGATCATATGCTGTTTCCCCTTGAGTTTGACTATGATAATCCGGATAAATTAGAATTCTGAAATTTGAACCCATTAGGGAACGATATATTCGTCTTTCGAGGCGATATATTGTTCATAATGACATGTTCCATTTCAAAATTCAAAAATTTATTATTCAAAAAAAAAATAATAATCCTTTTTCAAAACTATTATTTTTCAATCAAACACATCTATATGACCTCCGGAAGCTGATATGTTGTCCATAAGAGCTTTAACTTGAGCAAGATATTGTGTCATGGTAAGCTCTTTCATTTGAATATGGTGCAACTCATTTTTATGTTGAATTACACGAGAACGATTTGTGGGTTGAAGTCGTTTTTCCAAGGTTATCCATATCTCATTAGCAGTAGATAGTGAAAGGATGTATGGAAGAACTAAAGTTGAAATTGTATATAGCAAAGCTGAAACCAAATTTTGATCAACGAGCTTTCAGAGATGAAAATCAGCGGTATTTTGTTATGTAGCAGAAACTGCTGGAGGAGTAACACTTCCAGTCAAATAACCTTCAAACACATTTGCTGAAATAGCTTGAAAACTTGAAAACGTCATATGGGATAGTTCTCATTTGTGAGTGAAGTAGACACAATATGCTTCAAGTGTCTCACAAGAAACTTTACGGAAGAAGGGATAGAATTCTCTGCCATTGCGGCAGAGAGAGGATGCCACTGGAGCAGAAGCGGAAGATCCTTGAGATGCCATTTGAAGCAAAAAAATAAGAAGCTGACCTAGAGCTCTGATACCATGAGAGCATTCTGCATCATGACTTGTATTGAGAGATTAATGGAGATACAAACAGAACAGATCAGAGAAGAAGGAAGCTTCAGGAGAAAATAGCTATGTATCTCATTGTCTCTCCAGTGAAATGAAGGCAAATATATAAGCCTAAATACAGGGACAATACTGTAAGAAAATGACTAAAAGTTGACACCGCAGCTGCCCAGCAGGAGAAGGTGCTACCTTACTCATGTCAACATTAAGTGGAGTAGGTTAAGTAACATGTACTAAGGATACTCTAACATCGATTACTGATCTCTTAGGACTACCTTGTTTTCTCTTTTATTTTTCTGTCATTTTGCTACATTATTTCATGCACTCCTTTTTTGATTTTAATAAAAAATTAAAAAAAAGTGCTAAATATTTTTTTTGAATGATCTTGAAATAAATTATCAAAATTTTTTTTTTTTCACTTGACATTTAAAAATTTGTATCAAATCTAATTATTTTGATCAGATTGACAATTGAATGGCATATAATATTTAATTTTTTTTCTCGATCGAAGATCTCTCTTTGAGACAAACTACAAGACAATAAAGTTAAATGTTGTAGAGATGAGAATGATCAGGTGGATAAGTGGCTTTACTCTTTGAGATATAATGAAAAATGAACATGCACGTTAAAAAATTGTAGTAGCTCCACTGGTAGAAAAGATTAGTCACCTTATTAGATAGGTTGATCACATAAAATGTCGACCTTCTGATGATCCAGTTAGAAAAATAAATGTATTAAATTTTTTCAAATAGAATGGCTAGATATTTAGCGTATTTTTAAAATTTTGTTTTTTCTGCAATGCATATTTTGAAATCTCATTTTCAAAAATTGAACGTTTATTAAATTAGCCGTTATAGATTAGCACGATCCTCCTCTACAAAATTCAAAATCTTCCCTGCTCTATTATTCTTAAATCTCCTTTTAAAAAAGAAATTAACGTTGAAAAATTTTCAAATCTTCCCTGTAATGATTAGAAAAATTAATCACTATGTATAAACGCAATCTTCCTATCCAAAATTTCAAATATTACCTGTAATAACCGTTAGAAAATTAACCATTATATAAAAAAAATACATTTTTAAAAATAATAGAAAATACAGACATTTCTTGAGTCTATAAATAACTCCTCCGCATTCCTCTACGACACTCTTCTGCATTCAACGAAGTCAAAAACTTCTAATCTCCCCTACGATCTCTCTCTTTCGGGTCTCACGGACATTTTTACATCCTCTTCTTATTGCTCTGCGTCACTCCTTAGCATTTCACAAAGTCAGAAACTCCTAATCTCCCCTGCGCTCTCTATTTTTCAGATTTGTCTTACTCTTCTCCCTCAAAACATCATGAATCCCGTTGAGGTCAAGAAGAGAATCTGCAATGGCCGTAAGAAGATTGATATAAAGCTTATAGAAAAAGAAGAAAATAGACAAGCCTGTTTCTCAAAACGCCGTAAAGGTCTTTTCAAAAAGGCCAGTGAGCTTTCCACTCTATGCGGGGCTGAAGTTGCCGTCGTCGTGTTCTCTCTCACTGGCAAGCCTTACTGTTTTGGCCACCCTTCGGTCAACCATGTCCTCCGCCGCTTTCTCAACAATGTTTCTGGCCCGTCCGACGCTTTGTCGCCGGCAACCACAAATTGTTCAGAACTTATCAGCGAAGATCAATTAGTCCATAAGCCAGCTTTGTGGTGGGATGTTGACTTGCATTCAATGCGAGTCGATGAGTTGAGAGAATATGAAAAATTTCTACTGGAGCAACAAAATGTGGTTACTCAAGCAGTGCAGCAATGCTGTTTCCAGGCTCCGGAAGCGGCGATGGAGCAGATTGATACCCTGCCCCATATTAACTCAGCTGTTGGTGAAGCTGATTACTTTATGTGGTTGCAGCAAGAGATTATGGACTTACCAGATATTGATCCAATTTAATGCTTTCTATTTTTTTTAATTGTTTAGTGAATTGTGATAATTGTCTTCAGCTTTAGAGTTTATGTTTCCCTACTTGGGTATATTAGATCATTGTTTTGAGATGATTAATGAAATCAAGACATCAATTTGTCCAATAAAGAAGGTTTCAAGATTTTGATTTTGTGCTTTAAATTTATTAATTTTTATAAATATTTTTTGCAATGTGGTCATGTTTTTATAATTTAAAGAACTTTCAATTTAAAAACAGTTGTTAATGCATGCCTCCTATTTATCGTCGAGCCTAAACTTCACAATAATAATTTCAAGTATATAATATGTTTACTTCACAATAATAGATAAGCAAAAGTGACGATAGAAATAAAGTATATTGAAAAAGCATAAAATTAATTAGTTCAAAACATCAAGATATTTCAAATTTTGTATCAAAATCTAATTATTTGGTGAGGATTGTAAAAATTCGCTTAAAAAAACCAAAAACTTTCCTATATTAATAATTGTGATTGTGTTATAGAGAATGGTCCCTCAAAGCCAGCGTGACATTACTCCCTCAAATTTGAAATATCTTGATGAAGAGGTGGCTTTGAGGGACAATTATGATGTGTAACTTGGTACAACTGTTTATTTTTTCGCAACCAACAATCGAAGGCACAAGCAGCATGTCACCTCATTTTTTCACAACCAATAATTGAAGGCACAGGCAACAAGTGAAAGGACTGTTACGTTGATGGTTGGCCACACAAAATAACCACCAATCAATCGAAGTAGAGCATACGACAACTCATGTGCCAATACGGTGTCAAGAACTTCCACATCAATAAGCCCAACGGCACCACCCAGTATCGAAGAGTAAGCACTCCTACGACAGGCGAACCAAGGGGTCAGAGTAAAGATGTGGACGGCGAGCTCCCGCCATGCACAAATGGTAGCTGAGTTTGGGCCAGTTGAACATCCATGAAAGAAGTAAAATAATAAGCGACATAGGTAGCATATACTCCAATAATGTCAATGATGGCATGCGACTTGGCATATCAATTCAATCCTCCAAATCTGACAATCGATGGCAAGTGTCATCCCTCGCATGACAATCAAGTTCTGCAAGAAAATTTTGTTACTCTGCTGTATGTTTAGCCTTCCCCTCAAAAGACAGACAAGGCTAATGACACCAAAAATGCCCCAGTAGTTCAAAATGGCCCAAAAAGCTTAAAAATGTTTTTGCCATAAAATTGAACATTTTGCTTGTGCATGCACACATGAGTTCCCAACATGCCAACTCGATGCCAAAAAGCACATATTTTAGTACTTATTAGTACATTTGAATGGCCTCCGCAGGTTGCCAGCCATGGCCTCCGCAGGCTGCCAGCCATGGCCTCCGCAGGCTGCCAGCCAGGGCCTCCGCAGGCTTGCAGCCAGGGCCTCTGCAGGCTTGCTACTAGGGCCTCCGCAGGCTACTGCTAGCGAGGGCCTCCACAGACCGCTGCCAACCAGGGAGTCCTCCGCACACTGCCAGCCATGGCCTCCGCAGGCCGCTGCCAACCAGGGCTTCCACAGGCTGCTAGCCAGGTCCTCCGCAGGCTGCCAGCCATGGCCTCCGCAGGCTGCCAGCCAGGGCCTCCGCAGGCAGCCAGCCTTGGCCTCCGCACGCAGCCAGCCAAGGCATCCACAGGCAGCCAGCCAGGGCCTCCGCAAGCTGCCAGCCAGGGCCTCCGCAGGCTACCAACCATGGCCTCCACACGCAAGCTGCACGAACAGCCGCAAGCCTTATTATTCTTTCGCAACCAATAATCGTATCGTAGGCACAAGCGACTTGTCACTTCATTTATTAGCGGAAACATTTATTCTCGTATGCATCAAAAACTATAAGCCGTGGGCACGTTGGCAAGCAGGGTCTCGAAATATTGGCAAGAAGGGCCGAGGCACACTTGCAATTTCTACTAAGGGCCAATAACACGCTGGCTTTGAGGGACAATTATGATGTGTAACGTGGCTCATCTGATTATTTTTTTGCAACCAACAATTGAAGGCACATGCAGCATGTCACTTCATTTTTTCATAACCAATAATTAAAGGCACAGGCAACAAGTGAAAGGACTGCTACATTGATGGTTGGCCACACATAGTAACCACCAATCAATCGAAACAGAGCATACGACAACTCGTGTGCCAATACGGTGTCAAGCACTTCCACATCAATAAGCCCAACGGCACCAACCAGTATCGAAGAGTAAGCATTCCTACGACAGGCGAACCAATGGGTCAGAGTAAAGATGTGGACGGCGAGCTCCCGCCATGCACGTATGGTAGCTAAGTTTTGGCCAGTTGAACATCCATGGAAGAAGTAAAATAATAAGCGACATAGGGAGCATATACTCCAATAATGCCAATGATGGCATTCGACTTGGCATATCAATTCAATCCTCCGAATCCGACAATCGATGGCAAGTGTCATCCCTCGCATGACAATCAAGTTCTGCGAGAAAATTTTGTTACTCTGCTTTATGTTTAGCCTTCCCCTCAAAAGACAGACAAGGCTAATGACACAAAAAATGCCCCGGTAGTTCAAAATGACCCAAAAAGCTTAAAAAATTTTTTGCCATAAAATTGCACATTTTGCTTGTGCATGCACACATGAGTTCCCAACATGCCATCTCGATGCCAAAAAGCACATATTTTAGTACTTATTAGTACATTTGAATGGTCTCCGCAGGCTGCCAGCCATGGCCTCCGCAGGTTGCCAGCCATGGCCTCCACAGGCTTGCAGTCAGGGCCTTCGCAGGCTTGCAACCAGGGCCTCTGCAGGCTACTGCTAGCCAGGGCCTCCGCAAACCGCTGCCAGCCAGGGCCTCTACTTGCCACTGCCAGCCAGGGCCTCCGAAGACCGCTGCAAGCCAGGGCCTTCGCAGGATGCCAGCCATGGCCTCCGTAGGCTGCTTCCAGCCAGGGCTTCCGCAGGCTGCCAGCTAGGGCCTCCGCAAGCAGCCAGCCAGGGCCTCCGCAGGCAGCCAGCTTTGGCCTCCGCACGCAGCCAGCCAAGGCATCCGCAGGCAGCCAGCCAGGGCCTCCGCAAGCTACCAGCCAGGGCCTCCGCAGGCTACCACCCATGGCCTCCACACGCAGGCTGCACGAACTGCCGCAGGCTTGATTATTCTTTCGCAACCAACAATCGTATCGTAGGCACAAGCGACTTGTCACTTCATTTATTAGCGGAAAAATTTATTCCCGTATGCATCAAAAACTATAAGCCGTGGGCACGTTGGCAAGCAGGGTCTCAAAATATTGGCAAGAAAGGCCGAGGCACACTTGCAATTTCCACTAAGGGCCAATGTCACGCTGGCTTTGAGGGACAATTATGATGTGTAACTTAGCACATATGATTATTTTTTTGCAACCAACAATCGAAGGCACATGTAGCATGTCACCTCATTTTTTCACAACCAATAATTGAAGGCATATGCAACAAGTGAAAGGACTGCTACATTGATGGTTGGCCACACAAAGTAACCACCAATCAATCGAAGCAGAGCATACAAAAACTCATGTGCCAATACGGTGTCAAGCACTTCCACATCAATAAGCCCAATGGCACCACCCAGTATGGAAGAGTAAGCACTCCTACGACAGGCGAACCAAAGGGTCAGAGTAAAGATGTGGACGGAGAGCTCCTGCCATGCACGTATGGTAGCTGAGTTTGGGCCAGTTGAACATCCATGGAAGAAGTAAAATAATAAGCGACATAGGGAGCATATACTCCAATAATGCCAATGATGACATGCAACTTGGCATATCAATTCAATCCTCCGAATCCGACAATCGATGGCAAGTGTCATCCCTCGCATGACAATCAAGTTCTGCGAGAACATTTTGTTACTCTGCTGTATGTTTAGCCTTCCCCTCAAAAGACAGACAAGGCTAATGACACCAAAAATGCCCCGGTAGTTCAAAATGGCCCAAAAAGCTTAAAACTTTTTTGCCATGAATTTGCACATTTTGCTTGTGCATGCAAATGATGCCGGCGTCCAAGGCCTTAGCACATTATGTAATAAAGTCCATGGCTCCGAATTACACCGTATTGGGGTAATTCGCATGCATGTCAGGCTCCTTGGTTCGTGTTTCAAGACGGGTCGAATGGGGAGCCCACAGTCGTTGCCACGGGCACGCAAGAGCCCCAAAAGCTTGCCTTACTGGTACGTGCTGTGTTGGCCGACCGCCCCGACGGTGCCTCCTCGAGCGTCGATCGCTCGGGCTCCTGCCGTCGGGAAGGCCTGCAACAATCAGCGCCTCGAGCCGAGCAGCAAACAAGCCACAACCATTTCGCTTCAGGCCAAGACGCACCGCCGGCCCCCATCCGCTTCCCTCACGACAATTTCAAGTACTCTTTGACTCTCTTTTCAAAGTCCTTTTCATCTTTCCCTCGCGGTACTTATTCGCTATCAGTCTCTCACCTATATTTAGCCTTGGACAGAATTTATCGCCTGATTAGGGCTACATTCCCAAACAACCCGATTCGCCGATAATGCCTCGTGTTGCGACATGGTTCGGGCCGAACGGGGCTCTCACCCTCCCCGGCGCCGTTTTCCAGGGTACTTGGGCCCGGTCCGTGGCTGAGGACGCTTCTCTAGACTATAATTCAAGCTGCTACATGGAAGCCCGATTCCAATGCTAGGCCTATCCCGGTTCGCTCGTCGTTACTACGGGAATCCTCGTAAGTTTCTTCTCCTCCGCTTATTGATATGCTTAAACTCGGCGGGTGGCCTCACCCATCATGGGGTCACATTCGATACGCCATCCATGGATCAATGCATGAATTGGGATCACCTAAAAAGTATGACCATCTCTCAGACGCGCTTGACACAATAGCATAGGCCTTATTTAATCCACCCCTTATTGTTGGCAGCCAACGAGAAGATGACCCGCCCTTCAGCCCGCTGCACCAAGGGGCACGACGAGCCACCGTGCACATCCGAGCCTTGGCAACACATCCATGGATGGGAGACTAGGCACAGAGTGATAAAATTCTTGACGCCCATGTGGACGTGCCCTCAGCCGGTTGGCCTCAGGCGCAACTTGCGTTCAAAGACTCGATGGTTTACGGGATTCTGTAATTCACACCACATATCGCATTTCGCTACGCTCTTCATCGATGCGAGAGCCGAGATATCCATTGCCGAGAGTCGTGTCAATCAATATGGCGTGTGACAGCACCCCATCCCACAAAACCCATTTATGGGCTTGTGTTTTAAGATTCCCTTGACACTACACTGCGTCGATTTGAGGGTTCATCCATCCTTCATCACGTCCCCACCCCAAAGAGGGGATGAGGCAATGACTCGGGTGGATTTTATCGCAGCAACAAGAGCCACCACTTATTTTTACAGGTTCACAAAATTGCTCGTTGTGTTTCGGTCTCGATAATGATCCTTCCGCAGGTTCACCTACGGAAACCTTGTTACGACTTCTCCTTCCTCTAAATGATATGGTTCAATGGACTTCTCGCAGAGTCATGAGCAGCGAACCGCCCGCATCACAGCGATCCGAAATTTTCACCGGACCATTCAA